>RZIQ01000001.1:0-366966 GCA_003992365.1 Aureobasidium sp. P6
TTCTTCTTCTTCTTCTTCTTCTTCTTCTTCTTCTTCTTCTTCTTCTTCTTCTTCTTCTTCTTCTTCTTCTTCTTCTTCTTCTTCTTCTTCTTCTTCTTCTTCTTCTTCTTCTTCTTCTTCTTCCTCTCCTCCCTCCCCCTCACCGTCGGCAAACAAAGAAGAGTCTACAGGATACAAAGGCGACACTATGGTGGGCGTGGAAAAGACGGTGGTGCGAGAGGCTTTACGGGACAGGGCGTGTGGGGTTGAGGGGAAAGAGTGGTGGAGCTGGCAGAGAGTGTGACGGCGCAGGCTCGCCGTGTAGGTGTCGAGATCCGGTGGGGGTGCGCCTGCGTGGGCGTGAGGTTCTGGATATGTCGGTTTGGTTGCTGGGGTTTTGGTGGGTTGACAAGAGGATTCAAAGGCGTGGGAATGTGGCAGTAGACGTTTCTGCTTGCGTGAGTGGTGAAAAGGCGCCATGGTTTGAAAAAGACTTTCTCCCTCAATATCTGCTGATAGAGGGTTTTTTTCTGGTGTTTCAAAAACTTCTTGATGTTGGTGAATTGGACAAGGAGATATGCATAAGGAGGCGAGGATTCAGGGATTGGAACACTTTGCTGTTTCCTGCATCTCTTCTTTTTCTACTAACTACTCTTTTTTTCATCCTGCCGCATTTTCATCATGAGAACACTACCCGATATCACACACACACACACGGCTCATGTCTTGTTGGGCTCTTTGTTCTGGTTTCTTCATACGGGCCGAAAGAACGCATCCCGAGAACCAATCTTCTTTTTCCTTCGTGCCGTGCCTTGCACACCCAAAATCAAACGAAAGCGGAGATGTAGACAAAGAAAATTCGCTCACCTCTACCCAACACCAGTGACGTTGACAAGCGGTGGCGGATTTTCTCTGCATTCCTTTGTCGTCTCTGGATGCCGGTTGCAGCAGCGACGGAAAGGCCCAGCATTCCTCAGGTTTCGTCAAAAACACATATGGCAGAATATGATGAAAACGAAAAACAAGCCAGACTCGAGGCATGCAGAAGAAATTTCCGAGTCCTTGGTTCCCATTCATGTTGAGAGAATGCAACAACAACAAAAGAACAAAAGTCCAAGAGAAATAGAAAAAGGGGGGGGAAGGCGCGAAGCAGGGAAAAAGGAAACAAATCTTTGGACTCTCTTTTTTTTCTATCCATACCCACCTCCTTTTGGACTTTTGATAAAGTGTGCCAAAATCATTATACGCCGTCATTGCCCCCATTTTTTTCCCTTTCTCTTTACTCGAATAAGCATGCGTTCTGCAGCCATCTTGTTCGCCGGCCTCGCTGCCGTGGCTCACGCTCAAATCGACGCCAGCCTCATTTCTCAGATTCCTGCTTGTGCGACTGCACCTCTGATTTCTGGCATCACCGCTTCAGGATGCACCGTCACAGACTCTGCCTGCATCTGCGGCAATGCAAAGTTGATTTCCGACTTGCAAGCAGCCGTCAAGGCCGAATGCAGTGAAGCCGATCTCGCCAGTAAGTCCTTTTTTCCTTCTAAAGAACCACCTTTGTCAAAGGGCGATGACAAGACTGACGAGTATTAAAAAAAAAACAGAGGCTCTTCAGGTGACTTCGCAGATCTGTCCTAGTGTTGCGGGTGCAGCTGCTTCGTCGGCATCGTCTGCTTCAGAGGTTGCCACTTCTGCCGCCGCGGCTGCTTCGTCGATTTCGTCAATTGCCTCTGCTGCTGCTGCTGCTGCCACCACTGGCATCACCACTGATGCCGGTAGCCCTGTCACCGATGCTCCTTCCATGGGCACCGGCACTGCCATGATCAACTACACCGCTACGACTGGCGACTACACGCCTCCCGCCACGCCGACAGTCACACCCAGCACTGGTGGCGCTGCTCAGTCGTTTGCTCTGGGCTCCATGATCATGGGTATTGGTGCTTTGGGTGCTTTCTTTGCCGGCATGTAAAGTGCAGGCGTTGGCATCTGTTTCAAGAGGGTGGACAAGAAGTTTTCCTTGCCGTGTAATGTGTAATGAAGTCGGAAGATTGTGCATGACTTCGCTGTCTCTCATTTTGATATTCTTCTTTGTTCTTTTGAGGTTACGTAAGAAAGGGTTCTCAGGATATAGAAAGTGTAACACTGCTTGAGAATACATCTTTTGAACAATCAAAGCTTGCTACTTACAAAGTTGACGTTCCTGTTTGGAGTATTTCCAGGTGGAGCGGAGCAAGTCGAGCGGCAGTATTGTGTTTGGGACAACCGGTGTGGAGACAGATATTGTGGGACAACGAAGAATCAAGAACTGGATAAAGCATGATCCGTAGAGAATTAAAGACTGTTTTCTTTTTTTCGTGGAACGTTAAAAAGACGAAACGAGAAGAAGGGAAAAAAAGAAAAAAAAAAAAGTGAGCAACATCCAACCTACTTCACATGAACATGGAAAGTAGCAGACAGAATGGAACACCTTTGAAGCAAAAAAGAAGAAGGAACCTGACTTCACATGACCATACAGCCACGGAAGCCAGATTAATACCATGGGCAGGAATCGAATCTGCGACCTCCCCCTTCGCGGGAACGACGTCTAAGCGAACGACTCACGTCTCCCATCAGAGGGTATGCTACCACTACACCACCACGGCCTATTTTTGCTTGCTTGATGGGAACAGAATATCTTCGAATATAAAGGTTGCGCGATAATGAGTCTGCTGCGATGGTAGCAGCGAGAACAGAGCTTGGTTGAGAAAGTTTGTGCTTCAAGGCTGGCATGTGACGATGAAGCCGGGCAGTCGCTGATCCAGGGGTACCAGGTCATGACAAGTCTGTCGCTCGGTCATATAATGCAAATCTGCAAAACATGTGCGCTTCGGTCAAATGGTCGGACCGGTATGTCTAGATAGATGTGTACAAAGCCTCGAGGATTTATATGTCGACCAACTTGTTGTGTACGTGTATGAAATGCGGATATGGTGTGATCTGTATTGACCTGTCGATCAGTACTCACGACTCTCGCCAATATTGCACACGTCGAATGCGCCTGTCTCTGGTAAATCTTTCCAGGCCATGGCTTTCTTCAATAGCTTCGGGGGTTCGAGCACTTCTTCTTCTGTCAAGACCCATGTACCTAGTCATAAAAGGTCAGCAAGGTATACCTCGTTGTCTGCTCTTCAGATCTCACCCCAGTGAATGCCAAGCGCCCGTTTGCACTTTGTATCGATGAAGATATTAACACTGTCAAAGGGGTTGGCGTGCATGGGAGACATGATGAAACGAGGATCGTAGGCGCCGATAGGAATCAGACCCAAGTCAAAGGGACCCCTCAGATCGCCAATCTCCTTGAATGCAGGACATGTCGGGTAGTTGTGTTTCTCGTCGTAGTCGTTCTCTCCTTCGGGCAGGTCAGGTACGGAGCGGTAGCCAGTGTCTCTGCGAGTCAATGTCAGTTTCTGATGGTTGCATGCGGGTGTGTGTGTGTGCTGTGAATTCACCCTCCGAACCAGATCTTCTTGCCGCCGCTCTCGACACTCCATGAGCCCCATAGAGTATGTGATTTGTCAAACGGAGTACGGGCACTCGTATGTTGACAAGGAAGGCAGCCAATGACGGCCGTGATATCTTGGGCACCGCCTGCGTTCACGGTCGAGCCGGACTCGGTATGTGTGGTCTCGGCGTCTTTGTTGGAGGCAGACAGAGTAAAGTCTCTTGATTCCCACCAGTCCAGCTCTGTCATGTTCTCGATGCCACACTTGGAGAACCACTTTTTGTTGCCCAGTGGAGCCCAGAAGTGTGCATTGGGATGCTTCTCTTTGATCTTGAGAACGGTGGGGTATGAGAGGTGGTCGTAGTGACTGTGAGAGATGACGACAGCATCGATGATGGGGATGTCCGAGACGTCGACGGGGCATGGGGTGTATCTCGCCGGACCCATGAAACTGAAGGGACTGCATCTCTTTTCAAAGACAGGGTCGAACAGGACTCTCAAGCCGCTGGGAAACTCGACGTAGTAGCAAGCGTGGCCCAGCCATGTTGCTCGCAGTGTTTTGGTTTCGCGGGTAGGCAGGAAGTCTGGTTTCTGCACGGGTACGGTGGGAGGGGTGGTATCTGGCGTGTTTTGCTTGCCTGTGATCTTCCGCCTAGAGGCACAGCAGTCAGTCGTGTGTCGGGCAATTCCAAAGCAAGCAAGAATATCTACCAGATCAAGGCAGAAATGATCTGGCTCGCACTTCTGTCGACATAGGAGTCCCACGGATTGACGAAGCCCTTGCCATTCTTGTTGTGATGGCGCAGTTCTTTGGTGTCTGAGGGCACAGCACCGGTCGCTTGTGAAGACGACGAGACAGTGGCATACAAGGCGGACGAGGTTGATGCTGACGACATTCTGGCGCTGCTGTGAAAGTTTCTGTGATGCTTGACGGCCTTTGTAGCCGCTGCAATTGAACGATTGCACAATCGCGATGTTGATAGCATCACAGGGAGCGGTCACCAGGTCAGGACGCCTGCCTCAAATATACAAATTCCTAATACTCGAACTCGTCACAATCCAAGGAACAGAATTGCTCCGCGTCCGCCGGTTGGACTTGCGGATTTTACCATGACTTTTATCTCCGACCTTGGCGGCCTGGATGGTGGTATACTGTATGCATGCCTGGTGAGTGTAGCCTTGTGGCGTGAGCTGGACACTTGGGCAGATGATATCATTGGGATTGGCTGTGTCTTTTTGAATGGCAAGACTCGAGTAATTACTTGATGATGGTCAGCAACCAACTTGGCGGCGACATGTGAAAGCGGAGATCATCGGCGCGTCAAGAGTGCTTGGGGAAGGCGCGAATCTCCGGCCATTGCCAGATGCCTCTGTTCTGCCATCCACATAGCGTAGAGCGACGCGTATCGTCTTCGTCTGGGCCGTGTCGCGGTGGGTAGTAGAGGCCGCTTCCATCCGCAGTCATGGCGCCTCAGTGTCAGGCCTTGTACGTGTCGGATGAACGGCGATGCAGCGAAGAAGCCACCAACGTGAATGGTCTTTTCTGCTCCTTCCATGCCCGCCAGGTCTACAGTAAGCTTCATGGCCGTTTCTCGTAAGCTTCAACACACGTGTTGACTCGTCCAGGTTTGTACAAGGGTTACAAGCGCAGAGGCGCTCAGTTAGATGCTCTTCAGAAAGATCCTCCCCCCTACTTGATCCATCGACCCACCCACAAACTCCACTTCGACGACATAGACGACCAAGAAACCCTCAAGACTCTTCACGCTTACCTGTTCAAGCAGAACGGCCTGCTTGATCGCTGCATTCGTGCTCGCAAGCTTCACCACTCACGCTTCTATGCTCTTGACCTCGATTACGGCCACCAGCACTACCTGGATCATCTCATCAGCGAGAAGCACAATGTCGCCCGTGCCCTCGAGAGACTCGAGAGAAGGACCGCCGAAGTCTTGTACAAGCAGCAGCAGTGGTTTGGTTGGGTCCGCAACCTTGAAGACGACGAGGAAAAAGAGCGAGATGCCGAAAAGAAGAAGATCAAGCAAGAGGCTGCTCTGTTCAAGCGTCACTGGAAAGATGTCTCTGCTCGCCTCGACAAGCTGAGACGGAAAGAGGACGAGAAGAGGCAATCCGAATACCTCCAGAAGGTCTGGCAAGAACGACACAAGTTTGAGCAAGAACTCACTGCCGAAGAAGGTGGTGAAGAATGGGATCCTATCGAGGACGTCGTCGAGGACGAACGTGGAAGCTACATTGATCTCATTCGCCGCTTCCTATGGCTCGCAGAACCCAGCACTACCGCTTCCGACGATCCAACATCTCCCAGCGGATCAAGCCCGAACAAAGAGAACCTCGGCCCCAGCGCTGCCATCGTGCAGTCTCCGTCCAAAGATACACCTGCATCTCAGGCGCTTATGGAGACGGCCAAGTCCAAGAATGCAAAGAAGAAGGCCCGTCAGAAGGCAAAGGCCATGGAGATCCAAGAGGCAAACAAGCCAAAGCCTGGCGAAGTCCATATCGAGACTCCAGACGAAGTTCGCACTCGCCTGCGAGAAGGCTCAACCATGAGTGGCGTTTTGCAGACATTCAATCCCGAGGATCCCGACAAGACAGAAATTGTCACAGACAAGACTTTTCCTCTCGCCGACGATGAGATTGAGACCTTGATGGCACAGATTCCTGACATCAAACAGCTGCTATTCTGCCGACTGTTGCTTGGCTATGCCACTTTGCTGCCAGCGGCTTTACGGGCTGAGAATGTCGAGGAGTTCCTTGCCGACTCATCTGTGGCTAACGCAGACTTGAGAGATATATGTCTCAAAATGGAGCAGCCTGGACTTCAACAACTCCGCGATGCATGTGCGGATCTTGGTCGCGAAGACAATGAGCCCGAGGAAGATGAAGAAACCCCTGCTGCGAGCTCGGAAACACCAGCTGGGCGTACCAAGTTCACATCGAGACCCATGTTCCCCGTCAAAAATGTCAAGACTAAGCGCGAAAAGGAGTTGAAAGAGAAGAGGGAGAAGACTATGCCTGATGAGCAAGACCGAACGACGTTTGTCGACTTTGGCGATGTCGACGACCAGCAACAATACCGCATCAAGAAGATTCGCGTCAAGGTCTGTGGCAGATTCATCTACAACTATCGTAAGTACCTCAAGAAACAGTATTCCCCTGTGATATGATACTGACATGGTGAATAGCTAGTGAAAAGGCAATGTCTAGAGGTGGATGGCTGCAGTTTTCCGTCATTGCCAAAGATTGTTCTCTTTTCAAGGCGGTGAGCTTGGCTCGAAGTTGGGATGAATTCTTTGAGCTCAACATCCTCACCCTGAACCATTACTTCCCAGCTGCTCAGTGGTGTTCATGGATCAGGAGTATCACTCACGAGCAGCTGCTTCAAGTAGGCTTCATTCCATACTTCCAGATGGACAAGGCGGCACACATGACTTCCCACCATCAGACAGGATCTCGTGCTCACGGGCAGCGTCGCACTCACCATGCCGTTGAGACCAGGAACTTTGTATGTGCTCACATGAAGCGTAATGATCCTGTTACCAGGCGGTGGATTCAGTACGCTGTGATGGAGTCTTATAAGATGGCAATTATGGTTCGCGACGGCCGAACTGGAAACGTCATCGTTGAGCCACCCCAAGAACACAAGTGGCTCATTCGCACCAAGTCTGGTGTTGGACGAGCAAGTCGATCTGAGTGGCAGATTGTCAAGGAGATCGATGAAAATTTCTGGGACGAGATTGACCGTTCCCGTGAGTGGCATCTTGGTTTCAAGGATTACTATGACATTGTCGTATGGGATATTGAGAGTGGCGAGCATTATTCCTCGCTCTACAACTCGATTCAGGAGCTTCTGATCAGAGCTCTGCGCTTCAGAGGTATGTGTCGCCAACTTTGCTATGTTTTCTATACACACTAATCATTTGCAGACCCCAAAGACTTTTACAAGCCCGCAGAGCACGTCTTGCGTACTCTCACTCGTGATGAGCACCTTGCTCGCGCAAGAGACCTGCGCCCAGAGGAAGTCGGCCAAGGCAAGAGCATCTGGGACTGGATTCACAGCGACGGCACCAGGATGAGATACTTTTCCAGGGGTAGCGATGGCAGCCACAGAGAAGAGGCGCCACCTCAACTGCTTTACAAGCAAGAGGACATGTTGGAGGACCAGGTTCTGTTCCCATGGGACCGCAGTCTGTGGACTAACGAGGAAGTGCCTGAAACGGCTAGCAAGATTATCGCAGTTGCGAAGAAGGCTGCCGACCTCGCACCCGCAAACTCTGGTCACGAGCTGATGTTGGCAGATGCAGACACCGAGTCTAATGGTGGTGACGAGGGTGTTCTTGCAAGCCAAACTGGAAAGATGCACAACTTCGAGCACCACGGTCTGGATCTCAATCGCTGGATCAACGACCTCGACACTGACGAAGAATTGAGTGATACCGAGTATCAGGAAGTCGATGAAGGTGATGACGATGGAAGTGATTGGGAATCTGACGAAGAATATGCTGAAGGTGTCATTGAAGAACTCTCCGAAGCAGCTGGCGTGACCATCCGAGGCCGCTGGGTCGATGATCATAACGAGAAAGAACCAAGATGGCAGGACATGGTCATGGCGTTGGAGCTTTGGGAAGACCCATCACTCTCCAACCTCCGTGAAAATAAGGCAGTCGGTTATCGTGCACCACGACAAGTGCCCACCATCATGACTTCAAGAGGAGAGATCGAAGACATGAAGGAAGAGTGGGAGCTTTTCATCGACCGAACCAGGGCCAGCAGTTTCAAAGAGGCCTGGCACAAGGCGGACCTCGAGCCTGGTGCCCAAGAGAAATATGCCGAGACACAAAAGATCATGAAGGCTTATGTGGACTTCTTTGCCAAGGGAACAAAGGGTCCATGGGCACCAGGCATGCTTGAGCGTCAGTTCATGCTGATGATGCTGCTGGAGGTCGATCCTGAAGTTCACCGACGAGTAAAGCGCGACATGACATTCGCCAACGCCATGATTACTTGTTTCTTCCAAAGAGACAGTCCTTTCTTCAGCTCTGAGGAAGGACTTCCTTGGAAAGACTCTGCCCTCTTCGATCAGGCAGAACGTGCCAAGCAGGTCCCTGACGTTCGCTCCTCACACTCGAACCGAACCCGGTCAGCTTCTCAGTGGGAGAGCTGGGATAAGATCCGACAAGAGGTGATGAAGTCTGGTCACGGTGCGCTGCTTTGGGCGTCTGACAAATACCCGCAAGATTGGAAGTACATCACCCGACCCACCATCGCTCACCTTTACCGACACGGCTTGCTGGCACCTCGCTACAAGCCCGAGTACTCGGGATGCGCTGTCGTTCTTGAGGAACCCACCAGGCCAGAGAAACCCGAGCTCTACTTTGACTTTCGCGAAGATGCACAGGAGATGAAGCCAAGGCAGCCTATGCAAGATCCGCTGAAGGTTGCTCCTTTGCTTGAGACGGCACGCGACTACGCAAGCAAGAATCCGGATGCACACTTTTCGTTGATGCGTATCTGGTCTGCACCTCACTTCTGGCCGCTGATGTTGGGCTATGACAATGTAAGTTTTTTTTCCTTCCTATTCACGCTGAGAGTTGTAGCTTATCACTTCAACAGCGCGACGGAACCTCTTTCGCCGACGACATTGGCCGCACGTGGGAATGGAAGTTTGTCCCCAAAGACATGCCTTTCAGCGAATGGAGTATTCATCACGCCCTGCGTCTTCGTCTCAACGAGTACGAAAAGAAGATGGAGGGCAAGGTCTTCTTGAAGGGTGACAAAGTCCTCATCGTGGGCAAGAACAGAGAGATGTGTCGCAACTATTCGACCATTGCATACTTTGCGATCACGACCAGACCTTGGCGTCTCGAGGTTGATGTGTGGAAGAGTTTCTTTGGTGTCAAGTTGGACTTTTTGGAGGACTTGGACAAGAGATGGTGGGACTGATTTAGGGGATAGTTGTCGAGAAAGACTTTTAAGTTTTATCTGTATCCGATGTCTCGCAACAGATTGAATTATCGAGCGTGGATTAGCCGGTCGTGCGTGCCAGTTGAGGATAGTTGAGTCAAGATCGGGTGATGAGGTTGGGACATGATCAAAGTCAGATTCGTGGACGCAATCTCGACGCCAAAGTCCTTCCAACCGAAAATCCGAGATTTGTAGAAGATTGGTACCTGTCTCCGAGACAAACATCAATACAACTACACCTAGACATTGATGCCATTGTCTGTAGTCAGTCCTGGGTACGGCATGAGTGAGTGGTGATTGATGAAGACAGGGTCGCCCAAGAAACATGGATCAATGACGTAGCATGCGGATCCCTCGATGACTGAACAAGACAATTTCTTGCCGACCTCTGCCCTCATGCTCACTTGTCCTCAAACCAGACATTCAAACATGGAACGCAGAATAGCACGGCACGCGATCCACCTCGCCCAAATCTCACGACCACCATCACTCTCCCGCCTCTGCAATCCCCGAACACAACGACGACAAGTCCGCTTCGGCAGCAACGACACGAAACCAAGCGACCAAGCCTACCCACTCACAGGCTACTACGCCGACATACTCTCCCCGCAAAAAGACGTCAACGATTTACAAGAAACCCTCCTTACGACACCAAAGCGGCAGATCCAACCGCAAACCCACACGGCGCCGACCCCACCCCCCAGCGAATCCCTCCCCAAAACCACAAAAGAGGAAACGATGGAAAAAGCACGCATAGTATTCGGCTCGCGTCTCGCAGGGCCCGGCGAGCGCAAAGACGAGATCGAAAGGGCAAGCCAGGATGTCGCGGGCGTTCAAGTGCCGCCGAAACCGACAGAGCCCGATAATTGCTGCATGAGCGGCTGCGTGAATTGCGTGTGGGACATTTACCGTGAAGAGTTCGAAGAGTGGACGGCCAAGAGTGAGGAGGCGAGGGAGAAGATTCGAGTGCAGGGCAGGGAAGAGGGCGTGCGGATGCCTGCGCGTGTGGGCGATAGTGTTGAAGAGGATGGGGGTGGGAGTGGTGTGTTGTTGAGTGAGGCGAGCGAGGCCGCAAAGGATCCGTTTGCGGATGTGCCCGTGGGGATCAGAGAGTTTATGCGTATGGAGAAGATGATGAAGCAGAAGCATGCTGAGCAGGGGTCTAAAGGTGGATGATTTGGTATGGCCATCTTGACTTGGACAGAGGCGAGGCTGCTATCTGGAAACCGCGTGGCAGTCACGCAGCTCATGCTTTGACACGGAGTGCTGGTTAAACGTCTAACTCAACTCTCACCTACTTCCAGGAGCGTCTGGTAGCAGCACACTGGACTGGCGATCTTTTGTTTGTCTACTTGAACACTCAGGAGGTCATCTCGAATTGACGGTATCATGCTATGGCAGAGTCTAGACATGAAATGCTGCAAGTTGAACGAGGTGTCGTTGATGCAATGGCACTACCACTCGACCACCAAACCACTCGGCTGTAGAAAAATCGTCCAATGCTGACTCCGAGCCGAAACCTCATAACCTTAGATGAGTCGACGGTCGATTCTCATGATCCATCAAGCCAACTTGTGCGACTGCAGAGAGCAGGATCTCTTCCGGTTGGACATGAAGAGAGAAGGCGTCGTTGATCGACTGTCGAGCACCCAAGGCGTCAAGTCTCTCACCTTCCAGCCAGCAATCCCTTCACCACTGCATAGCAGCCTCCTCTCCACGACCATACTCCATTTCATGCTTCTCGACATCATCGGCCCACGACTCGGCAACATTGGTAAATTCCGACATACTGCCTCTGTCAAATCCGGGAGTGCTGCCACCATCATTGGCATAGGTGACAACGGTCGACGCATCACCCACCCACTCTCCGCCGCCAACACCAGCATCCCACTCGCCACCTCCGGCACCAGCAAAGGCAGTGTCGACTGCGTGATCCTTCCACTCCAACACGGTATCAGTGGATTGCTTCAGTGCACCCACATCCTTGATCTTTTCGGCCATGCCCGGACCAGGGACTTTGTGAGCGATGTTGGTGCTGCTGGTGGATTCTCGTAAGTGGCCGTTGGGGTTCAGCACGGCGCGGTGCAATGTGCAGGTTGGACAGAGAGTGGGGATGTCGTAGAGGGGAGGGTCGACCTGGCCAGGTGCGAGGGGGCAAGGGACAGAGGGCCAGGAGGAGAGGGCCGAGACGCAGAGTTTGATGTGGGCGATTGTGTCTTGGTGGCCGCAGCGTTCAAAGGTAGACACGATGCGGTAGCACATTGTTTCTTTCTTCTGGTGTGAGGAGATGGATGGGGGTGGATGGATAGACGTGGTAAGGTTCTGCTTTTAGGAGACGAAATGGCGATGAGAGAAGCGAAGATAAGGGAAGAGTCATTACTATCTATATGCTGGGAGAAGTGTCTGTCCCTTTCCCGTGTTGTCCTGAGGTCCGTTTGCTTGTGTCACCTTTGATTGTGTTGGTGTTGTGTGTTGGATGGCTGTCTTTTGCAGCTGCTAGTGCCTTTTTGAAGCCATTTGAGACGTGACCTCTAGAAGATTCACAGGAAGAAGATGATGGCATGGCATTCGCTTGCTCCATGGTGACAGATTTATATAAAGAAAGAAACAAAACGAAATTGATACCCAATAGACTACCACTTCTGTTTGACTTACAGGCTGATCCCGAATACGTCTTGAGAGGGTACCAAAGACCACAAGAGCAAGGTACTACGTCTTGAGAGATTACCAAAGACCACAAGAGTAAGGTACATTTATCACACGTCGAAAGCGAAAAAAGTTGCATAATTAGTTGCGAAGAGCATACCTGCTGGTAGAAGCAAGAAATTCCTGGAAGCGAATGTTCTGTGCTTTTTTTCTGGCGGTGAAACACAAACAGTAAAAGCCGGGCGATTGCTAGAGACCAACAGCCCTCACGGCTAGACGGCGGTGAATAATGACAAGACTTTTTTTTTTGAGCGGGCGTTCAAGAAATCAAGATCGGAAGCGGGCCGACAGTTGGAATATGCAGAATGAGCCTAGATAAGACCGGAGCTAAGGCACAACAGGAGCGCAGACGGGTTGTGGCAAGTACTGTAAGTATAGAGGGCAAGACAAAAAGGAGAGGGCAGGGTTGTTGTGGAGGAGAAGCAGCAGCAACAAGATGTGGGGAAGAGTGGTTGGCGATGTCTTGTTGTTTCGGCCGAGCCACGGTGGACAAGGCTTCGTGGAAGCTTGATGGAATGTTCTGAAATCATGTCTTTGTCGATGGCAGTTCAAGATTGATTAGTTGGAAAGCTCAGATGGACGTCAAGAGGATCGGTGTGGTGGAATATGACGAAGGTCGATGGGAGGCCGAGTTTCAGTTCGGGACAGCATGGACGGCCGACATTAGTCAAGGACCGCCGTGGCCGTTGGCTTCAGGGATGGCGTGTCATGGACCTTTGATACGGATGCCTGGTAGATGCAATGGCAGATGCAATGGTGCAGTTAAAACCAAGCGGCAGGCCGACGTAAAGACAGCTGTCGCGTGATTGTGTGCTTTTATCAGAGGTCATCGGCCATTCCACCCAACCATCTCCTATACAGCTAGCGTGCTTTGCGCCGCCAGTCAACAATCAGCCCAAGTGACAACCAGGCAACCTCAGACTGCATTTCATGCGCACCTGAGCTCTTGCCAGCAGCGCTCCAAGCGCCATTCCGCATCACAGACGATATACACAATGGCACAGTCGGCGCACAACGAGACGGAGTGGGGAGAAACATCCCAGAGCTCCCTCACCGCCCTGCATGCCTCGACCCAGAGCCTACGAGATGCCTCGAACTCACACCGCCCGCCCTCACGCGCCGAGTCGGTCGCTGCGCCTGACGACGCCCGCCCTGCCAGCTCAAGGGCCGACTTGCCCAAGAAGAGGCCCGGCCCATCAAACTATGGTAATCATCAGCATCTATCTACAAGACGTTGTTCCCGAGCCTCCCACACTGACGGCCAGCAGGATCCATGGCCTCGCATTCAAGGCCCGCGCTGAACTCGCCTCAACCCTCGACCCGCGGCACCCCCAAGAAGCCTTCGCTCGGAAAGCGCACCACTTCCTCAGGCCCCAAACGCGGTCAGGAGTTCTCGGTCGACGATGCCCAAGAGGAGGTCCAGCAAGACAAGGCTTCGTCGTCTTCCACCCACGTGCTACACCGCAAGGCATCCACTCTCCGCAGGCGACCGACTGCTCAACCCCCAGCTTTACCGCGCGTCGAATCAGACGAACGAGAGGACAAGCAGCCTTCCAGACCCCACACTGCAGACTTGAACAGGCAGGCCGAGTCTGACGATACCGAGGTCACCTTACGACCCGAAGACGAAGACGATGATTCTGCTTCCATGAATGGCCAGGATGACGACGACGACGACAATGCCGACGACGACGATGCCGACCTGAGCGATGCAGAGAGTTTCACTCTCAAAGACAGACAAGAGGCCATCAACGAGACTCATCCCTTCGGTATCCGTATCTGGAAGCCTGCCCTCTACAAGAAGAGCCGTTCCGTCCAGGTCACGGCAGAAGGAGACATCCACCAAACACCTGGTCATCATGTCAGCCTTGGTCTGTTATTCTTCAATCTTCTCTGGACTCTGATATTTGGTTGGTGGCTTGCTCTGCTCTGTGCTGTTGGCGCTCTTGTCTGTTTCGCCCTCCGTTTTACTCCTGGCTGTCAAGAATACGGCTATGTGCTATGGCAACTTGCTGGCTACATCTTTTATCCTTTCGCCAAGTACGTCCTGCTTGAACATGACGAAGCCTACATGGACGAGGATGAGGGAGAAGGTCGTAGTATTTCCGAATACGAGAGATGGCAGACTGGTGATCTCGAGGAAGGCAGACTGTTCTTCGGCCCAACCGATATCAATCGTTCTTTGATTGGTCGTAGAAGAGACAGCGTCGATACCACTCCCGACGAGACTGACAGCTTGCTTGGCCGTCCCGGTAGACGTTCCAGTGGAGACAAGCAGAAGACAAAATCCAGACTCTTTGGCCGTGGCAAGTGGACTGTGGGAAGAATCATCTTCTTTGCCGTCTTCTGGGGTTTCATCACTCCTTCGCTCTTCCTCATCTCGGGTCTTTGTTGGTTCCTCGTATTCACCATCCCCATGGGCAAGGTCACGCTTCTGCTCCACCATCATTTGAGAAGACACCCCTTGGCTCTTTCCTTCCACTCCGATACACACGATGCCAACCGTGGATCCAGCGAGACGTCTTCCAGCGTTTTACTTTGCACTTACCGTGCTGTTGGCAGCAGATACTGGAAGTACACCATCGACGGCACCAATATCTTCCTCATCAACTTGCTGAGCATGGTTGCGTTTGCCATTTTCGATTTCTACGTCTTGAGAGAGGCGCTGGAGATTGAGAGTACCGTCACCTCTGCTGGATTCATCTTCATCCTTGGTCTGTTTTCAATCATCCCTCTGGCTTATTTCATTGGTCAAGCGGTCGCTTCCATCTCTGCTCAGTCGTCCATGGGTGTCGGTGCCACTATTAACGCCTTTTTCTCGACAGTCGTTGAAGTCTTTTTGTACTGTGTTGCTCTGAATCAGGGCAAAGCCCAGTTGGTCGAGGGAAGTGTCATTGGTAGTATCTTTGCCGGTATCCTCTTCCTACCGGGCATCTCGATGTGCTTTGGCGCCATCAAGCGCAAGACTCAACGCTTCAATGTCAGATCGGCTGGTGTAACGTCGACCATGTTGCTATTTGCAGTCATCGGCTCGTTCAGTCCTACCTTGTTCTACCAGATCTACGGCAGCCACGAACTCGTGTGTCATCAATGCTTCGGCTCTGACTTTGGACGTCACGGAGATGGTGAGAGAGACTGCAGAAGATGCTATTTCAACCAGACGCCCAACCTCACTGATCGCTTCTTCACCGAAGCAGTCCGTCCTTATATCTACTGCGCCGCTTTCTTCTTGTTCTTGTCGTACCTCATTGGTCTCCTGTTCACACTCCGCACCCACGCAGCAGTCATCTGGAACAACGAGCTCGACGAGAAGAAGCTCGAGAAGATGGAGCATGCAGCCTTGAACATCGAGCACAGGCACGGAAGCATTCCTGATACCATTGTTGTCAACCCTCACGCCCACATGAGCCGTAACAGCACCATGGGGACGATCGGCACTCTTTCGCGCGGGAATATCCAAGAATCACAACTGTACAAGCGTATCCTTGGTCAGTCGTTGAAGCAGGCTGGCATTGGCAGCACTGCACCCAGCGAGCAACACTCTCCCGACAAGACAACCGCCCCTCCATTCGGCGGCTCTGCTTACCTAGTACCTCCAAAACCCAACGAGGAGGATCAAACCAAAATTCAACAACGGAAACTACGCATTCCGGGATTATCAGCCGAAGACAACACTGCCCTGGTACGTCAAGTTGCAGAGATGGCCGCCACCGCAGCAACAGTCGCTGCCCGCGATGCAACCCGCAACCCTCGCAAAGTCTCGCACATGTCTACCACGGGCACCGGAAGTGTGAAACACGGCTCAGTCTCCTCATCCGTCGCTCCCTCCGCTCCCGCCACCAAATCCGGTGCAACACCCGAAGAGAACGTAGAAGTCCATGGCGAAGTCCACGAACCCGCCGCCCACGCTTCCGGCGGCCACGATGCACCCAATTGGGGTCGCACAAAGAGTGCCGTGATTTTGTTGACGGCTACCGTCGCCTACGCGGTCATTGCCGAAATCCTCGTCGATACCGTGGACAGCGTGCTCGAACATGTCGACATTGACGAGAAATTCCTGGGTATAACGCTTTTCGCCCTCGTGCCCAACACGACCGAATTCCTCAACGCCATCTCGTTTGCCATGAACGGCAACATTGCATTGTCCATGGAAATCGGCTCCGCGTACGCATTACAGGTCATGCTGCTCCAAGTCCCGGCTCTGGTACTTTACTCTGGCGTTTGGGCGCAATGGATGGAACCCGGTCACGTTGCCGACCACACTTTCAACTTGTTGTTCCCGCAGTGGGATATGGTCACCATCATCCTGAGTGTGTTCCTGATGGGCTGGGTGGTGGGCGAGGGCAAGAGCAACTACTTCAAAGGCTCCATCTTGATCCTCGCGTACGTGACTGTGCTCATCGGGTTTTGGTTTTCGAGTTGGAGCAGTGACGATGTAAGTTTTGATGAATTCTTTTTCTGCCCTGATTTTGTTCTTCGAGTTCCGGATTCGCTAACAATTGTTGGGCAGGGTCTCATGGGCGTCAATCGCTTTGACACGCTTGCCCTTCCGTCGTCGCAGATTGAGACGTTCAAGACGATTGGGCGGTCTACTCGTGGAAGAGCTTATGTATAGACCAAATTTTTTTTTCTGTTTTTCTTACCGGTCCCGAGTTTCGCTTGGGTTCAAACAATCATCATATCATATTGCGCATCATCCCCTATAACTTGTTGTAATAAAGAGACACAGACATAATGGCATTGGCATAAGGAAAAATGAATAGGCGGTTTTCCCTTTTTTTCTCTCTCTCTCTCTCTCTCTCTTCCTCTCTGTCTCTCATATCTTTATTGCCCGAAAAAAGTCGTGAAAAAAAAAAGAGAACGCCATGCTCCCACATTGTGCCGAAATTTTTTTCCTCAAGTCTCGAGAATTCCCCCAACCAAAAAAAAAACGCCTTTTGTTACGCCGTATTTCGCTCTCAAAGTAGAAGAAAAAAAAACGCAAGTCGTCTTCTCAAAATGCCAAAATGCTCTAGAACCTAGTTGTGTTCCTCCATTCATTCTCATTGTTGGGGAAAAAGGGGGTTGTTTTGCCCGGGGAACGCATCTAGAAACGCTCCTTCATTCTCGAAGCGACGGTTCTGAGGTTACCGTAGACCTTTGCTGGCGGGCTACCCAGAATGAGCGAGACGATGGCTTCTCTTGCCAAGTGGATGTTCTTGAAACCGCCGAGGATGCTGAATGATTGTTAGTGGTTGAGGGACTTTGATGTCGAGGAGGAGGCTTGTTCTTACTGGATCTTGGAGTCGGCGAGGACAACGCGTCTGATTGAAAGAGAAAAGTCAGCATGCTTCTTTTGTTATTAGACGAGTCATGAAAGCCAGCATCTCAACTGGCCCTTAGAGTCGGATCTTTTGTCGAGGTCGCTGTTCCTGTGGTTCAGAGTACGACACAAGATCTGCCGGCTGTCGACTCGTGATATTGGGAAGACAGAGATAATTACGTTTTTGAAGCGTTCTCGATGGCGTGTTTTCTGAAGACCATGTCAGCCCGTGGCTTCTTTGTGATTTAACTGAAGTTTGTGCTTACGTCTTTCCGTCTTTTCCTGCAATACGACCAATGGCTCTTCCCAAGTGTTCTCCTTGCAGAGCTGTCAAACAAGTCAGTCACGGTTTGCTCAATCCAGTCTTCTAGTAGCAGATTCGACATGGATAGGATGAAAAGAGCTGATCGGGTCGCTTCTTTGTACGTACTCTTGACATCCTTGATCTCGAAAGTCTCGATATACAGGTCTGTGTATTGTTAGCAAGCGCACAGACGGCATGAAACTCGACAAGCTGCATACCGTCCAACCGCAATAGAGCAATACTGTCGTCCAACTCAAACCCAAGACAGAAAGCCTGGATGAAATCGCAACCTTTTTGCAGAGCACCAGTGTCGGTAGTGTGCTTGGAAGTGCGCAACTCAACGGCGCGCGACTTGATGTTCATTCTGATCTGCAGCTTCAAATGCTCGACAATAGGGGCATAGATTTTGGGCCAGGCATTCTTGAGAGGAGTAAAGCGATGAGGCGGTACGGGAACTTTGCGCGAAGAGGATTTGACGGCAACATCGGCGGTTTTCTCAGCGGCGAACAGAGGACGGGCTTCCGAGTCGACGGCCATTTCCGTGTCTTGAGTGGCTCGGGTGAGGTCTTGTACTGCGGGGGCGTTTGTAGTGCTTATGAGCATCTCATCGTCGTCGTCGTTGGTGACGACGGGTGTGTCGTGAAGGTTCTGAGCGATGTCTTCGGGTGCGCTTCTTTGCAAAGCGGTGGGTGCAGGCATGATGGCGGGCGGTTTGTGAAGCGGCGGAACAACAGACTCGTGGAACGGGTGGGCGTTTGGTTGCAAAGATCAGCGAGAGCGATACGGTGGTCGTCCAAGGTCAAAAAGTGAGCGGTAGAGGCACAGAAGATGGTCTTTGCGAAGTAACTTTTTTGCTCGGCCGTCACACCCGCCCGAAGGCGGTGAGTCCGACCCTTGCCCGCCCACCCACCCAATCACACCTCACATTGTCGTTCGTCATGAACATCCACGCAGACAATACAAGGTCCAATATCGAACAGTGTTTGCAAAAGTATGAGAACGCTGCTTGAATTAATCTTGATTCGTTCTTCCCTCGTCGCTGAGTTGACTATGACTTGCAGATACCGCCCATGTACGCCACGATCCCCTTCCAGATACCATGCTCTCGTGATTAAAGATTTCTTAGTCTTCTTGGTGTTGATGGCCTTGCTTCAATGTCGTCTCACTTTTTGCCAGTGTTATGGGCCGAGTTGGCATTCAACACTGAGAGTCGGACGTGTCAGTCATACAGCTAGACCGTGACAAGGAAGAAGATAGCCCTCAGTCTCGTGCTCATGTACGTACAGCTGACAATTCTGATCTTCTCGACTTCAATCTGCTGAGAGTTGTCGAGCTTGACCTTTACGTTCTTGAGGATAAAGGTCCACACGTCGTCACAAAATCTGTATGTGTCAAGATGGCCCTGGAAGCAAGAGATGAGTACCAAGACACAGCACGCGAGATCATGGGCAAAAAGAGTTGAGAGGCGCAAGCAAGAAAGGAATTCAAATGAATCCAAAGTTTTGGAATTCTGAGGCCCTTCTTACCTTGAAGCTCATTCTCGTCTTCACTTTTTCGCCCAGGACCTGAGCGATGACCTGGTCGAAATTGGTCATGATCTTGATGGCAAGTTGAGGCTCGATGCGACGGCTACTAATGAGATCATCGAGTGTATCTGCAAGTGTACTGCCGATACTATACGCGTCCTTCTCTCAGCACAATGTTGGATGGTGATGAGTTGACTGCGCATACCTCGCGTTGCGATACATCTCGTAGTACTTGGCCTGATCAGCCATGTTGAGCTGTGTTTTGCGCGAAGCGTTGTAAGATGTATACGAAACGATACGCAAGATATATTGCGCACGAAAGAAGGAAGACAAAAGGTCGCTCTTGCTTCTGAAGTAGAGTAGCGTCTGTTGAATCGGTCAACCTCGCGGAAAGCGCCGGCTGCGTTCGACAAGGCACCAGCATCTGTCTGTTTTCTTTCACTTCACACACTCCAACGATTATTACGCCGTGTGGTTACAGAGAAATCTGATAATTCAGAATGAACGCAGCAAGATACAAACACAAAGCACAAACATCACTATTACTTTGCTTTGCTGTACAGAATCAGTCAAAGAACCTCGGCCCCCTTATCTTATCTCCCTCTGATCAAACCGACCCTGCAGGTCAGAGGTCCCTGATCACTTTGTCGGATGGTTCGCGTTGCCGTTTCCGGTTGCACGCGGGTTGCCCAAAAAACCAAGATCTCTGACGTGACGGAGCCTAGAACAAATCGAGCACAAACATGGGCGGGACCATCGAGGTGATTGGATCAAGGTTATCTTGCGCGATCGCGCTTTCGTGTCTCTGAAGCAGATCGTAAGTTCCCCCGGTCCCGATGGCTCGAGCCCTCTCCAAAAATTGTAAGTGTAGATATCATGGACTTTGGAGCTAGGACGCTTTCCTGCTCTCTCAACTGTTTTCTCTTGCTGCCGTTGCTGTTCCTCTCCTTTCCTCTATCCTAATTTTCGTGTTCCGCTCTTTTTCTCTCTCTCTCTTCGTCCAACCGCCCGCTTCATAGAAATCCACCACCATTGTGCCGGACCAAGACTCCGCAACCACCAATACCCACATCCTTACTCTCACGCCCGGATACAAATCGCTGCCACCCATGGCCTCAACAGCTTCAAAGGGCAAGCCTGCTCAGCAACTCTCTTCAATCCTCCCACCACTGGTCTTTGGTTGTGCCGTATTCAACTCGCAATACAACGATGTGAACAAGTTAGACACAGTTGGTCTGGTACAAGAAGCTCTGGAATTCGGCATCAGAGCGTTCGATACCAGCCCATACTACGGACCTAGCGAAGAGCTTCTCGGTGCTGCTCTCGATACTGAATTTGTACGCTCCCACACACCTCGCTCCGATTTGTTCTACATCACAAAATGCGGGCGCATCGCTGGCGACGAGTTCGACTACTCCCCAGAATGGATCCGCCAGAGTGTTGCTCGCAGCTTGCAAAGACTTCGCACCAACTATCTCGATATCGTCTACTGCCACGACGTCGAGTTTGTCAGCGAGGATGAGGTTCTCGAAGCCGTGAAAGAGTTGCGTCGCATCCGTGACGAGGAGGGCACACTTCGCTACGTTGGGATTTCTGGATATCCCGTTCCTCTACTTTGCTCACTAGCTGAGCGAGTGCTTCGCGAGACTGGCGAGCCTCTGGATGCTGTCATGTCGTACGCAAACTTTACCCTGCAAAACACTACACTTGCGACAACGGGTATCGCACGTCTGCGCGCTGCTGGTGTCGATGTTGTTCCCAACGCATCTCCCCTTGGTATGGGTCTTTTGCGTCGCGCAGGTCCTCCTGTGGCTGGCCAGGGCGACTGGCATCCTGCTGGCTCCGGTGTACGAGCAGCAGTCCGCCGGGCAAGCGACTTCTGTGATCGCCATGGAGAAAGACTAGAAGTCATTGCTATCCGATATGCCTTGGAGTCTTGGTTGACACAAGGCGCCAGTGTTGGTTCAAGAGGAGACCCAGCATCCGGTGTACCATGGACTCGAGAGTCCAACGAGCAGGTTGGTGGACAAAAGCTTGGTGTTAGCGTCATGGGTGTCAGCAACGCTGGCGAGCTCGAGAAAACCATGTCAGTCTGGCGCAGTATCCTCGATGGTCTCGAGGGTGGTGAAGAGACCGTCAAGCTTGCCGGTCGTTGGAAGAGAGACCACGAATGGAGCTTGAACCGCAAGCACGGCGTTCAGATCATGGCCGACGGCATTCAGGAACATTTGGCAGAGTACCTCGACTTTGCTTGGGACAGTCCCGGCAAGGACTATGTCAACAAAAGAGCCACCAAGAGCCTGAAAGCACCTCAAGTCGAAGATGCTCCTTGGTTGACACCTGCACAGAGCCCCCAAGCCGAGCAGGACCTCCCCGAAGAGATCAGCATTGCGCTCAGATAGCCCGAGGACGAGCTTGAGTGTTCTTTCATATGATGGCATTTGTTGTTTTGGGCGTTTGATGGATCTTTCTTGATATCCCTGTCTAGTCTGAGCAGACTTGATCGCTTGACCGGTATACGTCCGTGAGGACTCTACGACTATCTCCTCTTTCTATTTCGAATAATCTCATTAACATTGCTCATTGGGCCTTTCTTACTATGCATCCTTCCCTTTCTGCCTTGAAGTGATGATACCTGCTGCAGATCCGGAAGTTCGATGCGAGTGCGGAGAATAACACCTTGATGTCATGACCTGCAAGACAGCATCATAATATCGTCCTTGATCATGTTCAAGTCCTACGAGCAGAAACAACCCATATCCACGGCAAATCAACAGACAGAACAGTCCAACAACCAGCAAAATGTCGTCCAGCGGATCAGAAAACAAGATGCCGCCAGTTCGCATGACAACACAGCAATCTCCAGACGAAGAAAAGAACATTTCGGTCGTCAAAGAATACATGCGAATCGCCTACTCGCCCACCGAAAACAAAGGCCGCAAATCGGTCCAACACCTCTGCGCAGACGAGGCTTGGTTCTGGGCACCAACCACATTCCCAGGGGTCAAGTCACCACAAGATTACGCAGAAAGCCACTCACATGTCATGGCTAGCATTGCAGACTTGCACATTGTATGCTACGATCAAGTGTTTGCCAAAGACGGGCATGTGCTTCTGAGGTACACGGCGGAGGGAAGTCACTGCGGTGAGCCTCATAACGGGATCGAAAAGACGGGAAACAAAGCCAAGTGGAGTGCTGCGGCCATGTTTGAGGTTGAGGATGGAAAGGTCAAGAGTTTTACCAAGGATTGGGACAAGTTGCACATGTGGAAGTAAGTTGCAGGACCACAGTGGATTCCAAAGAGCCAATTCTGACAGGAGATGCAGGCAGCTGGGTTGGATGAAGGGGGATGAGTACGTTTAGGTGACATGAAGTGGTTCCATAAAGTCAAGGTTTTTGAAGATGCAGTCAGATCCCTGTGATTGTGAGAGATTCAACCAAACGCGGACCATTTGGGACGGGTGGATGTCGCAGTCGAGCATCAGTCTACAACAGGATGCAACATATTCTATTGCATTACGTGAGAAAAAGAAGCAATGTGCAGTTGAATCCAAGTGTTGAAAAGTGAAAAGAGTTTGGGGTTGAGATCAGGCCTGCAAAGCCGAGCCTCGGAGGAGAGGGTGATGATTGGGCGCCCGGGGATGGGGCGTCGTCATCATCACTCGAAACATGGGCATGTGTTGGAGGACAGGAAGGTTATTATTATTGGTTCTGCTCGATGGAAGGGAAAGCTGGAATTGAACCACACATGCACACGACATTTTCCTTGATTTCTGATATCTGGCGGATTCTTGACAGTCGGTGATTTGTGGACGGGTATCCATTCTCCCACTGGCACAAAGCGACCGAGGGCGGATCATTCGGCCGTTGGCTGGACACTATCTACCTCGCATCCTATTCCGCCTATTCAGCTACAGCCACAGCTACAACATCACTCTCCAGTCAACCCGCGTGCCTGCTTCGACTCGACTTTGATTCTTTGTTCTCTTGCATGAGCGGACCCGCCAAAGGGCAACCCCATCTCGAGCGTGGAATGCGCCGTCTCTCGAGTGCTTCCCCGCAACGTGCCTGAGAGAGAGAGACAGAGACGCCATGGGGAATACCAACAGCTCCACCAGGGAGTCTCGCCCACACGCTTCACGGTCGCGCGCCGGCACCAACAACAACAACAACAACGGAGGCAGCAGTAGCAATGGCGTCGCCGAAAACTCCATGTACAACGTCCGCAGTGGACGTACCAGCAGACAGAACCTGTCCTTCCTCCACCTCGGCTCCAGCAGTAAAGGTGACCAAGCACGCACCGAAGAAGCACGTCGCGAGACCAAGCAAGAACGAGAAGCACGGAAGCGAGAAAAGGAGCGGGTGGCGCGAGAGAATGAGCGCGAGCGAAGTATGAAAGAAGAGGGTGTCGACGGTGGCTTCCTCGTCACCCTGGGAACCTACGTCGGCCCCGAGGACTTCAACAAGACAGTCGTGCGCCAGCTGATGGTATGCTCTCTCTGCCGTCTGCACCCTTTGTCTCTTGGTCGTACTGACACGCGCCAGATCGAACGTCGTCTGGCCCCCTTCTGGAAAGGCCTCAACGACCACTCAGACTCGTGGACCGAGAACCAACTCGTCGCCGTCGTACGAGGCTTGCCCCTCCCTGCACCTGACGACCCTCCGCTTCCAGATCCCGAACACGTCGCTGGCCAAGACACCGAGTCCCTTACCATTCCCATCTCCTCTCGTTCGCAATCCTATCAGTCAGACCACACCTCGACTCCCCAGAGCTCCACCTTCCCGCGTCCCGGCACTTCGTCTTTGCCTTCGGTCTCGGCTTCTCGAGGTCTCTTCCGCGACCGTGCCAAAACGCTGGCATCTCTAGGCACCTCCAACAAGAACAACAATGCTTCGTCCACCTCGATCGCTCCACAAGAAATCCAATTACCACGAGACCCACGAGTCAATGGCTTCCCCTTGGAGGCCGTGCTATACAAAGACGCATCCGAGTGTCCCATCTGCTTCATGTACTATCCGCCCCACCTCAACAAGACGCGCTGCTGCGATCAGCCCATCTGCTCCGAATGCTTTGTACAAATAAAGCGTCCCGACCCGCACCCTCCGGAGCATCACGATGACGAAGGAAATCCCACGACCGATGAGGAAGGCTTGCTGGTCTCAGAACCAGCCGCATGTCCCTTTTGCGTGACTCCCGAGTTTGGTGTTAGTTACGTGCCCCCATCTTTCCGCAGAGGTCTGGTATATCCTGGCCCTGTGAGCAGCCCCGCCCCGACCGTCACCACCTCTCCTCACGATTCTTCTACCTCTTTGAGCATACCGACGACTGGTAGACGCCGTACGACCTCTCTATCAGCATCCGCTCCTACTGTTATCACTACCGACAGGGTACGTCCGGACTGGGCCAAGAAGCTCGCTGATGCTAGAGCCCATGCTTTGAGGCGTTCGGCAGCCGCTACTGCTCTCCATAATGCTGCATACATGCTCGGCAACCAGCCCACGGACTCACGCTCCTTTGGTGGTCTCGGTCGTCGCCGCCGTACACTACTAGCAGACAACTCGGCCAGTGCAAGCGGAAGTGGAACTCCACGAGTACCCAACAATGGCCAAGTAGGTAGCCTGTCAGAGCTGATCGCTCACATCGAGGGACAGGGACAAAGTACAGAGCAACGTCCTCATGGCAGAAGAAGCCGTGCTCACGATCTCGAGGATCTGATGATGATGGAAGCCATCAGACTTTCGCTTGCCTCGGAAGAGGATCGGAAGAAGAAGGAAGAAAAAGAAATCAGGAAAGAAACAAAGAGGCGTGAGAAGGAAGCTGCAAAAGAGGCAAAGAAGGCCGAGAAAGCCGCAAAGAAGAGCGGAAGCCTCTACAGCGCCAGTGTGAATGGTAGCACTGCAGCTTGGTCTGATATGACCCGCTCTACGAGTAATATTCCGCGGCCTCAAACGGCCATCTCTACAGCTTCATCGCCGCCACCACTTGCTCCTTCGGTCGTTGGCAAAGGCAAAGCCCCGGCTACTCCAGCATACGGCTTCAATCCTATGGATGAACCCACTTCCACCTTGAACACGGAGGTTGCTGAGCAGACTGCGGAGTTTTCAAATTCTCAAAGATATCTCGAGGAGTCAAGAGCGAATCTACCGCAGGCCACACAACCCATCTCATTTCCAGAGACACTTCAGGGCCGTTCATCGCATCTTCGTCATTTCTCGAACGCTTCGTCAGCAGCATCTTCAATGCTCGACTCTGTTCCAGGAAGCTATCAGCGCACACCGAATCAGCACATGTCGCCAAATGCCAGTGCAACCATCTTGGATGATGGTACTGGTACTCCCGATACACAATCCGGTACCCCGGGCAACGATGTCAACACTGAGCCCATGTTCAATTTCAAGAGCTTGACCGAGATGATCCGCAACGACGATAAGGACCGAGACGCCGATCATGTAGAGTTCTATGAGCAGAAGCCAGAAGAGCAGCGCAATCCATCTGTTGCCTCTTCCTCCAAAGGCGATATCACTGCTGGACTGCCTCCTTTGAACGAGGATGAGCGCGAAATGGTCAAGCATGGAGATGCTGTGCAGACATTTGAAGAAGAGACGACGCCAAGGATCAGACAGACCGAGACAAAGCACGCAGGCGACGTGAATATCCTGGACGCTTCGAGGACGTCAACGAACTAGAGAGGTTGCTGCACATGGACATGACATTGGTTGTGGAGTTGGCACATACGGCAAAGGGAAATACAGGTTCCTGTAGAGAAATCTGTGCTCGTATCAGCAAAGCAGGCCGAGAGTAAACTGATGACGCGGCCTCGGCTAGCTGCGAATCGAGCAAAGAGGAGACAGGTCTTGTATAGAACAGGCGTTCAACAGAGGGCATTCATATCAGCTTTTGTAGCATGGCTGCCAAACACAAACAATCTTTTTCTGTTCCTTCTTTTCAAACATGTGGTCATGATCTCAGGGACTCGCACCGGTACATGTCAGTTTCATGGCGGGCTGAAACGGTGCACAGACGACGTGTGTGTGGAGAAGGTATGCATGAAACGGCAGATCAGGCAAGACGCAGGGGGACTGGCGAGACCAGGGCTCGGTGGATCGTTGCATCAAAGGGACTTGTAGTCAAAGAAGCCCTGAGGGGTTTCTGTATAGTCAATGTGTTTGTGCCTCATGGAAGATGAGTGAAAGTCGGTGAATTTGAGACGGCTGATGAACAGAAGGATCTGGCGAAGCCAAAACACGAAAGGGGGGCCACTTTTAGGAATCCGTTCGGCAAGAATCAATATTTTATTGCCATGGCGTGACCCCGCGCTCAACAAGGTAGCGAGTAAGACAGATAACGCACTACGACTGTCTCGAGGGTTCGGGGAGGTTGTTGCAATTGCAGGACTGGATCGGACAGTCATGTCACAGCTCGCTCAGCACAGGCAGCAGCAGCAGCAGCAGCAGAGAGCGAGAGCGCCGTCGTTGGGCATCCTCTCGACATACGGACAACCTCCGGTGTCAAACGCAAGACCGAGCCCACTTTCTTCTCACCCACCGACGCCAATTGAGTTGATTGCAAGCACCTGCGCAGACGGGCAGGACAGCAGACCACAACAAGCAGGGCACGGCAAACACGTTCGAGAGGTATCTACAAGTACATCGTCGCTGCCGTTTGGGTCGCCTAGCAACTCCTTCCCGAGGAAGCAGCACCCGAGCAATTTCTCCACGCCCGATCTTTCAAAGTCTGCTTCACCCTCGATCGACTCGCTCTTCCGACAAGACACGAATTCTTTTGCCGGCAGCTCCTCTCAATTGCATCAACTACCTCCCGCATACCAGCTGAACAATCCTTGCACCTCGTCCAAACTCGACCTCGCCGACGTCTCCGCCTCGACCATGTCTTCACAAGACAATCATCGCCACGATAGCTTCGGCTCGCAACTGCCTCTGCCCAAAGGTCCCAACAACAGCAATGGCCGTCGTAGATCGATCAGCATGCAAAAACTTTTTTCCCTCTCCAACCTCAAGAGCAGTTTCAGCAACTCGCGCACGTCGCTCGTCTCCAACTCGACACAACCGCCTCCACAGACTGCCTCTTCCGATCGTCCGACTTCAAACAGCACAACGAGCTCTAGAGGAGTCAAACGGGCTGCAGAGGAAGATTTTGTTATCGTCAAGAACGGCCAAGACAACCTCCAGCCTCCTTTGAGGAAGCGCAAGAGCAGCTCGTGGTTCCGCAGAAAGAGCGGTCTCTTCAACTTCAACTCTCACAACAACGATTCGGCCATCGCTGATGATTACGATCCACCCAAAGGTCCCGACGCCATGGTCTTGGATGAGCCCGAAGACGTTCGACCTACTACCGAACATAGCGTCCAAACAGACTCTTCGAGCCAGAGACCTGCCAGTGTCTACACTATGCAAACCACGCAACAGCCACCGGTTCTGCCACCTCTATCTCCCGTCTCAAAGACACAAACACAATCCTCGCATTACTCTCAACCCCAGAGACCCGCCTCGCACAGGACCTTCAGCTCCCAAAGCAGAGGCAGTCGATCATCATCGCAACGCAACACTCCTTATGCAAGAGAAGCCTTCTCACCACCACCCACACTTCCAGAGCTCACTAGGATCGAGACGTCGTTTGGTGACTCTGACATGGGAGAGCTGTTTGCCCACTTTGGACGCTAGAAGCGTTATGACTCTCCGGAATGCTGTGTTGAACGTACGTGTTTCGGGGTATTTGTGCCTGCACGCAGGACTGTTCAGCGATCACCTTGGTTCGGACGTTCTTAGGCACGAGATGGCCTCTGTGCGAACCAATCCTTTTCTCCTTGACACGGGCCAAAAGCTTTACATATTCTTCTTGTTTCTTGTCTCGTACAAGCTGTCACTTTTCGTCTTCTTTTTCGGTCTGATCATTTCTCCATGTATCACTTTTCATTGGCATTGTCGACATTTGGCGAAGGCGCTCGTGGTGTAACATTGTTTGTGTTTTGGGAGGGTGCAATCATTCGTTTTTCTCCTGGTGTTTCATTTGTCTTTTTAAAGCAGAGCCAGACTTGCCACTCGGTGGGAATAAAGAGACTTTACATTGATCACCTCGCTCTGTAAAACCATGTCTTGATCCATGTCGTTAACAGTCATTCGTAACTGCCATTTGTAGGCCTCTGGACGGCAAACTGCCTCGTCACCCAATTGGGACCGTGTTCCTGATACTCTTGCCTTGTGATCAAGACATTTTTGAGAAGATCAGCATCACTTGCCAACCTACACCCGCCCTTCCACGTGGAGGTGATGGGATCCTGCGCTCTCCTGACCCTCACAAGCATGTCCTCCGGCGCCAACATCCTCAGCCCCTCTTCCACCCTTGTGACGAAATTCGGTATCAAGGTGTTTCCGCCCACGAGCAAAACATTTGCCAGCATGGGCTGCCACAACAATTCCGGCAAAGCTTGCAAACATTGAAATACGGTTTCTGCGATTCCCGACTGCGGCATTGCGATATCTGAAGGGGTAAAGAGGATTTCGGGAACGACGAAGCGTTCATTCCCCAAGGGAAAGACCTCTTCGCGGAGACCGAGGTGGTGGTCGTCTGGTTGACGTAGACCCAACCGTTGCATTTTTGCGCGGTAACTCGGGTCGTGTGGGCGGGTGAAGCCGCGGTGATGGTGTTCGTAGTCTGGTAATACGTAGTCGACCATGACACTAGAGTCCTTTTTCTTTGCGGCGTCTAGGTCGGCAGAAAAGTCTCGGGAGAGGAAACAGGCGTCTTCTTTGATTTGGGAGACGATGTGGGGCTCGTCGATGAGGGAAAAGTGGCGCAGGGAGATGAGTTCGGCGAGGTAGTTGGAGAGGTGTTTGCCGCCTATGTCGAGTCTGCGGATTGCGGGATGGATGGGGCGGCCAGACAAGAGGGGGGTGATTGTTGTATGGCTGTGTCCGCTGTCTATGACTAGTAGGGCGTGTGCTGGTTCGACGGTTGAGGGGTTTGCAGATGGAGGGTCGCCGAAGAGTGAGCGTGTGTCGTTGTAGGCATTCAATGACGAGCCAACAGAGCGATACACTGCGGCAAAGTCAAAGTGCTCGAAGAGCATCTGATCCAGGTTCTGGGTGAGCTGGGCAGGAGCATTGGGCTGTTCGGTGACGATCAAGTTGGTGTCTGCAGAGTCGCATTGGAGGTGTTGGAGCTCATTGTCCAGGACGGCGACTTGGGCAGGCCAGTTGACGATGTAGCCCTTTTGCACGGGGCGGCGAAAGGACATTTCACCATAGTCGGAGCATTGCGCCAGATGCGAGCCCACATACGTCTTGTTGTCGCGAGACTTGGCGATGCAGTTGGGCGCGACGTGGCATTCGTTGTCGCTCGCGGCATAACCGGCTTTCAAGGACCAGGCGCCGACATCGACGACGAGGCTGCGCGACATTGAGCGAGTTGCGTGTCCATGTTGGGAAGTGACGGTGAAGGGGAAGCCGCGAATGCCTCGCCGCAACTTTTTGGAAGCTTCCTCCACTTGGCACTGTAGCGACTATTCTTCGCCTCTTGTCGCATTCCTTGCACACCACGACACCCCTCCGCCATGGCTGCCTCGCTCACTCTGATAGACCTTGCTCAGACGCAGCGTGCTCTGGTCGCTCAATTCCTGGCCTCTCTCGCTCCAAACGCCTCTCCCGACCCTTCTGCTCAACTGCCTCCAAACCCGCCCAACCCGCTGCATGTCCTGCGCGACAGTGCCACTCTGCTCAAAGCCCACACCACCAAGCTCGCTCTTCTCTTGATCAACAAACCCTTTACTCCAACCGCCGTCACCACCGTCCTCCGCGATGCAACACAGACATGTCTTCCCGCCATGATGAGCGCCGTCGAACTCTGCCGTCCAGACATCTGGGGCTCCTTCTTACACCACCAAGTCGTCGCAAAAGTCCGCACTGTCATGCGCGAGATGGCTTCTTTCCTTGAAGAAGTCCTCGATGTTGCTACACAGCAAGATTCTTCCAACCACTCCAAGGACACCCTTGCTTCTACTGGTGTGCTTTGGCATGCATGCGACGCTTTGATCTTGTTGGACAAGACTGGAATTGCTGGACTTGCTGTCATCAAGGCTCAGGAGCTACGGGACACCATCAATGATGCTATTCAAGAACTCAAGGAATGGGAAGAGGGCGACGGAGAGGATGACGATGAAGAAGACGACGACGACGATGACGACGATGATGATGATGCACACTCAGATGACGGCGATAAACAAGAAAGAGATGCTCAGGATGAGTTCGATGACTTGTTCTCCGCCGCAAACAGTCTTCCAAAGGACCGACCGGACCTCAAAGAACGACTCCAGTCCGCTGCCGACAAGTTGAAGAAGATACAATTCCTCTATGCCGCAATCACAAAGCGCAGACTCAAGACTTTTACTGCCGATGTTGCTAGCAAGAAGCTCAACATTCTTACTCTGGATAAGCTCATGCATCTGCTCAAGGAGTTGCCCGAGTCTGTCGATGACCTTGCGAATGCTTTTTACGAGCTCGACTCTGCTCAGGTTGATGCCATCCTTGCCAGATGCATCGACAATGCCTGCTCGGCAGCCGATCTCCTCAAAACAGACTGGACTGGCAAAGACGACGAGTTCACAGCTTGGGTCACCAAATGGACTTCTGTCGTGAAATAACAAGTGAAAAGATCGTTTCCCTATGGTCCCGCTAGCGAATAAGATGCAACCCCATCTACCTTCTCGAACTTGCAAACAAAGAATGGATATCATGAAAAAGCCCCACTGTACATCTATAACCACTTTCCATCGAATGTGTCGTTATCAAAACTTTGCTCATCAAACCCCTTACAGGACGAAAGCAAGAGCACCGGCACCGACAGCCATCAAGCTGGCACCAATCTGAACGGCACCACCAGTCTGGGTGGCAGCAGCAGCGGAAGAGCTCGACGAGCCAGAGACAGCATTCTTGACAGCAGAAGCAGTAGCCGAAGCGCTGGCAGAGCCTGAAGCAGCAGCAGATGAAGAACCGCCAGTGGAAGCAAGTAGAGTAGCGCAACGAGACTTGGCGAGCGACTGAATGGTCTGGAGGTCGTCGGCCGAGCAGTCGCTGTTTTGCAGCAGGCAGGTGGTGCCAGCGGCGAGGAAGGCCTTGGAGCCGGTTGTGCAGAGGCAGACGGGGTCATCAACGTTGCAGCCTGATGCGCCAACGGCGGATTGAATGCAGGTGAGCTGTTTTGGTCGTGTTAGCAATTTGCATGTTGATGTCGAGGTCAAAATGTGGAAAACGTACGCCGCACTGAGGGACACCAGCAGTGAGGTCAACGGGAGTCGAAGCTGCGGCAGCAGCAGAAGAAGATGCGGATGCGGCCATGGCACTGGCGGCGAAGATGGCAAGAGATGTGAAGACACGGAGCTGCATTGTGACGGTTGTTGTTGTTGTTGTGTTGTTGATTCAGAATAGACAAAAAAAGGGTTTATAGAGTGTGTGTATATGTCAAGCAAAAAGTTGGTTTCAAGTGAGCGAATGTGTGATGCTTTTGACAAGGAAAGAGTTGGAAGTGTTGGAGAAATCAACGAGCTCGTGGCGTGAGGAGGAGAGGCTCTTATTATATATCCTGCTGTGTAACAAGACCAAAACCGGAGCCCGTCCTTGCTCAAGAGGAAAAAAGGACGCTATTACCAACACTTCTCTCCACTTTCTGCAATTTGCAAATCCGTGCTCCATCTCCGAAAAAGGGAATCTGCCTTTTTGGATCCGAATCTTGCCTCTTGGAATCGAGTCCGGTCGTCTTTTGAAACAGTCGAAACCAAACATTCATGAGTCGTGGTCAACTTTTGTATTTTAAGCTTTACGAACCGGTGCCGGCATCAACGCTTATGTAGATCTCTTGCACTTGTCTGTTTTGGTCATGTCCTGCCTATTTCAATCAATATTCGTGCAGATTGGTCTGGTTTTTTGCTCCATTCTTCTGTGTCCATGTTCTTCTCCTCTCTTTTTCTACGTTATGACCGTTTCGATAATTGTTGGAGAGCTGAACCAAGCTTTGGCAATAATTTCGTCTTTTTTCTTCTCCTTCTGGTTGCTTGCAGTGTAATAATCTTTGTTTTTTTCGCCCAAGGAGCATTTGAAACGCATACATCCTGTGCTTTTTTCTTTTTGCTCTTGTCCGCCTATTTTGGTTCTATAAAACAAAATCACTTTGATCATGATCTTCATCTCTCTTAGCTTCCACCACGCCAGGCTTAGTATCCGCAAACTCTAAATCGCTTGTTTGATCTATTATAGCACTTCCCCTCCTAGATCTTCCCATCTGACTTCGCCATCAATGTGTCGTGGTCTCGAAGAGATCTACGTCCGCGGGCTGCAATGTTTAGACGCTGCTCTTACTCCACACTGCTAATTTACGGCTGGTGTTTCCCCTGAGGTATAGCTTCATGGTCCGGCCCGGAATTTTTCTTTTTCATCTATCGATCTGTATGGCTGATATATTAAAAAGTATGCAGGTGATGACAAAAATCCATCGAGTGGATTGCCAGAACTTATGGGGCAAAGGAACAAATTAAATATACCACCCCATGATGCCTAAATTATTCCAGAAATGGATTCTTGCTTTGCCCGTTGATCAAGTTCAATCAGCAATATACATATTTATATAAAAAAGAGCCGTTTTTGTGCGCACGCGAGCGAGTGAAGGAGGCTTTTTTTTTTCGGCAAGTCTTTCTCCGTGTCAATGTTGCACGCGTGCAGATGGACCTGCATTTTGACCCTTTCTTTGACTACGACGCACAGATGGCAGTAGCTTGTTAGAGACTTCTGGGATTGGTAGGGACATGACTCTGCTTTTGGCTATTGGCGGGTGGTGGTGTCACGGATGAGTGCGGTCGAGTACAAGGAGATCGTGTTCTGGCCGATAAAGAGCGTTCCGGTTGTGAATCTTCTTGACTCGGTGTTGGATACTACTGCTAGAAGTTTTATTTTGGGGGTTTGAAGTCTTGACGGGTTCCTATGTTGTAGCTCTCTGCATATCACTCTCGCAAGGTCGAGGTCTTGAGACTTTTGTTGCCACTATGATGTCCTCACGGTCCTACTCCATTCGGGGTATTTCCACAACTTTGACTGGCTGCAAAGGGCTATGAGGCTGAGATGCACCTACCCTGACTAGCTCACTGTACTGTGGTTGGAATGCGAGCTAGAAACTTGAACTTCCAAAGATTTCTGGTATTGTCTTCCCGAAAGGGCTTGAAGACATCTTGATGCGACGAAGTGATATGGCTCAGGAAACTTGATACAATATTCACCTATACAAGTCTGAGCAGTCTCGTTTGGTGCCGGAGAACAGCGCACATGCTAAATATGCTTGACTTCGCCTTTCCCAGGTGACCTCAAGATGATTTAGGGATGGGGCCTGCTTCTGGTCGGCCATGACTGTTGCTTCAGTCTTTATGTGATGTGTCGATATGCAGGGTCGGTCTGCGTGCGTTCCAGAGTGCGTAGCTTGCATTCTGCTGGTTTCGACCTTAGTAACACCTTCGATTTGATGTAATCCTTAGATATGCAGGCGCATTGATGTGCGCGCTGTCCAGAGGCTGTGAGAGTATCATGTAGTGAATCACATGTAGGGAAGCGTATCCATATATGCGTTCTGTCTACAGATTATACGATCTCGTTCGTCCTTGCTGTCTAGGCATTTCTGCAGCACTATCAATCATTCGACATTGGCTTTCTGCATGCTCTCACGATTGACGTTTTCGTCCTGTTCCTTTTTTTTTTCATCTTCTCTTTTCTCTCTTTCTATGATCATCATAAGAGAAGCTTGCAAACCATTGTCTGTCAAATACGTTGAAGCTCTCTGCGCCTGGTGTTCTGGAGAATTGCACCCACTGTTTGAGACGACCAAGGAGCTGGGTGGCACGGAAAGTTGAGGGAGAACATCCTGGCTCAAATCACAAAAGCGAGATTCGAGACTTTTAAGAAGAAATACGCGACGGAGCGCAGAGACTCGGAGCACTGAATCGACTTGGTTGCCTCTTTCAGTATCAAACTTTGACGTGCAATCATAGCCAGACTTCTGATACTTAGACCTGTATCCAACGTCTCAAGCGGGAGATTGTGCGTCTGAGTAAAGCCTGTCCTGTTGTTTCGTACAAGGAAAAATTTATATGCACACCTTGCAGCTTACTTTGATGCTGACGTGGTTTCCGGAAAGAAGGATGAGTAGGGTACCGAGACTGGCAGATTTTATCAGATGATCATATCTCCGTTGGAGCCGGCATCGGACAGCTTTGGTAGCCAAGCTGAGACTTTGTCACATCCGCAGAACAACACATACCAACCAACAGAACCTAATACGCTCGCAATGGAGTAGCGTAGATTTGAAGCCTCGACAGCAGATTTCAAATCTGAAGCTGCAAGAATCATATAGTCATTGGCAGAGCCAGACCGCACAATGGCTATGGATTGGCCTTTCTAGAGCTCGGGTTTGTGACAGACTTTGGTACGTAGAAAAGGAGGGGTAGATTGAATGTAAAGAAGAGCGATCAACAACACCTTTTCTCCCGTTCCTCTTTGCCAATTGAGGACCTTTCCTTTCCATCTTCCTATACTCCTCTCCCTTCCCCTGTGACCGTGACGAAAACAATGGCAAAACCAGCATTACAAACCACACGCAAAGACTCGGCCATTGAGCTCGACCCTGCCTACGAAAAGCCCTCCTTCATCACCCTCCCAGCCGAACTCCGCACCCAGATCTGGAAACTCGTCTTCGATCCCATCCAAAGCCATCGCGACGCTTTCTGCTGTCCGAACTGCAAGAATGCACCTCTGGCCTTGCAAGAAGATTACTGGGCATCCTCATACCTGCAGCCTTTACTCGTATGCCGCCAATTCTACAATGACGCGCATTTACTCGCCTTTTCGCGCACGACGTTCGTGATACGCAATCCATATACCGTGCTTGACATCGCAGGACGGATGACTTCAACGCTCAAAGCAGCTCAGATATCGAGCCTGCGTAGTATAGCCATCATATCCGAAGCTCGCCATTTCCGCCAGATGCATCATTGGGGCAACCATGCTTTTGGCATTCCGGCATTGGATCTTGATGAGATGGTCATCATATTGCATCGTTCCTCTTACTGGCATTACCTGTTTGATTTTAACGTCATGATGACACAAATGCTGCGAGATTTTGATGGTGTCAAAGAGATTGCCTTTGTACGAAACTATGCGCGGGTAAAGCCCCATTTTCATACTTGGTTTAACAGGTTTGTGGGGGCGATGATGAGGTTGGATAGGAATGAGAGGTTTGGGAAGGGGAGGGTGGAAAAGACTTGGTGGGAGTGGGAGTTTGATGATGGGAAGCAGGTGGCGGTGTTGAAGAAGGTGCCGAGCAAGGCTGAAGAGATGGAGGTGGAAGAGTATGAAGAGGTTATGAGGCCCATGGCGGAGTGGTTGAAGAGGAGTATGGAGGTGGAAGAGTATGATCCTGATCCAATGTCTAGGCTTGGATTTGTTTGATGTATTGGACACACCAAATGCTTGAAATATTTACCTCTGATCACGATACGTACCACGTTTTTTTTGTCTTCGTTTTTGTGTGTTCAGGATGGCTGGCAGCGGCTTGATGTAGTCGTGCATGAGGTGGTCCAATGAGTATCAAAATACAGGAAGCCAATCGCGATATAAACCTTCGATGTGTACAGCGGGGCTTCACAACGAACGATTTGAAGCGTCTTCTGTCTTTAGGCTCTTGAAAAGCAGTCTACCATGGTTAGTACGATGTCCAGTAGTAAAGAGATGCTTCAAGATGTTACCCACGAACCACTAGGCAAGTTTGACAAACATTATGTCTGGTTGTTTAGTCTAGTAGTCATGATGTCTCCTTGGAATTCGTAAAGACCACTGACTAGTAAGTCGAGTAGGTATTACTAAAGAAGTCCATTTTGCATAGTAAGACCTAGCAAAAAGGTTGAGATCGTGCCTGTTGTGTGTGGCAGGCAAAACGATGATCATTGGGGGGGTCGAACCCCCGACCTTCTCCGTACATCAGCTGGCACCTGTGGTACAGGGCAACATGAATGTAAAGGAGACGTCATAACCACTAGACTAAACGACCACACATAATATTTTCGAAAACCCTGTGGTATATATAGTAATGCTTGCAAGCACTCAATGGTTCCTAAAGATAGCCCACTCCACAATAGTCTCTGGTGGCATAGCACTGCTCTTTTACATTTCTTTACCAGTCTAGAGAATGGTATCTTCTTGCGAGATTAGCGCTGTATTTGTATTTGTGTAAAAGCCACAAGAAACAGCGTCCAAACTCATCCCTCAACATATTAACCACTCCTCTGCTCTTACCGGCACCAAATAGCTTGCTGACTAGCTCGGGATTGTCTGCTCTCTTAAACAAGGTCTGAAGTTAATCCAATGAAGGGGAAAACCTGTCGTGGTTCGTAGGATGTTCAATGGACTCGTGCCTGCCTCTGCTACTTCCCAATTTGATCTTCCTTCTTTTGTATGGTCGTACTTGCCTCAACAGTTAATCAACCTACCTTCCCAGATATATCTTGACTGATGACTTTGGGGACTTTGCCCTCTTTCAGTTTTCCCCACCTGGATTTTCCACTCCTCAAACATGCCAATCACCAAACTGCTACATCTAGTACATACATACACCATTCCTGGCACTCGAATCGTATCATAAAAGTCATAGGGTAATGCTTATGTTTCACTTTCAGCTAGGTAATACAGGTAACGTCAACTCGTAATCCTCTGATTCTTCTCCAATAGTTTCTTCCGATGCACAACTCCGATACTACTCGTGGATTAAATGAAGACCGTCTATTGAGTCTTCTTGACCTCCTGAGGTACAGCAGCCTTGTCAATCAAACCAGCACCAACCTGAGCAGTTTCGTGCCAGTTTCTCTGTCTAGCCCAGAATCTGTCCTCGATACGCGAGCTCCTCAGGCTGCTCTGTCTAGCCTCCTCCTCCAGACTCTCACGAGTAATCTTCTCGCCGAACTTGCCGACCTGAGGGAGATTCGAGCTCTCAGCAAGACTTTCGGAGAAGTAGCGCTGACGCACCATGAAGCGGTCACGGCGCTCCTTTTGACGGCCGGGTGAGTCGATCTTGCTGATACCGATCTGGACAGCCCAGCGTACGAGCAGAAAACTGTGCTCGGCGAAGAAGATGGTGAGAAGAAGAGCCCAGCCGCGGATGTCCTTGGGCGTGCCGTCGGGGCCAAGACCGTCGTTGCTAAAGAGGTAAACGAGAGCTGCGGTAGTAATACTTCCGAGCCAGGACAAGAACGACAGCGAGTCAAGCCAAGGACCGATTGTGTCGGCACGCTCAGGAGTAGGACGTTGCATCTCGATACAGATCTTGACAGCATCGGCACGAAGTTCGAGCCAGTTGTTGGCGAGGAACGAGACAGCGGTCAGGGGCCAGACCGTGCTGAAAAGTGCCAGGTAGCCGAATTGGACAACCATCTCACGAAGGTCGGAAGTGACATCGTAGACATCAAGCTCGGCCTCGCGACGGACGCGGGTCAAGAAAGCAGATTCATCAGGATTGTCACTCTCAGCATGATTGGGAACAGCGCCACCCTTCTTTGCTGCACGCTCGCTCTGCATCTCCTTGTACTTGGTGAAGCCTTGACGCTTGAGGTAAGGCACGATAACCTCCATACCCAGATTGACGATCTGGGCAGTGACGGTGAAGTAAATGATCTGTTTTCTCAGACGGTCGGGGTTGATGACAAATGAGCCAACCTTTGGTGCCTGCAACTGCTTCTCGTTCTCGGCAAAGGGTCTGGCGGTCAGACTGAAGACGTCGAGGTAAGGCACAACGACGCTGCCGAATGGAACGTAGACAAAAGCGGTCAAGAAGACGGGTAGGTACGAGGTGATGAAGTTCAGGACAAAAGTCTTTTGCGTCATGGCATAGTTGAAGGCATCGTCGGTCTCGTAATTCTCAAATTTGGTCAAGCGCTCGGCGAAGGTGGTAAGGATGCCGTTGAGAACAGGCATGACTGTGGTCAAGATGATGGTAGGAAGGAAGACCTGACAAGTCAGCATTGCACGTATAATGTTTCGAGTTGACTACTCACCAGGACAGACTTGAGGGGACCATTGTAAATCTCCGAGATGAAGATCTCGATACCGAAGCAAGTTGCGATCAAGCTGCCGAGTACCAGAGCTGCAGCAATAGCGAAGGGAACCTGGAGGAGCTGACGTTGAAGACGTTTGGTTGCAGGGAAAATCTGAATCTTCTCGCCAGTAACGGGATCTGTACCTTCCTTCTCGTGCTCAAAGTGTCTGCGCTTGGTCTGGATCTTGGAGACACCGCGAACACCCCATCTCACACCAAGATCCACTTCTTGGTGCTTCCAGTACTCGACGAAGATGACACACCACAAGCTGCTGACGATGGCATAGATGGGTGAAAATCTGCCCAAAAGAAGCCATGCGGTTGCTCCAAAGGCGGCAGGGAAGACGAGGAAAGTGAAGTATGACTGGGTAAAGGCAAAGTAGAATGCAATCTTCTCGCCCAGTCTGTTTCTGATCTCGTCAAGGTCTTCGGGCTCCAAGAGGTATTTCCTACTCCATCTCTTGATCCACTCCTTGTTGTAGGAGTGGTCGTGCAATGCAAAGATGGACTCGACGTTTTTCCACTCGCCCTCCTTGGGAGTAATGCCAGCACCACCCTCTTCTTCAGGGTTGGTGATCATGCGGTAGATGATGCGGTAGCGTTCGGCTTCGTGGAGTGGTTCTTCCTCGATGGCCTTTTGAGTCTCTTTGGATGGAGCTGCAGCCCTGACGCCGTGGATCCAATCCTTGACTCTTGAGCGGTAGACCTCTGCATTGACGTGCTCTTCGCTGGCAACTTTGACGAAAATCAGTAGAGAGTGGCTGTCTCCATTTCGCACTTCGGTTGCCAGACCAATTCTAGCAAGCTTTTCTACGAGTTCAGCAAACTTCTTTCCAGCCTCGGCCTTGGCTGTTTTGGTTGTGTTAGTGATCGTGCTGGGCAATTGGATGCGGACGCTTACTCGTAGTTGCAAAGCGAAAGACAATCACATAGTCGGTCTCCATGTTGGTCTGAAGGCCCGCCTTGTTGTCCTTGGACACGGGAGATATAGAGTCGACCATCTTAACCAAAGGCAGCCTACCACAACAATTGACTTCTGTGTTGTAGAGTAAGAAAGAAATGTCACCTCTGAGCGCTTACTTGAGGTGAACAGGTCATGCAAGTCAAGCAGGAAACTTGTTCGAGCTCCTAAAGTCGCGTCGCCATACGTCATCAAGGATGAGCGCACGGTCCCCCTCTTCACATGCAAGCCTCCAGCAACGAAGGCCATGGCCCATGGCACCGCAGACTGCCACTGACCATCTCCATAACTTGTCAACAGCTTACTAGTCCAGATTGTAGACTTCCATCTAATTCTACATAAGCTCAATTCCCGTACATGTGCTCAAGGGTAAAGACACGAAGCCACCGTGTTTAATGAACCGACGCATCTGCAGGAGGCTCCCCAATTCGTGAACTTCACATGCTGTCCGACCATCTTCGACTTTCCTGAACATCAACGAACACCAACTTTGTTCTCAAGGAAAGGGCTCTATTTAGCACCATCCGATAGCGCACACCAAACATGTTGACTCCCTTTGCGCCTCCTTCTCCGTTCGAGCCGCCGTCTCTTCTCTATCTGTTCCTATTTTCACCGCCCAAGTTTCTTCTCCGAACACTACATCGCATCATCTCCTTTTTGCGCTCTGCACCGTCATTATCTCCCAGCACCCTGCCCATCAGACTCGTCTGTTTGTCAGACACACATTGCCAAATCCCAACCAAAGTCCCGGATGGTGACGTCCTGATCCACGCGGGCGACCTCACACAAGCCGGCACTCCCAAAGAAATCCAAGCACAAATCGACTGGCTGAACGCCTTACCACACGCACAAAAGATCGTCATTGCAGGGAATCACGACACCTATCTCGATCCACGATCACGGCAGACTCTCGACCCAGCAGACACCGACGGAGCAACACTGGACTGGGGCAACATACACTATCTCCAACACTCAGGCGTCACTCTAACCTTCCCGACACACCGCAACCGCAAGCTGAAGGTTCATGGTGCTCCGCAAATACCTGCTTGTGGAGGACCGGAATTCGCATTCCAGTATCCGCGAGGGCAGGATGCCTGGCATGACACCGTCCCGTCGGGCGTCGATGTGCTCGTGACGCATACGCCGCCGAAGCACTACATGGATCTGTATGGACTGGGCTGCGAGCATCTTCTCGGCGAGCTTTGGCGTGTGAGACCACGCTTACATGTTTTTGGGCACGTGCATGCCGGCAGGGGCAAGGAGGTTGTGTATTGGGATGATGCGCAGAGGGCTTTTGAGGATGGGTGTAGTAGACCTGATGGACTGGTGTCGAGTATGCTGGATCTGTGGCTATGGACGGATGTGGTCAAGGTGGCATGGCATGGTGTGTCAAGTGTGATCTGGGACCGTGTCTGGGGTGGTGAGGGCAGGGCGTCGCGTCTAGTGAATGCCAGCGTCATGTACATAAACACCGGCCAACTCAGGAACCCGCCTCAGGTGGTAGAAATCTAATTGCCAATTTGCTTCACCCAACACAACTCTCACTTTAGCATTACTCTCTTTCACTTCCCTTCAACTCTTATAAGCAATCCAGATCCTCTATGCATCAGCGGTGTAACTGGAAGGCCATTTGGCCCAACTGTGAACCTGCGATATTAAACCTTTGGCAATCATGCCTTGCGGTACCTCGTAAGCATCGAACACTTGTTCGATCCTCGTCCGTCTCAGTTGTGATGGGTTTTTCTTTCCAAAAACCCATCGGGGTTGGGGCTAAGATCCAAAGGGCGCCAGGGTTTTTCCGAAGTTTCTCGCCTGCTTCGTTTTTTGTGCTTTTTCTCTTTTCAAATGAGGATGGGAAGGTTGTTGTGGTGGAGGCTTGGTTTTGCTTGCTTTTGTAGCATCGAGATGGAAGAATGCGGTGGCGGATGGATCTTGCTTTGAATGTGTTCGATTCAGGTGCTGGGTTGGATTTTCCGGAGGGCATGAGGTCATGCGGGATCCGCAAATTGAATGGCTTCATGATGGAAAAGTGCTTGCAAGAGGGCAGGTGTATGTGAGAATAGAAAGTGCAAACAGTTGGACAGGGTATATTCAGAGATGATGGGAAATGATAACACTCTACTCTCTCTTCTTGCCGCCGCCAGCCTTCCAAGCTGCAGCTCTGTTGCTGCTTCTGGTTCTCGGCTTGCCCTTCTTCTTTCCCGAGCCACCAAGCTTCAGACCACTCTTGCCAGAACCGGCCTTTGCTCTGTGACCCTCGAAGATGAAACTCTCAGGAGTCTTGAAGCCCTGAGGTGCGCCTCCTATCGGTCTGCCCTTTTGAACTTGAGCGGCGGCAGCACGGCCGAGCAGTTTGCCAGCGCGACCCATGTTCGATTGCATCACAGGGTCTGCCTTTGGGTTGTAGATGCCCTTGCCGCCGGAAGAGCCGGGGGCTTTCACACTGTTGCTGCCGGGCTTGACATTACGCTTGATGGTTTTTGCGCGTGTCACACGGAGCTTGCGAGGGAGCATGGGAGGAAACTTTTTCTCGTTGAGAAGGAGAGCGGCCTCAACAGCATTCTCTTCCTGGTGGTTGTTAATTGCTGAACTCCTAAAATTCTCAAGCAGAAGACTTACGGTGAACTGAACGTATGCGAAACCCTTGCCGACTCTTGTCTTTGCATCGCGAGGCACACGAACACTCTCAACTTTGCCGCAAGTAGAAAAAGTGCGCCAAAGGCCTTCCTCAACATCACTGGGAGTCTTGTTGCCCTTGCGCGTACCCTTGCCTTCTTCAGCATTTGCCTTGTCGATGTTGCTCTCGTCGTCAACGAAACCGAGATTTCCAACAAATACACAACGTCTGGGCTCGGTCTTTGCAGGGTGGGCGACTTCGTCCACACGAAGATGGCGATCCAAGACGACGGTACCATTCAATCTGCGAGCGGCTTCACGGGCGAGAGCGTTAGATGAGTAGACGGCGTATGCGTTGGTGGATTTTGTCGTCTCGGTCATGAGCTCCTTCTTTGCGTAGGCGGCTTTCTTGGGGATTGCGCTGGCATAAGCAGTCGAACGGAAACGCAGCGATTCGACCTTGTGTGCGGGTTGGCCCTTTTCGGGATCGGCAATGTCTTGGAAGAAAGATTCGAGGTGGCGCATGAGTGTTTTCTTGGCCGTCTTTGATGAGATTGCCTCCGAGGATACATTGCCCAGGAAGACGGTGCGTTGTGACTTGACCAGATCCGAGTCGTTGTCGGGTTCCAGAGTTTCGTGCAACGGAGGCGGTGACATTTCCATAGCGTCGGCATCAGAGTCTTCTTCCTCTTCGTCCTCGTTGTCGCTGCCGTCGGAATCCTTGGAGACCTTCTTCTCGGTCTTCTGACGCTTGGTAGAGCGATCTTCCTTTGCCTTTGCGATAGCCTTCTCCTCGTCGCGTGCGAGCTTGTCCATGTAGACGTCTTCCAATTCCGGTTGCTTGTCCTTTCTCTTTCTCTTGCGATTGTTGGTTTCGAGAGCAGCTTCGGCAGCAGCCTGTGCCTCCTCGACGTCCGGGACTTCAGCATCGCTGTCGCCGTCTACCTCAGGCTCGGACTCGACGCCATCGTCAGCGTCGACAGCATCCAGCTCGTCGTCGTCGAGTTCGGAGAGTTCTTGGTCGTTGTCATCCCCTTCCTCTTCTTGGTCGTCGTTGGCTGTCTGGGTGGGGAGCTCTGTGTAGATGGGTTTGGCAGCGCCAAACTAGGAGAATCAGCATACTAGACGTTGCGACAGGATACAATTGCACCGTACGCTGTTTGCAAACAGGCTTGAAATGGCAGGGTCCAGAGGCGCAGAAGTCGTGAGGGCAGAAGACCGTGACGGCTTCTCAGATTTGTGGGCCTTCTTGCCGACATTGTCCTTCTTCTGGGGCTTCTCCTTCCTGTCGTTCGAACGAGGCATTGTTGTGACTGTACAGGGCGTGCAGAGAGGGCAGGTGCGAGACAGAAATCTTCCATTTTGCTGGCGTCGCTCGGATTTAAGCGCGCCTCAGGCCGATGCTAAGCCGCATGGGCGCTGGCGCGCAATGGAATCGAGATGTGCCCATGACCTTCGCATTGTCCTCGGTGCTTGCATCGCTCTCGTCTCTATTGCTGTCTATTGCTTCCACGCTTGCGCTTCTTGTTCTTCTTCACTGCAACTGCGACCCCCGAGGAACCCCGTCGCACTGAACACTTCGGGCCCATTTTGAGCGAGCTCTCGCACTTTGAACGCGCCCTCGTCTCTCCCTCCGTCTGCCGTCTCCCTTCCAGCCAGCACTGCTACGATTGTTACGCGCACTCGTCGATCCGACCAGGCTTCCGCTGCCCACTACGGGGCTCATGCAGAATGGAAGACCAACCACCAGCCGACGTCTCTCCCTCGACGAAATCCCCTCCCCGCTCGCCAGACTTCCACCCTTCAAACCTCAATTCTACTCCTTCAATATCCCCTCTGAGCACCACATCAAGGACCGCCGCTCCTCCGAACATCGATCCCATACCCCTGCAGCTCCCTGACATCGACCATGTTGACCAGCCCGACCAAAGCGACGGCTCGAGCAGTCTGAGCGACTATGACGCCGAGTTTGACGATCAAGATCACAGAGACAACAACGACAGAGACTCAGAGGCAGAGACCGAACGCCTCGAGCGCTCGCCCACAAAGCCTTGGATTCCCTCTCCGACAAAACTGAACCAGGCTTCTGCTCGCTCTGAGCCAGCCTCTTCGCCCGATCCTCAGCCTCAATCGCCTTCGCCTACACAAGCTCGTCTGGGTGCGTTTGCTGCGTCACATCAAAGACCTGATACTAACGGCTCATTTTCAGCGTCCCCCGCAGCAATTGCCGGTAGAAAACGTAAGCGACCGAGTCCCGTCAGCGACGTCGACAGCCCGCTCTCAGAACATTCCGATTCCGAGGAAGCACTGGCTCTGGATCTCAATAGACATGGCGCCCAAGCACCCGAGAGCCGACAAGAAACGCCAGAGCCTGCGGACGATGTCGACGAGAACCCATACATCTCGCCCATGAAAGCCGCTCGCTTGAAAAGAGCAAAGCAAAAGAAGCAGGCTCGCGATCCCTCTCCCGCTGCCCAGGCCGCTGTAAATGATGTTGAAGAGGAAGACGCCGACGAGCAGAATGACGGCGACGATGAGACCAGGAAGCGCGCAACTGAAGCCTTCACTGCTATTGTTGAACAGTTCCAGACGTTCCGAACAAAGTGAGCTTCCCAGTCGACTCTATGATTAATCACCGCTAACTATTGGTCAGAATGCACAGTGAACGCTTGGCCTCGGCAGAAGCTGAATTGGAGCAGCTCAGTTTGCCAAACGCAACACACCCCGACTTCCTTGCCATGCTACAATGTATCACCGCTCGGCGTGATACCAAGATCCAACAAGAGATAACACTCCACCACTACAAGCTTGGCACGCTGCGAAACCAAGTGCTTGCCGAACGCGCCCAGCTCCATACTCAGTATTTCCAGGAAGCACGAGAATTACGCGATTCGTTGTTGGAAGAGCTAGGGAAACAATGGTACGACATACAGAAGGAACGTCGCCAATTCCAGGCCGATCAGCAGGACAACTATTCATACAAGTTCCCGACAAAGCGGTCCGACCAAGTGCGTAACCAGGAGAAGTACAACCGCGAAGTGTCCATCTTGTCCGGCATGGCCAAATACCGAGGCTTCCCTGCTGCTCCAGATATCCATGGTGCACGGACAAATGAGCTGGACGACGACTTCAAGGCCATGCATATTCCGCGCAGACAAGCGTTACCTCAACAGCAAGCCCCCGCTTATCAGAACCCCGTGCATATGCATTCGGCACCAGCGTCAGTGCGTACTGCCGAAGAGAGGTTCCTAGAGCAGACTCCATGGGCCAACCCCCAACATCCTTTACATCACCAGTCACGAACTCCTGGTCCGTTTGGCGCATATGGCATGCATCTTCAGCCGAATCTGATGCGTCAGAATTCTGCCCCGGGCCAACGCACCGCCTCTCCTTTCACGACACCTCTGCCAAACACTGCCAAGCGCGCTGAGTATCCTCAGAATGGCCTTGGTTCAAATGACACCATCGGCATTCCTAGTGATCCGCCATCAAGTGCAGTGCCCCAGACTGGTGACAGATTCGCACAAGGTCCTGTTGGTGGTGACATATCACCTACCGATCAGCTCAAAGTACGCTCTGCCTTTGGCAACCCAGTCGCCAATCGTGGTGACAGACGTGATTTCTCAGGTCTGTCCAGTGCCTCAACCATTGAGACGCCAAGCGATCCGGTCGAACTAGATCGTCATGGTGCTGCCCCGAATGGGTTACCTCTGCAGCTCCCAGTCGAACACTCTGCTCCTCAGCAAGCTTTTGTCACAAGCGCGTTACACACTCAAAACGGAAAACCTGAGGACCGCAAGCCCGAACTCTATGAGAATATCAATTACAGAAGACCACAAATGGGCGCATTCGGAACACCAATGCCCCTTTTCGGCACCGGCTCCCCTGCGCATCAAGATGGCCAGAAGGCTTCATAGGGTGGAGCCTTCCGGTACACTATCGCATACGAATAACGATCAACCATCGAGCAATGGTCGAGGATATCAGCATTGGAATTTATACAAGGCGTCATAGACAAGGGCAGCGGCACATTTTGGACGCTTGAGTCGTCAAGATCTCGAGACGTCTTCACTAATTCAAGTTGGCATATGTAAGGGCGAGAGGACTACCCATGAGCAGTTGTTATATACCCGAAAGTTTTTTCTTCCCTTTCACAATCGTATGAATGCTAGTTGACTGCACAGCCGACGTAGATGTTTTGAGAAGGACTGATCCAAGATCCGGTATCTCATTTCTGCTAGGTGTTTGTTTACATGCATTGACCTACAATCATGCATTACATTCAACCAGCTTTCAGCTTCGTCAACACAGGCAGAAACTGCAAAAATGAAATTTGTGCCAGGGTACATAGTACATGTGGCTGACTCCTGAAATGAAACATGGAATGCCTGCAAGATCAAAAAGAAATCTCCCCTCTCTGAGTCGAACAAAGGACCTTCTGATAACAATTCAAACAATTACAGTCAGACGCTCTAAACCAACTGAGCTAAGGGGAGATTGATAGGTCTCACGCAGATCTCAAAAAATATATAATAATGATATGTCTCAGCCAGAGATAAACTGCTTTGCAGTGCAAAATTTACACTGGGCTTCGTGACTCTTTCCGAATCTAAACAGCACTTCGATTTCAATTACATCTCAGCCCTGCCTGGTAGAACGTAGGTCTTGTCCGAATCAACAACCCTTGAGCTGAGGGGAAACACATATAAGATCTGTTCCTGGATCACTACCACTGTGGCGTGTTGCACGGTTTCTTGGAATCTTGCATTGCATTTGATTCACACCTGCTGATGCATGCAGCAACTCGTCTGCGTGGAGCCGGGCTGACCGATTGTGTCCATGGACGATCCCCTTATCCCTACACATCCTTCTCCGCACCGGTGGAACATGGATCAAGGAAAGAGCGACCATCGCTTGTACTCCGCAGCATTTCCTCTTAAATATCGTGTTGTGTCAATGTGATCCATGACCACTCGTCTGTTCACCTCGAACAAGCCCATCCCATCGACCGCCATGATCATCGAATTATTATTTGTATGGCTTGTAACCACGGTCTGGGCTCAGGATCCCTACACTCATGCCTCCGACTCGAACAGGTACACTCGTCATCAACCTTGACGAATCTGATCGATCTTCTTTCTCCTAGGTGGCATGTACTAAGATCCCGAAGACACAGAATTCCGTCCTATTCACCTGTTCGCCCCCCAGCTCTGCCTCTTGCCGTTCGCAGTCCCTACACGAGTATCTGGACATCTACCACCAAGAATGGCACTCTCAATACCAACGGAGCGATGTTTTGGACCGGAGCCAGCGCTGGTTGGGAAGGCATTATCGTCGTAGACGGAGTTGCTTATGAGTATCTGGGAACCGGATTGCAATCTCTTCCTCCTCTTCATAACGTCAGAACCGCTTCGCCGCTTGCAGTTGCCTTCGACTCTCAGTATTCAAACTTCACCTTTCGCGCCGGTCCAGTTGATCTCCTCGCGAGCTTCTTCAGCCCTGTCATCCCGCATGATCTCTGCAGGACCAGTATCCCTTTCAGCTACCTCCAAGTCAGCTTTCAAAGTACTGATGACCAACTCCACGATGTCCAGCTATACAGCGATGTCAATGCAGGCTGGATTTCCCCTGAGCCTAACACAATCGTCAATTGGAATTTGTTTTCAGAAGCTACTGCTATCAACGGTAGTGGGAACACTACGATTAGTTCTTCAAGTGTTTATAGCTGGGTGCTTTCTCAGCAGAACCAGTACGAATTCGGAGAGCAGTAAGCACTGTTAAGCTTTTTACCCATACACATATTGAGAATTCTTAGGACTGATCTCCCTCAATGGGGCAATTTCACGTATGCAACCCTTGTTTTTCATGTTTCAGCTTATCACTAATGATACCTATCAAGGTATTCCTCTAGCCCCGGAATGTCCCAGAAGTTCGGTTTTCAGAGTGGCTACTCACTCAATCTCCGATACAACTATATCACAAGCCTTCGACTTTCTGACATTGTAGACTCCGATTATAGGGGAGCTCGGAACAGAGAGCCAGTCTTCGCTTTCGTGCACGGCTTTAACTCTTCAAGATCTGGGAATGCTCTTTACACTATTGGAACAGTTCAAAAGAACGTTATCAGATTCTTGACCTCGGACGGACTCAAGCCTCTGCAACCGTGGTGGACCCGGTGCTATGGAGACAGTGTATTCAATCTTATCGATTTTCACTACAGGGACTTCGCGAACAGCCAAGCCAGAGGAGCCATCTTCGAGGCTCAACTCAAAGCTGATGTGCAAGCCTATTATTCAATTACTCCAGGACCACTATATAGTAACAGCTCTCCGACGCCTCCGCCTCCATACGGCAACTCTTCGGATACCGAGGAATATGGTATCGATCAGTTTGGTCAGGCATACATATTCGACTCAAGCAATGGTTACGGTTTCCTTGACCCAGACTCTTTCGATGGTGTTGCCGTACCAGATGTTTCCGAGGCCGAAAATTACTATGCTATAGTCGCTTTGAGTGCACGTCAAATTATGGGAGCCTACGTCTTGACCGTGCCGCCGAATCTTCTCTACAGCAATTCTTCTTCGATCACTAATAACGAACCGCTCATGTTCCAAAAGGAGATGTAAACCATTTTGATTTTCATTCGCATGTCTGCATGGAGCGCTGACTTTCCTTCAGCTCGAGTAATGGCAACATGAATACGGTTGATGTGTAAGTGAACTTTTCACATGAGGATCTTCGTTGCTGAAAAATCGCAGCATATTCCCAGCATTGCCCTTCTACCTCTATGCCAACCCGAATATGCTCAAGTTCGTATTGAACCCCCTCTTCTACCACCAAGAAAACGGGTATGTCTCCATGCTCACAATCAGTCGATCCAACTTGGCTGACGGGTCAAGTTTCTACCCTAACGGATACTCTATGCACGATCTAGGCACGCACTTTCCAAACGCAACTGGTCATATTGAGGGAAATGATGAGTACATGCCTGTCGAAGAATCTGGAAACATGCTCCTGATGGCCGTACGTACCCAAGCCTCTTCTAATTTCTGACTAGAACACTGACTGCTTCCAGTATGCTTACTTTAAGTTCACTGGTGACGCAACTTTCATCTCCGAGCACTACGCCAAATACCAACAATGGGCCACATACCTCATCGAGTATTCCCTCGTACCTGAGGCTCAATTGAGTACGGATGACTTCGCGGGCACTCTTGCCAATCAAACAAATCTAGCGATCAAGGGCATCGTAGGGCTGAAAGCGATGTCTTTCATTTCTCAAATTGCTGGCGATCTTCGCGCTGCAGCTAACTATTCAGAGACTGCGTCTGCCTACTTCTCTCAGTGGGAACAATTTGCGATTGACCCGAGTGGCCGGCATACCATGCTCGCCTACCAAAACCGTGGATCATTTGGTTTGCTTTACAACACATTTCCAGACAAGCTTCTGAATCTGGGCATCGTTCCGCAGAATGTGTACAATATGCAGAGCGAATGGTATCCATCCATCTCTCAAGTATTCGGAGTGAGTCTGCACCATTATCTGCTCTGTGTCGTATCTGACTGACCGCTGCAGGTTCAACTTGACAGTAGGCACACGTACACAAAGAGTGACTGGGAAATGTGGACCGCAGCCACCTGCTCTCCGGAGACTCGACGTCTTTTCGTCAATGCACTTGCATATTGGCTCAACAATACGAGCACGAATCTGCCCTTTGGCGATCTCTTCGAGACGGTCAATACTGGCGGATACCCTGTCGGTGGGCCTACATTCGCAGCACGACCTGTTGCCGGAGGACATTACAGTCTACTTGCACTTCTCAAAAGTGGTCAGAATAGTCAAACAGGAACTTCACCAGCGGGCTTCTTACAGAACAGTACGCAATCTTTGACCGAGTCGGCAGCTGGATACATGAACGTCTCGGTTCCAAAGGCGTCATCTTCGGGTGCGCATACGGCCACTCCATCCTCGTCCAAATCAGTTCACTATAACGTGTCCGTTACATCCACTTTCAGAGATAGAGCATTGGATTGAACAACATGAAGATGTGCTTTTGGATGAAGCTGGTGATGATATGAACATTATTAGCCCACGCAAGCACGGGTTTTGCATAAATTGGGGTTGTGGTCTAGTGGTATGACATCTTCTTAGCACTGCTCTCCGAGCATTACTGAGTGGAGAAGGTTCTGGGTTCGATTCCCAGCTACTCCAAATTCATTTTGTTCCTCGTGAGCCTGCAACGTTCATTTTGCTCGTGATGGAGAAGCGTGGAGCTTTCGATGTGGTTTTTGTTGACCGAGAATGAATATTACCAAAGCGCGGCTTCGAAACTGGAAAATGTGGGACAAAAACGTGGCAGGTGGCAATCTTGGCAGACACAATGCTCAATGACAACATGTTGCTTCCAAGACCAACAGAAATTCGAGCCTCCAAACAATTTCTCCAATTTCATTTGCTGTCATGGAATTCGATACAAAGACCCGTAAGCAAAGAAGTATGAACCGTCGTGAGCTTTTCTGATGGCATTGTAGCCCTCTATCAAACTTCGGACAAGACATCGTTCGCCTACATCTCGGCGCGCGACCGCTGGCCTGTTATTCTTGTAAGTGAATATCCATGAGTGATTCTACCAAAATCCTGCTTCGGAATGAACAGACTCCTCTTGGTCTCTTCGAACTCACTTCCGTGATTCTGCATTTCTGCCTCACTCTCATGAACCGTGTTGGTGACTGGAAGAGACCCTTATATATGAGACTTGGTTGGCCGTTGCCTTCCTTGTTCGTCTTTCAGACAAGAATCTGGACAAGTTACTATCAGTCAATTATCATGGGTTTCTGACAGGCTCTACAGACAGGTGCAATCGACGACTTGCACAAGGCGATTGGCAAGACCGAGGACTCTGAGAAGCAAGCCGAGGGCAAGAATCTTGTTTCGGAACTCGCCAAGCTCAAATATGAGTTGCAACATGACCGTCAACTTACGTGAGTGCCGACTCTGAATATTCGGCTCAGAGACGATGCCATTGTAGTACTAACACAACAAAAGACCTTTGGCAGACGATGGACAGGGAGATATTGAGGGCTACAACAAGGAGCTAGGGCAGCTCGGCAACCCGAAATGGTTCAACGTTCCATGGTTGTTCTCCGAATGCTACCTGTACCGTCGCATGGCCACTCTCTTCAGGCTTTCCGAGCACTGGAAAAATTACGATGTCTTCAACAAGCAAAAGATGTCGACTTTCCGCTCATCTCGCCCGGCAGTCCTGGAATTGGCATCCCGCTACAATGAACTCACCAAGCAGCTTTCTTCCAAGTCATCCATCTCACAATCCGAAGAGGAGCGTGTTGCCGCTGAAAAAGTGCTCTTCACCGAAATGTGCGAGATCTGTCTTTGGGGAAATGCCACCGATCTTTCTCTCTTGACAAACCTTACATACGAGGACATTCAGAAATTGCAGGGTTCCAAAGCCCGTAAAGCTGCTGAAAAGAACATCATCGCCAACGACTTTGAGGCTGCATTTGACTTGCTCAGAGAAGCGCAAAAGTCGGGTGCCAAAGAACGTCGCGTAGACATTGTCCTCGACAATGCCGGGTTCGAGCTCTTCGTAGACGTCATTCTCGCCGGATACCTCCTTCAAGCCGGTCTCGCAACAACAGTCGTCCTCCACCCCAAGAACATTCCTTGGTTCGTTTCCGACGTCGTCCCCAAGGATTTCTCGGACCTTCTTACCGTCCTGGTCAACGCAAAGGACTTTTACGAGTCACCCTCTGAAGACGACGAAGCCAAAGGCGTCACGCCCCAAAAGCTGTCGGATCAAGAATCCGCAGACTTGCAAGAGCTCTTCCAGAACTGGAGCAGTCTGTACGCCGAAGGCAAGATTGTGCTCAGACCCAATCGCTTCTGGACCGAAGGCGGGTCTTACTGGCGTCTTCCCAAGACTGCGCCGGCTTTGTTTGAGGATCTCAAGGAGAGTGAACTCGTCATCTTCAAGGGTGATCTCAATTACCGCAAGTTGACCGGCGATGTAAGTCCTCTGTTTTTTTTTTCCTTTTTCTTGACTGAGATTGTGCTGACGTTGTTGGGCATAGGCTGCATGGGATCCTACTACCCCTTTCACCCAAGCCATTGGGCCCCTGGGTCTTGGATCGGGCATGCGCACACTCGCTCTTCGCACCTGCAAGGCCGATGTAGTCGTCGGTCTTAAGCAAGGTGAAGACGAGCGTCTGCGTGAAACAGAAGGCGGAGGTGGTGACAGCGGCGCTCGCAAGTGGGCTTGGAGCGGCAAGTGGGCCGTCGTCCAGCTCTGCGATGGCAAGAAGTAGTGAGACCACCACACCTTTATGCCGACGCGCAAAGATGGAAATCGTAGATCGAGGTACATAAAAATACATATAGATGTGCTCAATCTCTACTCACTTTCTCGGGAGATGCAATGGATGTCGAGCCTAAGGGTAGAAAGGGTCACAGAGATGTTGATTCTTGACCAGGGTCGCATCTGCAGCAATCATTGCAAGTGCCAAACCGTGTGTGGCACCCATCAATACTGGTCAGAATTATTGTATTCACACTTCCGAAGGACAAGAGAAGTATCGAGAACATACATTGATAGGTGTGTCGTCCCCTGTACATGTTTCTGAACTGCGATGTTACATTTTGATATTTCGAAGCTTGCTTATGATAAAGCTAGTTCAAGGAACCACAGATCAGGCACCCTTCTTGCTGGAGTATTGTGTCATTTGTAGCAGGAACCCAGAGGCTCGGAGGGGCTTCCAACAGTTTGAGGAACCCGAGATGTATGGAATGAAGTTTTGGGTGCGAAAAGAGAAAACGAGACACCCGAGATTCGAACCAAGACACACCAGTACATCCCGACGACTAAAGACATCTTGGCTCTCCCGCATAAGACATATAATAACGATCAAAGAAATCCCGAGACACAACAACTCTGTTCAGTCTGGTTTGACGCGTCCAAGAAGATCATTAGATGTTTGATCCTGCAAGTTTGGTGAGTTTGATTTTCGCGTACACAAGTTCGAATGATTACCAGGAGCAAAAGCAGGAAGCTAACCGCAAACGCGAAACAGAGAAAAACGCATGAGTTGACAAGTTGTCGACTCTGTCATCTGGGCAGCGTCAGCTGTGATCGCAATAGCCCCTGTTCAACTTGCGCTTCGAAGGGTCTGGAGTGCACTTATGAGAAGATCATGGTGGATGGCAGAGGCGTATGTACCGAGAAGAATGTCAGAATGGTAAGACTGCACTAACCGAGGCATAGATGCACCTCAAGGACGACGGACGCACCACGAGACATGGCAAGGTCGTCATCCCACACGCTGCCATTCTGCCCGCTGCCGCTCCACAAACACCAGGAAAATCACCACCAGCCTCTGCTGATACTCCTCCTTTGACCGCTGTACTTACCTCATCTCCAACCCCCGACGCAACCACGGTGGCCGAGCTGCCCATCGCCCCTCTCCATCTTTGGCGCCCTGCATCCTTCTTCACTCAAGACCCCTCTTCATTTGGCCCAAGCAACGTCTCCGGCACTCCCTTTCCCTGGACCTCAAATGCGGAAGAGCGTGATCCTAAGACCTGGCGCGACTTTGCACCGAAGCTGAGTGTGCAGGAGGAGAGCGAGGACGATGACATGGTGGACGACAATGACGAAGACGACGAAGAGAGCGATGACGACAACGCTGAGAAACAGGTCCAGAACAGCAAGATTTCTCGCTTGGAACATTAAAGAACAATTGAGCAACGAAAAGCTGGAAACGAAATGAAGAATTTATTTTTGGTAGAAGAAAAGTAAGAGAACAAAAATGAAAACACATCGCACTCACAATTCTGTTCCTCAGTGCTTGTATGCAAGAATGATTTGAAGCCGTAGCTCCATGATTGAACCCCTTGAGCCCAGCGCCAGTAAACTCCCATGACCCAGGAAACGAATCGATGCAGAGAAAAAGCAAACAAATGACTATCTGAGGAAATGATTCATGTGTCCGGGGACGCGGTTCCTGCACTTGTCGCAGTCTTCTCGGTAACCCATGGAAAACTTCTTGGAAGCATCGCTATCACGAGGTGATGTGAAGGCGCCACTCCTCTGACGCTGCTTGCGAACGTGTACCTCGGGCGTTTGTGGTGCAGGGCGAGGAGTGGATTCAGCATCCATGTCCATGTCACTAACGGTCAATAGAGAGAATTGACTTCCAGTAGCAGTAGTCGGCGTATGTGGTTCGTCCTCTGAGATGGGTGAGGGGAAGCGCTCTCTGGAGACAGGCAAGCGAGCCCGCATGGAGGTAGAAGCGCCATAGGCACTACTGACGCTAGTATTACCTTGCAAAGGAGTGGGCTTCGGGCGAGTAGATAGCAAGGCGATTGGAGTTGGAATTCGTGAGCCTCGTTCATCCAGGGCCATCCGAGGATTCCGAAGTGGGGTGTTCTCGAGAGTCCAAGATGACGGCTGCTCAGGAGATTGAGAAAAGTCCATTTCGAAATCGTCTGTGGTATCCATGTCCATGTCCTCATCGGGCGAGCCGGTCTCGAAGACGGTGGATTCTAATGTATCATTGTCGGCACCAGGCATAGACTGAGATTCACGAGAAATTGCTCCGGCTCCATTGTGCTCAAAGGCAGCAGAATGACGAAGTCTCTTTTTGGCAGAAATGAGCTCCACGAGCTGATGGATATAGCAGATATGAGGCGTACCTTGTCATGATGCATGAACATTACATCGTCATCAGCATCGCGCGGACGTTTGTGGGACAGCGAAGAGAACATAACGGCGGATCAGTTGAGGCTGCAGTCTTCGACTGCGGAAGGGCGTTGAGGAGATTGATATGAAGGAGAGACAGTCAGAACATGCCAGCATGCGAGAGCAAAGTCAGAGAGCGTGTTTGGACATAGCCCAAATCAGGCAGTCGGGCTCAAAGTGGCAGGTGCCTGCTAACAAACAGCACACAAGAAGTCGCCAGTCGTCGCTGCCGTGGGGTAAGCAGCGGTTCAAGGTGTGGCTTGCACTTGCAGCGGAGATCGGCGGCGGACTAGAACAAAGGGCCAAAAAGTGAAAGGCCCGATTTCTTTTTGACTCACGCTGCACCTCAATAATAACTTTTATCCAGCCCAACATCGCACCCCGCTGGCAGCACCCTCTACGTCCCATCAACACCACAACCATGGCCGGCCCCGATTTCGATGCCCAGCAGCTGCGCGAGTCCCAGAACGACGACACCCGCGTTCTCGGCTACGACCCTCTGATCCCTCCCGTTCTCTTGTCCTCCGAGATCCCCGCTACTGAAGTCGCCCTCGAGGCCGTCAAGAAGGGCCGTCGCGAGGCTCAGGCCATCATTCACCAGGAGGATGACCGTCTCCTTGTCATGTGCGGTCCTTGCTCGTTGCACGACCCCGATGCCGCCATTGAGTACTGCGGCCGCCTGAAGAAGCTCGCCGATGAGCTCCAGGATGACCTCTGCATCATCATGCGCGCCTACCTCGAGAAGCCCCGCACCACTGTTGGCTGGAAGGGTCTGATCAACGACCCCGACCTCGACGAGAGCTACAAGATCAACAAGGGCCTGCGTGTTTCCCGCCAGCTCTTCTGCGACCTGACCAGCCAGGGCATGCCCATTGCCAGCGAAATGCTCGACACAATCTCGCCTCAGTTCCTTGCCGATCTGATTTCGCTCGGCGCCATCGGTGCTCGCACCACAGAATCTCAATTGCACAGAGAGCTGGCTTCTGGTCTCTCCTTCCCCATGGGCTTCAAGAACGGCACCGATGGCAGTTTGGGTGTCGCCGTCGATGCTATCGGCTCTGCCGCCGCCAAGCACTACTTCATGGGTGTCACCAAGCAGGGTCTCGCCGCTATTACAAAGACTGCCGGAAACAAGGACTGTTTCGTCATCCTCAGAGGCGGAACCAAGGGCACCAACTACGACGCCGAGAATGTCAAGAAGTGCAGAGAGGCTCTTGCCAAGAAGGGCCAGAAGGAGGTCATGATGATTGACTGCTCTCACGGTACGTGATAAGATGCGCTTGTCGCAAACCCAAAAGACTGACGAAATCCCGCAGGAAACTCCCTCAAGGACCACCGCAACCAGCCCAAGGTCGCCAAGGTCATCTCAGAGCAACTTCGCGCTGGCGAGGATGGTATTGTCGGTGTTATGATCGAGTCTCACCTCAACGAGGGAGCCCAGAAAGTTCCCGCTGAAGGTCCCTCAGGTCTCAAGAGAGGTGTCAGTATCACCGATGCCTGCATCAGCTGGGAGACAACCGTCGACGTCCTCAAAGACCTCGCCGAGGCCGTCAGAGCTAGAAGACAGGCCAAGAAGTCTGCCACCAACGGACAATAAACGAGCATATGATGGAGTCAGTCATTCTTGGGGTTTTAAAAAAGCGTATCTTTTGGAGATTTGTACACGGGGTTATATCGAGCCTTCTTTCTCTCAGTCATGATCAAAGTTCATGCCCTCGTCTTGTACAGGGCTGTATACCGAACTTGAGCGCCTGGTGGCGTCTTGTGTTCGTCGTGAATCGTTGAGTTCATCATGTCTTTGTCCCGTGGTCATCTCTTTCAGTCTGACAACGACTCGATAATGTTTGCGACACAGGTGCGAGGTAGGTCGTTGGAGCAGGTCGAATGCGAGTCTGTTCGTCCCCTTAGACAGGCAGGTCTTTGTTCTTGTTCCCCTCTCCTGCTTTCTCTCCTGCTTTTTGCAGTCCTCTCGCCAGGTAAGGTCCGACGACAGGAATGTTGTATGCAAAGCCGGCTATCGTCTTGAAGAATTCGCCAAACAGTATGAAGATGCCGTAGATTTCAACGAGGAATCCGATCAATGGCCAGCGGAGGAGGATGAGTATGATGCCTGCGACGAAGGCTGCGGTGCCCTTGATCTTTTGGCGACGAGCAAAGAAGAGGAATGTTCGTTGAACCCCTAGCAGCAGTGTGATACCAGCCAGGAAAAGAATCTAGAATGAGGCTCAGCATTCAACTGAGACTGCCTGTAGCCGGTCGGCTTACGTTTCCCATGGCCAACCTGTTTGTCTGAGTTAGCTGTGCTTCGGTTGAACAGCAACTGATTGCACCCACATTGCCCGATCAAAGAACATTATAACACCTCCAATCAGGAAGAAGCCTCCTAAATTGGACATCAGACCTGCGCATGGCTCGAACGCGACTCTGCGCGACATCAGACCTACCGCCGGAGCAAAAGGCAACCCCAATCTCTTCGTTTACATTAGCATGCTTCTACTGATCAGCGGAAAAGCATCTTGAGCTCACTCTGGGAGTCCGAAAGCCACATTGTAGGCATCTTTGCGATTGTTTTGTGTATCGAGTTACAAACATGTACCAAGTGTTCAAAAGAAAGTGGAATTGGCTTCGCAAGGAGAGAGCAAGGGAGACGCGCATGTTGCCGTTCTCCGCGCGTTGCAAGAGCGAAATTGTCTTTCCACAAACACCACCTTATCGATTCAAGCCACCATCTCAACTTGCGCCGGGATTCTTACCGCGCAAATGATCTGATTCTTGAGATACTACTCGCCGGCGATATGGGCATCCCACATCTGACGCATTCCCTCTCCCCGTACGGTGAGAAAGTGGTATTACCACAAGATCCTACCGACCACAAGAATGCAATCATTGATGGCCCGAGTTTGGCATATCATGTGTTCCATGTGTGTATAGCTCGCAGGCCAGGTGCGCGGAATGCCTTCGAAGCCACTCCGACCTATCAAGAGTTGGGTCAAGCTGCATTAGACTGGCTCGAGCAAATCGAGCAGTATGGGCTAAACATGTATGTAGACGATCATAAATCTATATAGACGGTAAGTGGCTGATTTTCTCTTTCTCATCACAGTAAAGCTGTGTTCTTCGACGGGCTGTTGCCGCTATCCAAGGAGAGCACCAGACTGTCTAGATTGCAAAGCTATGCAAACCAGCTTGTCACTTTCAAGGCACTGCACAAAGAGGACCTGCCTGCTCGTATGGAACATGCAGCGCCTTCGAAGTCCGATGTTCTGAGTGCTGCCGTATCTTCAAATCGACTGAAAGCTCTTCCTGCCCCTCCTTTCCTGGTTCCAGCAGTCATCGAAAAGCTTCTCGACAGTCGATACTGTTCACTGGTTTCGGTCATACCTGGTGAGGCTGATGCATACTGCGCCGACGCTGCCAGACAACATGGTGGTGTCATTTTCACCAGCGATTCCGATCTTCTGGTGCACGACTTGGGAGAATCTGGAAAGGTAATACTCTTCCGCGATGTCGATACCATACATCTACCAAGCAGAGGTAAATGTCTCAAAACTCAGGAATATCATCCTGCCGGGATTGCGAAGAGGTTTGAACTTTCCAATCTGGTAAAGTTGGCATTCTTCATGTCTCAGGATCACCACAAGAGCCTCACTGAGAACATCAGACTTGCGGGCAAGAACACGCCTATGTCTGCTGGCTTCGCAGATTTTGCGGAAGAGTATGGTTCACTACCCAAATTGTCCAAGTTGGCCATGGCTCAAGATGATGAGCAGACGAGAGCATTGAACACGCTTAGTCGCTTGGACCCAAGAATATCCGAGCTCGTGCATCTGGTTCGCGTCAAAGAAATTGACGAGGCGCCATCGAATCTTCAAGACTCAGACAATCTCAACATGTACTTACCGTTTCTCATTGATGATCCGACAAGAACATCTGCTTGGAGATCTGGATCTGCCATTCGATCTCAAGCATACTCGCTGTTGCGTCTGCTAAATCCTGATATCAAGCAGGTCACTGAATTCGAGCGCAAAGGCACACGCGTGGCAGGAACGATACTGGAGCTTGATTGCACATCCAGTCGTATCAACTTGCTAAAGGAGTTCTTGAAGTCCTTGCAAGAGGATCTCGAGCAGTATCCGTCACTCTCAAGGTCAGCTAAATGGCGCGCTGTGGCAGTGAGATATGTCTACCAATCGAATCTTGACAGCGACAAACCTCCGCCACTTAGCGGCGACATCATTAGACTGGTCACAGGCTTACGAGGAGGCGTACTGTCATGGTCCTTCATCCACGCGAGCGCCCAAATGCAGGCATCCATATACTCCCTCAGGATGCTTTCACAGATCTCTCCTATCGTCTGCGACCTGCTCGATGGCACCAGCCATGAGCTTTTAGAACCGTTGCAAAAGCTCGTCGCTCTTTCGAGTGATCTTCCTCGCCTGCACGAATTGTTCGACGAGAGGACGACAAAGGCTGATGGTGAAGCTGAAGCTGCCAGAGCAGCAGTCTTGAATACGATGCAACAGCTAGGCATAACGCAAGACACAGTCGAGTCTTCAACAAAGAAGAAAAAGAAGCGGAAGAAAAAGGGCGAGCATACAGGTGGTGATCGTACACCACCAGGTGTGGCATGGAGATCTAATAACATGTTCAGCAACCTTGTACAGAAAGAATAGTCGCTGATGAGGTCACAGACCAAAATCCGCTGCGATCCATCGATTGAGCATCAACGTAAGCTATCACAAGACACGAAGACCGTGCTGCAACCGTTTGCTGAGTGCTTGATGTACAGCGCAGATGTTGAGGCTCCTTCTGATGCTTGGGAGTTGAAAACCGTTGTGGTGTGCAGATGAGAAAAGGCGGTCTAAGCGGCCCTTGAACGAATCCAGCTGTATAAGAAGCAACTAAATCTACGGTTTATCACTTGAACAAACGTGGTCTATGCCCCAAGTCCGAACTGTGATAGCAAACTCGATCGATCTGTTACTAGTAGATCGATACGACACTGGTCGCTCTTCGAATTGTATTCCGCGCTGTCATCAGCGATCTGGTAGCTCACTAGAACCAAGCAGGATTCGCCTAAATGCTTTCCGTGCAACCGGGATTGAGGGAGCGAACTAGGCTGATGCTAAGAAGACGTGGTCGATGATCATCCGGCTTTTGAATTTGTCGGGCAATGGCGGCCGCTGTTTGACAGATTTTGGGAGCATCATATAGAACTGTGAAGCTCGCGTGGATAGAATAAAGCCATATCATATTGTCTCAGCTCTCCAGATGAGAGATGGTGGATGGAAAGCGAAAGCGGAGATAAAAATTGTCTTTTGCAACGGCCCGCTGGGTTCTGCTGCTGACCGTTGGAGGACCCTGCACCAGAGCCATTGCGGTTGTTTACCTTTGCGACACAGGGTCTACTCGCTCTGGGTCAGGCGCGCTACTTGCGTGAGTAGGGGTGGGAGGCCTCACGATGTGTCAGAGTCAGAGGATGTAGCAATGGCAGGTTTCCACATTGACACAGAATCGAAGAAGAAAAGATTCAAAACTCGACAGGACTTGTCAAGCTGTTAGGGAGCCGGAATATGCTTTGACTAGCCGAGCCAATTGTAGCGGGTGCTGCGGGCCGCCAAAGATACTTCCCCTTGCCAAAAGTGAAAACGGGGCATCAGCGAATCAAGGCGCCTGACGTGCATTTCCGAGAACGTGGTTCACAGTTTTACCCCTGAGCTCAAGCACCAGTGTCATGAGGGTGTGCCATGCCATGTCCAGGCTCTCGGTGCATCTTCTTTGTTTGACTGCAACTATCCCGCGATGGCAAGGAAGGCGTGGGTTGCGTAAAGCCACGGTTGTCAGAGATATACAAGGCATGACGAAGCGGAGGAGATAATAGTATGGCTGACTCTTGGAGTCGCAGACGAAGTTAGTTGAAATTGCGTGGTTTGGTCGGCACGTCGATGAGCTGAAACACTGGGCGACTCTCTGCTGCAGGACAGTGGGAGGCTACGTGCAAGGGGATTGCAGACAGGCAAAAGGCCCAGCAATATTAAGGGAGAGCAGATCTCGTCGAAAAAGCCCACGACGTTGCAAGCCGTTTCTCTGCAAATACCTAGACAGTTCCGATCCGCAGAGCAATAGTGGCGTGGATTGGGAGAGCGGAGTGAAGGAATTGCAATCTGCGGTTCCGCTTTGAAACTTCGAGTCTGGGTGCTCCTTCGATTTGAATGATTCAAACGTTCGAACAAACCATCATCTTGCAAAGCAATCAACCATCCATTCACTCACTTAGCCGCTCATTTTTTGCAACCTCGACTACACGCCGCCGCTCACTCGTCCATCAATCAACATTCGCCAATTTCCTCTCACATTCCTCGGCGACCTTTCTACCATCCCCCACCCACACACACCGTATACCGACACTGCCCCTCGACGGCTGCCCGCACACTGATAATCGCGCCAACTGCGTCGTTTGCATCCGCCGCTCTGACTGCTCCGACTCACTCCCCTTCAATCGCTCCCTGTTTGTCTTTGCATGCGCCGCAAGACCGCCCCCGCTCAGCTCTTGGTTTGACCGCCGAATGGTGTGAAAGCAACATTTGATTCGCCCCAAGAGTCAATTCTCAGCTTCGCCTCAATCACATCATCGCCTACCATGAATCGCTTCCTTAGCAAGAAGAAGGGCGGAGACGCTACATCCAGCCCGGTAACTTCACCGCCAACCACAAGTACCAAGAAATGGAAAAAGAGCAAGAAAGATGTTGTCGAAGAGAAGCCGCAGATCGATTTGGGCAGCGCCTTGCCATCAATAGATGACTTCCGCACGAGTCTCATCATGCCCAATCTGTCGACCAGATTCAGCATGCTCAGGGAACAAGACGATCCACACTCATTGCTCGGAAAGGCGTCGGATGATAGTGTCCTCCAGCCTCAACGCAACTCTCGCTTACTCGACTTCGGCTTCAACACCAACAACCTAAACGACATCGCCGAGGTTGCTTCGATAAACAGCTCTATCCGCCCACCTTTCGCCCTCGACCGGACAGGCTCGTTCGCATCAGAAGAGGGCTACGGGACCGACAACAACTCCAACCCAGATGGCAGCGTCATGAGTCGAGCTCGTCCGGGAGAAGGAAACGTCTTGTTTGGTGGTCGCCAGAAGGTCTACAAGATTGCCACGGGCTCGGCAAAAAGCATAGGAGGCAACAGCGAGCGCGGCATGGGAAGACTGGTCTACGACGACGATGTCAGCATGTCGGCCTTCCAGAGATATAGGCAGCAAGAACGAGAGAGACTGCTCGCCATGGGTGCCGATTGGGACAGTGACAGTGCTCTCATGTCGCCTGACACCGACCCTGAGCATCGCCCGTCCGAAGAGCTGCCAAAGGGACTTGGTCTGTCTGGCACTGAGACTGGCTTCTCTTTCTTGAAACGCAACAGCGACTCAACGACCAACTCCGTTCCTTCTCAAGACCCTTCTTCGTCTACCGCAACTTCTATCGCCTCACAATCCATCGGAACTGCCATCTCTACACCAGCTACTTTACCCAAGACATCACCGAACCCCACTGGCCCTGCATTGGAACGCTCCATGACCAAGCGCCGTCTGTACGAGCAGGGTCTCAATCAACATATTCAGGAGCAGCAAGCTTCGACCATGTCCCGCCTGAATTCTATCAACCAGCGTCAACGAGCCCCGACGCTTCCGTCCGCTCTCAATCACTCCAGAAGCATTGGTAACTTGCAGGATCGCCGCGCGTACAAGCCTTACGCTCTTCAAAATACCACCACCAGTCCTCTACTCAGGAACGGCGTCGCTCCTCTAAACACGCTAGTCGCAAAAGTAGCGTCTAGCACTTCCAGTCCGACCGTTTCTAGCTTTCCGCAATCTCCTATCAGTCCTGTGATCCCCGAGACTGAAGAGTACCAAGTTCTGCATTCTGCGCTCGAGCAAAGCGATCACGGAAAAGCAACCGCTCTAGGCATGTTCAACAAACCAGCTCAGCAATTCGACGAACAGCAATATCTGCAACGTCAAAAGCAGATGGGACAAGCCAAGGATGAGTCTCCTAAGGATACGCCTGTCAAGTTGTCTCCAGTCAGTCAAACCGAAACACCCAGACAAGCTTCGCCAGAGCAACCGCCCCTTCGCAAGATGGGTTCGAGAGAAGGAGCCATGTCAAGACAGAACTCTGCAGAGCACACTTCTCAGGACCCTAGATTGGCTCGTTTCGATGCGGGCAGACAATACAGTGTTTCCCATGCTTCTCAGCGATCACGCTCTCGCTCTGTCTCCCGACCAGTGCCTGCCACCGAACCACCCGTTAACGCCGCGCTCGCTGTGTTCCAGCGAGCTGCTATGCAGAACCGAGTCGCTCATGGAGATTCACCAGAACAAGCTGCGATTGCAACGTTTTCACCAGAACAATCTGCAAACGCAACGTTTGACAACAACAACCGTACCTTCTTCGGCGACAGCGATGATGAGGACGACGAGGAAGTCGCCAACCCCTCAATTTCGGCTGGATCTGGACGCTTCGGAACGAGCAACATGCCACCTGCTTCACAACACCCAGCCCTTCGCGACGACTTCATTCCGGAAGTGGATGAAGAGGAAGAGGAGGAACGTACCGGTTTCCCCTTCCCCGAGCCTTCCATCAACCTCTCGCACGTTGAGGCCGGAGCTGAGGAGAGAGCGGAAGTTGACTCTCCAACTATTGGCATGCGTGAAGGTATTGGCGGTATGATCAGCCAACATCTACGAAACACAAGTGACGTGTCATCCATCTACCCACCCAATCCCCCCTTTACCGACAACGCATCATCGATCAGCAGAAACACGTATTCTTCAGAACGACGATACTCTGCTAACTCGACTGCTTGGAATCTTGACGAGCTTGACAACTACTATGGAGACATCCCTTCACGAATCTCGACCAACTCAGCAAACACTAATGGCCAGGGCGGGTTGACACCTCTTCCTCTAAGAACCAATGGCTCGTCCTCACGACCGTCGACTTCTGATGATGCGGAGGGTGATACGTGGCCGAACGAATACAAGCCACAACACACTCGTGACGCCAGTACCGCCACTCAGGCAGAACGCGAGGCCTTTGCCAATGAACTTGCGGCTCGTCAAAGGGCCATTCAAGAGAAGATGAGAAGCATTGTCGAGAGCGACAGTCGTGGCCCTAGCCCGGGCCCCAGCGCAGGAGGTGCACTCAAGGCATTTGGTATGCTCAAGACCAGACCCAGCCACGAGGCTATGAACCTGAAACAAAATGGCTCAAGCAGAATGCTTGGTCTTGGTCTTTCTGGCACTCACCCTGCAGAGCGCAATCCAAGCTATGAGAACAAAGTACCTCAACTTCCTACTGCTGAAGCACAATGGCCTCTAGGCCCTGGATTTGGCGCGACAGGACCCAAGCCTCAAGCAGACAGCGAGATTGGTCGCACGCCGCCACAGCAAGTCCGTGAGAGGTCTCGTAACCGATCAGGCTCAGACGCTTCGCGCGCACGATCACGCAGTCGCGGTCATGGTGAGATAGGCATGGCTGTCGGTGGTGCTGCGGACTCACCTCCCGCCATCCCTGTCCAGAGACCTTCACCGGAGATCAATCAATACAGATCTACGTCGACTGAAGGCAGAGGTCGCCTGAGAAGCAATAGTAGGGCTGCAGGCTTGCACCCAAGCGCCAGAACACCTATGGGCCCATCGCCCTCTCAATCACCAGCAAGTTTCAATTCAGTCATGTCTCCTCCTTTGGGCTCTTCTGCAGGAGTAGCAAGAGCACCTTTCCAGAAACCGAATGCTTCACCAATGCCTTCGATACCGCTGGGCAAGCCCAGAGGAGAGACGCTTCGTAAGAAGACCATCAACAAGTTCGACATTTCTGAGCCGACGCTTGTCTCATCTACATCCAACATTGATACTGTCGACCTGCCTCCTGGTGCATCCCTCAAAAACGGCATGGACGAGATCTATGCGATTGAGCAGCAGGCTGTGGTCTCACGAAGACGCAAGCTCTTTGGCTTTGGCAAGAACGACTCGTCTGAGATGCTGAGAGAAAAGGCAAGCGAAGGTGTCGCATCACCTCCGCTGAACGGATTCACCTCACCACCGATGCGTTCCATTGTGCCATCTTTCGGTTCAGAGCACATGGGTTCGCGCAAACCTTCAGCTGAGACTGCCGACACTCAGGCTCATGGTCTCCGCACCAAGCAGAGCTTTGAGACAAGCCACACAATGCACACGACGCATACGACAAACACTGCAGCAGGCAGCGCTCGGTTCGATGCTGTTGGCTCGCCAGTCCTCAACGAGGCAGGCATGTTCTAAACTTGCTGCCTCTGAAAGTTTCGTCCACGTTGACTTGATTTTGCATTTTCCGTTCATGTGCTGTTGAGGAAAGGGTTTCTGTTTATAAGTTAGGGGCCACCAAAAAGATATCATTTTCCAGGAGTTCGGCGAGCAGAAAAGGGCTGAAATGGCAGAGCAATACTTGTTTGGCTCTGGTTCTTTTTCTTTCTCATATGTTGTCTTATGCACGATAGCTCCTTACGTACCTAGCGAATCTGCAATCTATCTTCGGCGAAACGTTGTCTGTGCCCTGTCCACACGGAGTTGTTTGAATATGTGACTTTGGGGTGGAGATAGCGACATGGTCATGACAGACAAATTCTAGAATGATGTAGAACTTGCTGCAGTCGCAGAATCAGAGTGGTTGATGACATGGTTTCAAGAGAAAAAGAGGCAGGGTGACGGTCGTCATCGGGGTTAAGTATCGGAGCTGGATAGCCGCCCACATAACAAGCTTTACCTGTCGTTGCATAGGGGACTTTGTTTATACCGATCCGTCCTCTCGCCTCCTGCATCAACCCAGGCAAACATGTCGCATGCACCGATGGATTTTGAGTACACGAATGGGACAGGCCCGATAGATGAACGGTCGCCCTTTGCCCAGATTGGCAGACACTCGCAGCGCAACAACAGCATCGCCAACAGCAACAACAACGACAAGAAGCGTAAGTGCCATGTCGCGTGTGGTCACTCCTGATCACTTTCCAAGAGAGCTGATGAGATAACAGGTAGCTTTGCAGTCTTTGGATCGCCCAACAAGCCGTCGTTTCCCAGCCTTCGCGAGCCCACCTCTCAGCCACACTTTTTCTCATCACCCAAACCTCTGCCTGCGCTACCGCCTTCGATACGCAACAACCCCTTGTTCTCGACCCCGAGAAAGCTAGACGTCGACGACTTTGCATCTTCCGGTGGCGAGACTCCCAAATCACCCGAGCGCAACGACGTCGACAGCGACGCTACACCCGACATGAATCTCCGGTCAAGGTTCTCCAGTCTTGACACCATGACCAAGCCGTCATTGACCTCTGCCAAATCTGCTCCATTGTTTACTGCCGGGGGAAAGAAAGAGAAGGACAGGGAGTCGCCTTCACGCCGCTCGACTTGGTGGAAGGGCATCCAGAACACATTAGGCTCGTCACCACGTTCGAAATCCGACTATGCTCATGGAGCCGAACGCAAAATCCTGAAGCGACGAGACAAAGAACAGCAGAAGGCCTTGGTACGGACAGACACTGTCTCAGATTCCGAGCCGGAACCCACACCAGACCCCAAACCGCGACAAGTGTCTCGGTCACGCAAGGTGAGCGGTAGGCAGACCAGGCCTACGGACGAGCTCGCTGCCCAACCCGTCTCACAACCACCATCACAATCGCAGCCACAGCAGCATCAAAACCAGCAGAAATCCGCCGACCCTCACTGGACATTTACCTTCTTCGAATTCCTCACCTCGCACCCGACCTTGCCCCACGTCTTGTCTTTCTACGCTCAATTGATGCTCAACATGTTCCTCATCGGCGGCATCATGTATATTCTGTACAGCTTCTGGTCCACCATTCGTGGTGACGTCGACAAAAAGGCACAGGGTGCTATGAACGAGATACTTGCTCAAATGTCTGCCTGTGCAAGAGATTATCAGGTCAATCGCTGTGATCCTGCAACTCGTGCTCCTGTTCTGGAGAACGCTTGCGACAACTGGGAAAGATGCATGAACCAAGACCCTCAGAGCACTGGCCGTGCCAAAATCAGTGCTCATGCCTTTGCCGAGATTTTCAACAGCTTCATCGAGCCCATCTCGTACAAAGCAATGGTGAGTTTCTGTCACTGATCATCTTGTTCTGATGCTAACACCACTCAGCTTTTCACAGCATTGTTGATCTTTGTCACCATTGCAGGCTCCAACTATGCCTTCACCATCTTCCGCGACAGGGCCAGTGAACGTGCCAGCGCCCAACACCACCACTACTACAATGGCCCTCCCCATCCCACCCCTCAAAATCAGTACAACGCCGCGCTGGATTGGGGCAGTAACGCCTATCAACAGGGTCAACAGATGGGTCTTGAAGCAACTCCAAGCCAGTACGGCGGAGCTGACAGGGACGGGTCTCCTGTGAGGCGACTGCAGTTCCGTTGAACAATCCATCTCTGCTTTCTGAGCTTTCTTTGATGCATCTGAGGGAGTCTATGATTGAGTTTTTTCTTTTTTTTTCCTTTGTCTTTTTTTTCCATCTCCTTGTTTATGACTGATGGATGCGGGAAACACAGGACGGGCGCGTATTGTGAACAAAAATTAAGAATGAAGTTTGGGTTGCATGTCGTCTCGGGAGAAGCCAGCCAGAATGTTTGCAAATGGATAATGTCGCATACCTTTCTGTTCTCATTGCGTTTCGGGATCATCTTTGTGTCTCTGCCGTGTCGCATTCCATCAGTGACTCCAATGGACAGTCAGCAACCCAAATTTCTCTCTCGTAGCCACCTTTCGATATACCATCAGCACCAACCTCGGCAATCCCAAAACATGCAAACATTCTACACACGCCATCACCAGCAAGGTCTTGGGCGTGAATGAGATCAGAGATGACGATGGAGAGTGTTGCGATCTTTCTGTTTGTTATCTGAGGGGGGTTTTTTTTCTGAGATCCACGGTCTGGTGTGGATCGTCACGATTTGAGAAGCCTTTCGCATAGATGTCACGGAAGATTGTCATTGATACGACCTTCAATCAAACTTCCGATCATCGCCTACACAACTTGTCTGTCTGCGGACTTTATAGACTACAGTGAGATGCTGTTTGAAGAACAATGGTCGAGAAGAATGGTCTCGGGGACAATCCGAGCCCATCATTTCAAGTACCCTTTTTTCCTGTGCAAAGTCTTTTCCTGTTTTATAACATGCAGCAGTTTTCATTCTTGACCATCACCGTTTTGCGGTCTCGTGTATGCGGTCTGGCGGGTACTTCGGACTGTTCAACTCAGAACTCGTCGTCGTCTCGAACCTCAAAGCGCAACCAGGATGTAAAGTCTCGAGAAAAATCCCATTGTTAGTGAGGGATAGATATTTTCTACATGAACTTAGGCTACATTCTTGCCCGTTTGGCCAAGTGGTACGGCGTGTCACTCGTAAGCCTGATTCCAGGTGATATGACAAGATCCATGGTTCGATTCCGTGAATGGGCAGTTTAACTTTTGTCCGTTTCGACACTTTTTACTCCATCCCAAGCAATTCCGCCCACCTGCGCGTCAGGGATGGTGCTCAGGATAGCAGTGAACGATAATATAGATTGCTATCTATATGTCCGTCCCTTAAAAGTTTTATTTTTGCTTGAGGGTTGCTAGGGTTTGAGTGAAGCCTGCTTGTGAAGCCTGACAATTATTTCCAAGCCAGGCTTCACTCACCCCACTCATTACATCATGCCTGTGCAGGTGGATGGTGCAACAACACCTTGCGTTCCATGTCACTTGTGCTTCTTGTCATGGAGCTCTGTGCATAGTTGCCTGCTTTTAGGTTTAGCCTTCTTCGTTCTGCCTTTATCGAACCTCATCGTGCAGAATAATCATGGCAGAAGCAGCAGGTGTTCTATACGCCCTCGAGCATGTTGTCGAAGGCGGCATTGCCTTAGCAAAAGGCATCTACGATCCCACTTTACCTCTCAAAGCAACAATCAGACCTATCAAAGATGTTAGTCTTCCTCGAGTGCACCACAGTGTCTCCGAGGTCAAGGGCAGAGCATATATTTTTGGTGGAAAGACAGAAGATAATCAGGCAAGCGAAACATGAAGCTGATCATAGTCCTCAAAAGAGCTAATGAATACATCAGTTGGCTGAAAATGCCATGCACATGATCATCTTGCCATCTTCTGGTATCGAAAGCACAGATTACCAGCGCTTGGAGCCTACGTCTACATCTCCACCGGCAAGATATGGACACAGTTCCGCAGTCATTGACGACCAGATTTACGTCTTTGGCGGTTCTGGCGCAAGCGGACCTCTGGAGGAGAAGGGTAGAGTATGGGTTTTTGACACAGACACGAACTCCTGGTCTAGTCTTGATCCTTCTGCTGGAGAAATCCCCAAGGCTAGAATTTGGGCATCTGCTACTGCGAGCGCCTTGCCGCAACCTGAGCATCACAGGACAGATGACAATGTAGCACCGCAGTTGCCCCCAGATCCGGCGAAGATGGTTCCTGAACCGCTGAGTGCGAGTACTTATGGCACCTTTGTCGTGTACGGTGGTACGACCAGTGGAGACCAAAGGTATTTTGATCCATATCATTTCATTTTCTTCGAGCATGTCACTAATATCACAAAAGTCCTGATCCCGAGCTCTGGGCTTTCGACGTAGCATCAAGAACATGGTCAAAACTGCCTTCGCCTCCAGTGTCCAGCGGTTCGTCCTCGAGTCCCTCACTAACCTTCCAAGGAAATCGACTCTACATAGTCTCAGGTCCGGAAACCTACTACCTCGATCTTTCCTTCGCTGGTACTTCTTACACCGACAACCCATCCCAGACACTTACACCATTAAGCCCATGGTCAACCCTCCATCCATCCACCGAAAGATCAACACATCCACCTTCAGCACCCTCGACATCTCTCATACCCATCACAACAGGCCAAGGACGCAACTACCTCGTCCACCTCACCGCCTCTCAACTCATGACCTTGCAACTCCCTTCCTCTGCAACTTCGGCAGCAAAGTACAAGGACTCTGCCCGCAACGCCATTTCAAAGAAAAACGCCACGGACGAGTGGGCAGAAGTGCGCTATTTCACCTCCGAAGGCGTCATGGTGCAAGAAGGCCAGACGGGCAGAGGCGTGGGCGGGCGACAAGGCTTTGCAGCCACAAAAGTCAAGGAAATTGACGGTGGGATGATGTTGGTGTGGGGGGGTTTTGTGGATGGCAAGGTACTGGGTGATGGGTTGTTGATTGAGGTTGAAAAGTGAATGGGAAGATACAGGATATGTTGGACATGGGATATATATCGCACGTAAAAAGTGGATTTCACATTAACCAATCACAAGTCGCAGTGGTTTAGTGGTAAAATTCGTGCTTGCCATGCACGAGCCCCGTGTTCGATTCACGGCTGCGACATGTTGTTTTTGGTCTTTTTGAAGGATCAATCGAGGAACCTTTTGGTCATTACGAGATCCATATCTTTTGTGTTGCCGTCCATGGGTTTTAGTGGTGTGGAGCTATGGTGATTCGCTTTCGATCGTTAGATGAGAAACAGGGGTAATGTTTTTCAATGTGAAAAGAGAGAATCAAAAAAGACCTTTTCTTTCTATCATGTATGTATGCAAATTGAGATCTATGCGTATTCTATGCGTACTCTATGCAACCCGCTCTCCAAAAGACGTCTAGGACAAAAGTGAGTTTTGTTAAAAAGAAAAAGGAGCATTGTCATTATTCTTCATCATGTACGCTCGCCCGACGACCAAAGTTTCTGGGCTGTCTTTTCAGGAATGCCCCTACGGCGCCCAAGTATCCCTCATGACGCAAAAAGTATGCTTGCTTGTTGCCTTTGCTCCAGAATTTGATGGCAAAGGATAAGGTGTGGATGGTTTGGCGATGCCCGCGGATGAAGCTGCCGCCGAAATAGATGTGCTTGAGGTTGTGTTTTTCGGATTGGAGATAGGCAATTTGGCCAATATTGTTACTACGAGCAGAATGTCAGTTCAGATTGAAGCTCTGTAGTTGATGTATGGAGTGAAGCTTACCTGACTGCATAGAGCAGACTCCGTGAGATGTCCTGAGGTGCAAACATGCGGCCCTCTCCAATGTCAAACTTGCGATCAGATTGTTGCTTAGCAGCACCTTCTGGTGTCGCTGTGTCGTAACCCCCAGGACCGTCTTCACGTTGTAGTTGTCCGTCCTCGGCATTTTGCTCTGCCTCTCTTTTCCGCTTGAAAACCTTGCCGAACGAACTGGCAATGGTTCTCTCGCTCAAGCCAATCTTGTCATAGCCCATGCCTTGACCGTAGATGTCACCGACCAGCAGGTCCACAGTTGAGTTGTCACCAGCATCTGCCATTGCTAGCATGTCGTCAAAGGTGCGTGCTCCGGTGAGCAGAGAAAGGAGGCCCCATAGAGTACCACCACCAAGAGATGTACCACCAATACGTTGAAACTTGGAAGGGCCTTCAACCTTGATCATACTGACGCCGCTGCCAATGTTGACCAGAAGATATGGATATACGTCGGCGCGAGCATCGGTGTAGTGTATGAGGTTGTCCTGATCCTCGTCGTGGTAGGTAAAGACCTCGTTGGGAATCTCGGTGATGAAGAAATCCAGGCCTTGGATCAAGCATTCCATCTCGTCCTCTCTCATGACATCGACGCCCAATTTCTCCTTTATGCGATCGTAGTACTTAAAGGCACCACCACCGGTAGCCATGACGCACAGCTCCGACTGCTTGCCGCCATTGGCTCTTCGTTGCTTCTTCTGCAGCTCTCGCATGAACTCGATACACGCATCGATCTTTTCCGTCTCGAAGCGCAAAAAGTGTAGACGGCCTCCTGGCTCTTTTGTACCGGGCTCGCGTGAAAAGTAGACGACTTTGGCCAGGGAGCCACCAATGTCGGCGGCCACATGACTGACGACGGAAGTGTGATTGGGCAAGCGGATGTCGCGGCGGTCGTGCTCGTAAGTTTGTTCGTCGACTCCGCTGTCGCTTGCTGGCGATTGGGCCTCGCCATTGTCGATTATGTAGGCTCCGCTGACATTGATCTTGATGGTGCCGGGATCGACAATGTTGTGTTGCATGTCTTCGGCCGAGCTCGAGACTCGTCGGCGCTTAAGCGGTGGTTGTCGGTCTGACATTTTTGGGCGATGGTTGGAGAGGGGCACACGACGACGGCAGGAGCGCAACAAAATGTTGAGCCTGATAAGGAAGCTGCGATTGAGAGTCTTGGTGTGCTTTCGGTCGTTCCGGGTGCTCTTGTGTCAGCAGACGGTCAAATGAAGCTAGAAGGAGCTCTAGAGAACACAACAGAGTCTCGTTAAGGGGGGCCAGAGGAAGGAAGTGGAATGGTTCGATTTGTCTCAGTGTCATAATTAAACATCCAACAAGTCCGTGTCCCCAGAGACGCTGCGGGGGGCCGAAGAGGGTCTTGACTCTTGCTCAAAGCCGCCTGGCCGAGACCGAGGCTTCCGCGACTCGGTAATCCTTTGTGTGCCGATTATGCACTGCTTCAGTGTGTCTGTCAATAATTAGAGATGCTGTTCATTAAATACTATTGGAACTGTCCCCTGCACGAACCCTCGTGTCCTTGTTCTTTTTATGCTATTATGCAATCCAGCAAATGTTACCACAATCCATTCCTTTTAGACTCTGTCCACAAACACACCAGCGCTCAATCGTACAAAGCCTCGAAAAAGTAGATGACTCCAAAGATGAGGAAAGCAATTGCTCCACCAAGCGTGACTGCAATGTGTTAGCTTTCGGCCACGAGGATACCACACTCGGCACAATTTACTCACCGACTCTCAAGCTCACTCTTCCAGCAAGAGCACGTCCTCCAATGACAGCAATACCGGTGCAGATCATGTGTCCTGCGATGGCTCCACCCGTCACCCACCAGTAGTCTTGTCCAGCAGCCATGGCGATGGTAGCAATCTGCGATCTGTCTCCCCACTCGCCCAGGAACGTCATTACGAATGTTTGCACCCAAGCAGGGGAAAGCAAAAGTCCCAAGAGGTTGTTCAGTCCGCCAAGCGCGTTGCTGACAGATGCCTTGGCTCCACGGCCAGACGGCGAAGGCGATCTTGAGGAATCAGATAAAGGCGATTGTGCTCGTGTAGGCAACTTGTTGGCACCACGCGAGCCAGATCTTCTGCCACGTCCAGCCTCGAGAACATAAGGCGACACGGACGATCGTCTGCGGCCCTCCTTACGCGCAAGGTGTTCTTTCTCTTCGAGCTCTGCTTCCACCTCTTGCATCTCCTCTCCAACACCAGCATCTTTGGACATCTCGAGACCTTCTCTCAGCAATTTCACACCGAAAACGAGAAACAGGCCTGCAGCGAGCCAAGCTGTCAGGTGCTTCGGAAGCAGCGTCGGTACAGCGTGGCCAAGGACGGCAGAGAGTACCGTCATGGCAATAAGGGCGGAGAAGGCGCCGGAGAAAACGACGAGTTGTGGATGACGCATGGCCATGAGTGCAGCCACTAGGAAAGTCTTGTCACCAATCTCGGAAAAGATGATCATGGTGAAAGCGAGGACAAATGAATGGAAAGGCTGAATGATGCCTTCGGCTCCATCTCCAGCGATCGGTGCAGCTGCTTTGCCTTCGGTGTAGGGCAGGGTGTCTTTGAGGGTCGATCCCACAGTATGCGTCAAAGAACCTGAAGATCCGGTATCCAGACGTCCCGAGTGTGCCAATGCGTCCTTCTCTTTGCTTTCTACCTTGGGCGTTTGAGGTGTGGTATCGTGAGGCTTCTCGGGAAGATCAGCTGGTTTCTGTGAATCTGTCAGTGATTTGTGAGAACGCGTAGTGGTCGCAGTGTGTGTCACTTCAAGTCCTTGGGCTCCCTTGGGCTTGCCAACAGGATTAATTGCCTCCTTGGCCTTTTCTGGCGAGTCTTTGCTGATGCGCTCCTGCTCGCTGTGAGGAAGTGGTGGAGCTTCCTTGGGTGTTTCTGGTTTCTTCTCGGCCTTTTCGCCTGTCTGACCCTGTGCAGCCTTCTCTTTTTTACTTCTCTCGGTCACGCCTCCCTCAGTGCCAGTCGTGCCTTCTTTGGGCACCAAACGGTTGACATCATCCATAACTCCGTCATTCTTCTCAGGAATGGCATCCCATTCAGTGGAATCACCAGTGCTCTTGAGTTTCGAGAGAGACGTGGGAAGAGGCTTCACGAGATCCTCAGCGACGGCCGCGGGTTTCTTTTTTTCTTCGGGAGTGACGTCGACGAAAGGTCCTGCATGTGGTTTTCCGTCCTGCCCATCCACAGGCGCATCTTTTGTGCCAACGACAGGCTTTTGAGTGGGTGCACGTGCATTCGAAGTAGTGATGGCGGTATAGTCCTTCACCGCACCCGCGACAGGTGCCTTGGCTACGAGTACACCATCTTGCCCTTTGGGTTCAATGGCAGCCGAAGAGACGAGTGCGGGTAGAAGTAGGAGAAAAAGGGTCGAAGGAGGTGATTGGATCCTCATATTGGCGAATGTCGGTCAAAGTTTGTGAATTGTATGCGCCGTACGTGGAAGTTGGTGGGCTGCTGACGACACAGCTTTAGTCGAAATTTGGTGCAGTCTCGGGTTCTCAACGCCACTGAACAGAAAAAGTCTAGAAGAGATTATAGAAGGAATAAACAATAGAAGACAGTAAAGCAAGACCACAAAAAGGGGAACAGAGAAAAAAAAAAAGGGTGAATGCGAGCGCACGACTGTTGGATATAATAAGGTATCTCACCGAGCGGTCCCACGCCTCCTTTCTATCAGATGCCAAGCTCACAGGTGTCCTAGTAACTTGCGACAACTCAACAAGAATCCGCGCGTCACACTTGACGTTTCGTAACTCTCGAGCTTTGCAAAAGGAATCCTTCAAGTCAAGTGTTCACTCATGATCAACTGCACAAATGCGGTTGACCATTCCAACCAAGTATTGGTTTGGCAGGTTATGCGAATGATATTGTACAAACTTGAAGGACCTCCAAAGCGCAGAGTCTCGCAATATGCTGTTTACCTACCTACGCATAATCTAGCAATTGACGTAGCAACACTCCAAATAGAACCAAATGTCTTTGCTTAGAGCTTTCGGCTGCGTGAATTGTGCTGATACTGAGCAGATGTTGTGGTCACGGAGGTATCGCTTTGCAGCGCGTGCAGATGTGAGGCATGAACGCCTGAAGAACCCCCTAGTAAAGTGGTGGCTAGTATAAACACTCCCGGCTAGAGACGCCCTTGTCAACCTCACTCCTAAACCTCACCCTAACCTGACATTTTGAAAGTTGGGGGTTAGGGTTAGGACCCTAAAGCCCACCACCTGTCGAACACATCATTTTTGTGGAGTTATACCTCTGATAGTCATTCAAGCAGGTGTTTCGAGTGCTCACAATCGCTCAAACAACTCTCAATTGATTGCACTTGAAATCCAACAATTACCAGGCATGGAAAGAGTAGATACCGGTCACGTGCTGCATGGCGTGACGCGTCGTTTCTGCCTCCGCAGCGTACAATACAAAAGCACGCCTTTTCACCAAAGCTTTCCTGATTATCTCACATCGAGGCGCGGTTTCCAACATGGCACGAACCAGGAGTCAAAGCCGCGAACCCGAGACACATTCTTCACACCTTCAGAACACGCGTGGTAGTGATGATCAAAACAGGCTAACTCGCGACGAACGCCAGATCCGACAGCGTAAGTTGAGCTTCTACATTGTGCTTGTGATAGACAACTGTATCTTTCAAGAAACGACGTCCAATTGCGTTTGTCAAGTAGAGTGACTACTGACTGTTAACAAGAGCTTGAGCCACTATACGAAGACTTGAGTGAGAACGAGAATAACGCTGATGTCGACAATGCGTCCGAAGTCGACGATTCAGAGGTTGCATCAGACACTGGAGAGATATCCGATTTTGACTCTGCACAATATGATACTTTCTCTCAGACGGAACTTCAACAACTCGACCCCAGAGTGATGCAAGACAATCTAGAAGATCTCAATGCACAGGCCAGAAAGCTCCTTGGTTGTTTCAGGACTCGCACTGGAACAGCCGAAGGAATACAGTCACTCGCTCGCGAGGTTCAGAATCCCAACTCAAGGCAACGACAGAAACTAGACGACTGTTGGGTCATTCTGGAAGGTACTCTCAAATCTTTCACACGTGGTGGAGAATTTCTGAAAGCCGGCATCATTCTCCAAAGTCTACTTAGAAAGAAGCACACGCAGCCATTACCAAGAGCATCTCAGCCTTGGAGACCAGACGATATCATCTTCAAAGCAAACCTGGCCATTCTCGCGCACAAGTTTCTGACTTTGTCTACCGATGATGAGACGGCCGATATCGTGATGGCTTTGGATCAGATCTTCGCTTCGCCTTTCATGCATGGGTTTGTCAGGGCTGGAGCTAGCCCAAGGGCTGGTGAAAGCGCTCTAACGTCCGAGACTTTTGAGTTCGCTCTAGAGTCGAGGACTCAAGTACTTTTGGGCATGCTCGATGCTGATGGGACACCAGAAGAGGCTGCATCGATGATCCAACAGGCTATGCTAGATTTCGACGCGAATAGCGACGAATATCCAGATGAGATGGAAGCCATGCAAACCCTCGAAGTAGCTCTTTCGAACCCTCGGTATGCTAAAGGGTGGAACCTTCTTGACCCGCATATGCACCAAACCAGCGAGTATGCTGGAGCCATCGTGCGTCGTACTCAACATATCAGAAGGGTTCTCTTCGATAACATCGACGACCCCTTCTCTGATTCATCTGGCAGCCTGGACTCTGGCTTGGCCAAGCTGCGAGAGGAATTTTCCTGGGAAAGATACAACATACTTCTCTTGAGATGGGTCAATCTACGTCTTGCAGAAATAGACAACAGTATCAGACAGTCAGGCGGTATCGATGAGATCATTACTGCGCTGGAAGAAGAGATCGAGCAACGTCTCGAGGACCCTCAGGCCTATGACGATGAACACGAGGCAAGTGAGGAACAAGTGATCATAAGTATTGAAAAAAACGCCCTTTCTACACATTATCACGCTACATCTGTAGCGTCGGTGTCAAGGTGAGTGTCAAAAGCTACTTTGACCTGACGTATGCTAACATACAGCAGTGCCAAGATCGCTGCTCGACCATTGAGCCTGTTCAAAGGACGTCCTGCTTTGACAAGGCTAGACAGAGCACACAACGCCGTGCTTGAACAAGAACGGGAGCCACGGAGGTTCATCGATCCTCAGCCCAACGGTCACAGAATAGTGGATGATATTCTAACCTCCCAGCCTATCTCACAAAGAGGTTTCGGACTTCCCAGCGCTGAGCAGCAATCGCCTGGCGGGCGAGCCATAGAGATAGATCCGACGTTGGAAGGCACTGCGAATGATGCAGGTGTTGAGAGCCCTAGCGAAGATGAGGGATTCCAGCAAGACCAGCGCGTCCTTCCGAATGCCAGACCTCGACCAAAATCGTTGGCTGCACCAATTCGAGCTTCTGCGCTGGAGAAAAGCACGCAACCGGCAACCCGCCAACGTGAGATTTCTGAGCCTGATACTCCCAATAAGCGACCGCGCATTGAGCGAAAAAATCCAGGGCAACTCCTTATGCCCTACCGATCGACTGGAGATGATGAAGCGGATTCTGTAAGACAGGTCACATTGGAGGCTAGACTCGAAACAAGGAAGGGTATGCTCAAGCCACAGCGAGCCCGCAAAGAGTGGACAGACCAGGAGATTGGGGCTCTGCTGAGATACATTCGAGATTATGGCATCTCCTGGACCAGACTGAAGCAGATCGATGACTCTGAGGATGGAGCTCAGGCACTCGAAGATCGCAATGCTGAAGACATGCGCTTCAAGGCAAGAGAGCTCAAGGTCAAGTATCTCATGTGAGTACTCTTCCGCAAGTGTGGTTTCTCTGCACAACTAACATGAGCACAGTGCCCAAAGACAGCTGCCTCAGAATTTGGACCTTGTTCCACTGGGTAAGAAGGAGATTGAGAAGGTGAACAGGTTTCTGCCTTATGAGCAGGCACCGCAACGTTCGCGTGCTCGCATTCCTGCCATCTCGCCTCCGCGATCGCCAGAAATCTGAGTCTGCGTCTTCCTCGCTGTCACACATGTGACGTTTCGGGAGGCTCCCATCAACGCCCAATCTACGTTGGTCGTACAACGAGCTCTCTGTTTTCACAATGAACACACTGCTTCTCTTCTGTACATGTCTTTTTTGGTGACTTCCGCAATGATCCCTGTAGAGATTGAGCAGGCCGAGTCGGAGTCAGCCTGTCCGAGTGACTATAGCACCGAGAACAAAAGTATTGGAGACAGTTCGATGTTGAGCCGACACAATGGCATTAACGAGGCCAAATCAATTGGTTGGATATATGTCTTTATTCTCGTCGATTTTCTACATGAACGACAAGAAAGCAAGATAACAAAAAAAACTCCATGTCTTGCGCCATTCATCCGGATATCTCCCTTTGGTATATACAACAACATGCTTTATGAATTTGGATTTTCTCTTCACAGAAATTTGCTTCTCCTTCAGAGCCAAGAAAATCAGCTTACAGCTTCTGTCTCTCCATGCCCTTCCAGCCGTGAGCCTCGGCGATCATCTCGGCAGCACGCTCACCGATGGCGAGGACAGTGAGCATAGGGTTGATGGTAGGCATCTCAGGGAAAACACCAGCATCAGCAATTCTGATGCCCTGCAGACCCTTGACCTTGAGCTCGTGGTTGACAACAGCAAACTCGTCCTTGCTGACATCTCCCATCTTTGTGGTGCCGGCAGGGTGGTAGACAGTGTGTGCGGCGCGTCTTCCGTACTCGGACAGCTGCTCGTCGGTGGTGCACTTTGGTCCGGGGGCGACCTCGCGCTTGATCCAGTCGCTGAAGGGGGCCTGGGTGGCGATCTTGCGGGCGGCCTTGAAACCGGCGACGATGGTGGCGGCGTCGTAGCCTTCGGGGTCGGTGAAGTAGCGGAAGTCGAGAGCGGGCTTGACGTTGGGGTCGGCCGAGGTGAGGTAGAGGCGACCACGGGAGCGCGGGCGGGGGATGTTGGGGGTCATGCAGAAGGCGTCGATGGGGGTGTCGTAGCCGAGACTGTTGGTTACAGATTAGTTGGGCTGTACGGATTGTGATTGAATGCGGGATATTGCTTACCGAGAGGTGTTCAGGCAGAAGGGGATCTGGTAGCAGTGCATCATGATGTCTGCAATGTCGCCATCACCGCCTGCTGCATCGGGGGCCTCACGACGGAGGAAGATACCAGCGTCCGAGTCCATGGTGGTCTGGTTGGCAGGGACGGGCTTGTTCAGCTCCCACATGATGATGGTCTCGGGGTGGTCGAGCAAGTTCTCGCCGACACCGGCAATGTCCTTGACAACGGGGATGTTGAGCTCCTCAAGCTGCTTCTTGGGTCCGAGACCAGACAAGAGCATGAGACGGGGAGTGTCGACGGCACCGGCGCAGAGGATTGTCTCGGCCTTGGAGTTGAGGGTGTACTTGGAGCCATCCTGGAGGGTGACGTTGACACCAGTGACCTTGTCGCCCTTGACGTTAACTTTGCTGACCCAAGCGTTGGTCAGGACAGTCAGGTTGGCTCTCTTCTCATCACCGCGGAGGATGGGGTGGATGTAGGCAACTGAAGCACTGCTTCTGTGGCCGTTGTCGGGGTTGTACGAGACGGAGAAGAAGCCAACACCCTGGGTCAGGGCACCCTTGGTCTTGATCTCCTTGTTGAAGTCGTGGATGATGGGGATGTCCATGGCGGTCGAGCACGAGTCGATCCAGTCCAGGCAGAGCTGGTTACGGTGTCTCTCGTGGACGGGCTGGACAGAGTTTCTGATGTTGTCCAGAAGACGCATGAAAGTCTTGAAGCTCCATCCCTTGCAGCCCTGAGACTCCCAGCGCTTGCAGTCGTACTCGAAGGGACGGAAGGAGATGAGGGTGTTGTGCGAAGAGCAGCCACCGAGCACCTTAGCACGAGAGTGGCGGATGTGCGAGTTGCCCATGGGCTGCTCAGTGGTGCCGTAATCGTAGTCGAGCTCACCACCAAGGAGGTTCAGCCAGTCCTTGAGCAGCAAAACCCGGTTGTCCATAAAATCCGAAGGACCAGCCTCGATCAAGAGGACCTTCTTGTTGGGCAGGTAGTCGGAGAGACGGCTGGCAATAACGCATCCTGCAGTGCCTCCGCCGACTATGACAAAGTCAAAGTGATTTTCGGGGTTCGAAGGAAGGTGTGTGGTGGTCATGATGGGCTAAAGATGATCCTCGACAAATGCCAGACAGGACAAGGAAATGAAGGCGTGTAAAGAAAAGAAGAAGGGACAAAAAAACGGCAGACGGCTGCCGTCGGGTACACAGTATATAAGCAACAATCCTACGTAGCAGCAGCTCGATCTGTACCATAAAAGTCTAAATCCACCACTCACGCGAGTCCGCGATCACTTGGCCGTGTCAGATTGCCTTGGGCGTTTCTCGGTCTTTGCTAGACAACAATTGCTCGATTCATGCGTTGAGCGAAGTTTCACCAGGGTGATTTTTGAGAAATCCCCTCCAAGGACGCGCGCTCAGACCTCTCAGCACACCATGGTCCATTACGGTCGTTAGGGTTTGCAGTGCCTAGCGCTTGCTTGCGAACACCAAGCTGCATCAGTGGCTGCGATTTCGAGGAAACCGTCACCAGATGAAGCTCGAGCTTACTATCTACAAAGCCATCTATTATCCAAGATGTTGGCCTATCAGTCATCGATTTATCTTCGTGGCGGACCAGATTTACGTTTCACGGCGACTAGTTTCCGGGCGTGGCTTGATCGTCTGTTCTGTAACGAGTGGAAGCTGTCGGTACGCCACCCCTCTCTGGCAAGCTTTCCAGCCGGCATCATCTGGAACCTCTCCTCACACGTGAAATCCTCCGCCTAGAAACTTTTTATCAAGCGCAGTTTTGTTTATTCGAGCTATCAGCAACACCATTGATATTGTCTATCACCGTCGCCACCGCAAAGAAAGAATCAATTCTCTACGCATAGCATCAGTTGTGTTCGACCGAAAATCACAACGAGGGGTTTGATTGATTTCTCGTGAATCTCCACCATGGCTACTTATCCCACTCGTCAGCTTTACTACAATGGCAGACGTCAAAATGCGACTTCACACTCCACTTTCCAGACTGTAGATCCAGCCACGGCAAAGCCACTCGGAGAGGTTCAGGCTGCATCTCACGCAGATATCGACAAGGCTGTTGCCTCTGCAAAGTCGGCCTTCCAGGCATGGTCGACCACTCCTCCGATTGAGAGATCTCGTATCCTTCTCAAAGCTGTTGCTCTTTTGCGAGAACGCAACGACGAGATTGCAAAAGTCGAAACCCACGATACTGGCAAGCCTTTCTCAGAGACAAGCACGGTGGATATCGTGACTGGTGCCGATGTGCTCGAATACTACGCCAACATGGTTGCTTCTGGAGGTTTGAACGGCGAGACTACCCAACTTCGCCCCGATGCATGGGTGTATACGACCAAGAATGCTTTGGGTGTCTGCGCAGGCATCGGTGCCTGGAACTATCCCATCCAGATCGCCCTCTGGAAATCTGCACCTTGTCTCGCTGCGGGCAACTGTATGGTCTACAAGCCATCAGAATTCACTCCTCTGCATGCCCAGATCCTCGCTGAAATCTACACCGAGGCCGGTGTGCCTGCTGGCGTCTTCAACGTGGTCCAAGGAGCTGGAGACGTTGGTGCCTATTTGACTGCTCATCCCGGCATCGCCAAGGTCAGCTTCACAGGCCAGGTCAGCACTGGTATGAAGGTCGCCGGCTCAGCCGCCGGAAACATGAAGTATGTAACCATGGAGCTTGGTGGCAAGTCTCCTTTGATCATTCTCCCTGACTGCAATGTCGAGAACGCGGTCGATGGCGCCATGATGGCAAACTTCTTCTCCACCGGTCAAGTCTGCACAAACGGCACCCGCGTCTTTGTCCCCAAGAAGATGGTCCCAGCCTTTGAGAAGCGTCTTTTGGAGAAAATGGAATATGTCCGCGCAGGCGATGTCATGGACCCAAACACAAACTTTGGCCCTCTGGTCAGCAAAGTGCACTACCAAAAAGTCCTCGACTACATCCGCCATGGCGTCGAAAGCGACAAGGCCAAACTCATCTACGGCGGATCCGAAAAGCCAAGCTTCGCGGGCGCGAGCACAGAGGGTTTCTGGGTCAAGCCGACCATCTTCACAAACTGCACCGACGACATGCGTATCGTTAAGGAAGAAATCTTTGGACCCGTCATGTCGATCCTAGCCTACGAAACTGTTGAAGAGGTGGTCAAGCGTGCAAACGACACACCTATGGGATTGGCCGCTGGCGTCTTCTCCAACGACATCAATGCGGCACACAAGATTGTTGCGCAGCTGCAGGCAGGTATCACATGGGTCAACACATGGGGTGAGAGTCCGGCTGAGATGCCCGTTGGTGGTTGGAAGCTCAGCGGCGTAGGAGTGGAGAATGGGCGCAAGGGTCTTGAGGCGTGGGTCAAGAACAAGAGTACTCTGGTTGAGATGGGTGGTGTCGTCGGCACTGTGTTTGCTAAGCTCTAAGATGTGGGTTGCAGAGTTTTCTTGTATATTTGCTTTCTATGTAAATACCGACTTTGAATGTATGGCGATTGACTTGAGGTACCAGGTGCATGAAATCCAGACCGCCAAAAAATCAATGTAATGATTTACCGTTCTCTAGACCTGACAAGAGATGACATGATAAGGCTCGGACATAGACTTTACAGCTACAGTATGACAGACACGGGTATTAAGGTGTACGATACGAAGAGCGCACGCATTGCGTGATGCGGCCAAAGTCACGAGGTCGAGGTGGGGGTGGAGGCAGAGTTTGGCGTGCCGTGACTGTGTTGATAACAGATAAGGGTATTCCTCGACGAGAGCATGGAAGTTTTGACCTCTTTGCGACAGCGCGGATGCAGTAACCTCTTATGAACATAGCAGTCCTGCCTGTCGATTTGCTATGATGTCGAGACGAGAAGAGCGACTCTAGATGGCCGCCATGCGTCCTTCAGTTCTTTATCTCTTGCCTTTTGGGTGATGTATGCAACTTCAGCGTTCGCAGTAGTGATGTGATCCGAGCAAAGCAAATCTTCAATGGTTGGCTTTTGTTGAAGAGATTGTCGTAGAGTGGGTGACTATGACGGGCAAGAGAGGGTGGCGGGTGATTGGGTTGCTATGTCATGAGTGTGACTGCTGCTCCTGCAGCGGCCGTCTGAGGTCGGTCGTGGTTGAACTTCACAGCGCATCCTCAAACACTTTGCATCGAGATGAAGTTTTGTCACGGTGGATATTCATCTTGACTGAAGAACAAGTTTCGTTGAAGACAGCAATGGGCAGGATGCAAGGCCCGGGTGTTCCGACGGGACGGATTGCATGTGACAGGCCATGACGTTGACACAACGCCGGACGAGTATCCACGTCAATCATGTCGCATCACACGTCTAACTAGACATTGACTCGACGGTAGACGACTACAAAGACATGGCTTTGATGATTGTACGATAGCTGCGACATAGACAAACATGAGCGCCCCCCTGCTCTTTGGCCGCACCTGTGCCAAACACGCCTTCCAGAAACCCTCGACCGCCCTTCCGCCCTTCAAGTCTCAAGCCACTCGCTCATTCACCTTTACTGCTCGCACATACAACCGTCCACGGTTGTTCCAGAATGCCCGCCACGTCTTTCGACATCCTCCTCCGCCAGTCAAGGGCGGATCCGTCTGTCTCGCCGCCCTGTCGCCTGCCGCCTTTGTCTCGCTGAGCGAGAATGACGAGTCCGAGGATGGCTTGACCGGAGAGCAGCAAATGCTCGAGGCCTCGAGAAAAGAGCTGGCTGATCAGGTTCCCCGTTGGGTAGGAGGTTCAAAGTCTCTTCGGAAAGGCTTATGGAGGTTCCTCGACACATACATCATCGAGCCCATCGCGACCGGCTTCAGATTGTTACATCTGATCTTCATTTTTGTCCCTGTCATTGTCACAGTACCCGTCATCTGGTTTGGTCAAAGGCAGCCTGACAAGGACAATGAGAGGTCTGGCACTCTCTGGTGGTATGCCTTTTTGGTCAATGGCATGGAGCGAGCTGGTGCTGCTTTTATCAAGGTCTGTGTACATATCGCTGCCGATGCCATTGCCTAGACTAACTTTCTACTAGCTCGGTCAATGGGCTGCTTCGAGGACTGATATTTTCCCTACACAGATGTGTGCCGTCATGTCCGCCCTGCACTCAAACGCTCCCGCCCACTCGCTGCATCACACCAAGAAAACCATCCAGCGCGCATTTGGCATGGCTTTCGACGACATCTTTGACGAGTTCGACGAGAAGCCATTGGGCGTCGGCGCAATTGCACAGGTCTACAAAGCAAGGTTAAAACCTGATATCGCTGTCAGCGAAGACCTTGACCCCCATAGTTCCGACACTTACCGCGAGAAAATCAAGAGGGGTGTTGACATTACTCTCAAGAGTACCCCTCAAAGGACTCCCTCCAAATATGTTGCCATCAAGGTTCTTCACCCCAAGATCGAGCGCGTAGTACGAAGAGACTTGAAGATCATGGGGTTCATGGCTTCACTCATCAACCTAATTCCTACCATGGAATGGCTCTCTTTCCCTGACGAGGTCGATCAATTTGGCGAAATGATGCGTCTGCAACTCGATCTTCGTATCGAGGCTGCCAATCTGACCATTTTCCGCAAGAACTTCCGCAACCGAACGACTGCCTGGTTCCCTTACCCATACACACAATACACTTCTCGTCAAGTTCTCGTCGAAGAATTCGCCCAAGGAATCCCGCTGGAGGACTTTTTACAGAATGGTGGTGGTGTCTTCCAAAAGGAGATTGCCGATGAAGGTCTAGATGCCTTCCTTCACATGCTCTTGATTGACAACTTCATCCACGCTGACCTCCACCCTGGAAATATCATGGTCCGCTTTTACAAACCGGCTCAGATTGACATGAAAGGCAGCTTCTTCAACCGACCAAAGCCTGACCCCAAGCAATCGACAGACGTCACAGAAGAAGTGTTGGAACGCCTGCGACCACACAGAAAGTCAAAGGCCGAGTGGAGGGAGACGCTGGATCAGATCGACCACGAAGGCTACAGACCCCAGCTCATCTTCATCGACACGGGTCTTGTCACGGAACTCAACAACCTGAACCGTCGCAACTTCCTCGACCTCTTCAAATCAGTGGCCGAATTCGACGGCTACAAAGCAGGACACTTGATGGTCGAACGCTGTCGTCAACCGTCGGCCGTGATTGACAAGGAAGTCTTTGCCCTCCGCATGCAACATCTCGTGCTCGGCGTCAAAAGCCGCACCTTTGCACTGGGCAACATCAAAATCGGCGACATCTTGAACGAAGTGCTGAGTATGGTCCGCGGCCACCATGTACGCCTCGAAGGCGACTTTGTCAATGTAGTGCTTAGCATCCTTCTTCTCGAAGGCATCGGGCGCAGTCTCAATCCAGAGCTGGATTTGTTCTCAGGGTTCGTTGATATTGGCTCATGTCTGCTTTTTGACGACTGGTAACACTGACATTGGGCGTTACAGGGCTCTTCCAATCTTGAGACAACTGGGCACGTCTGGTGGTGCGGGCAACATGCTCAAGGGAGGTGACCTGTCAATGATCAAGGTCTGGGCTGGCCTTGAGGCGAGAAAGTTCATGCAGGCGAGTGTGGAGAGTGTGGAGAGTCTTGTTGCGCATGATCAGTTGTCGCCGAATATCTAAGACTTGTAACATGTTTCTTTTTGCATCCATGACATGATTCCAAGACATTCTTGTTGCTCGGGGTTTCCCACAGCACAATCTCTTCTTCTCTGAGACAGCCGAATACGTGACTTGGATGTCGGCGATGAGAGTGTCTTTGCAGATAAAGGATGGTGACGATGATGAACGGGTGGGCCTGTGCTCGAGTGTTGCCGTCGAAACGCAGCCAAAGTGATTGTTGACGCTCACGATATTTCTGTTGCAGCCTGCTCTACACACTCGAGCACAATCCACAACCTAGCCATCAGCATCAATATCTTGAATCATCATGTCGTCGCCTTCACGATCGGGCGGCACGATGCATGCCCCAGTCACATCGCCATTCAAATTCCTCATGGGCTCAACCCACAGCGCCCCCGACATGTCGGTTAATGCCCTGGTCGACCGCTTCACCACCCTCGAAGTCAAGGACCGCGACGAAGAGAGCTCCAAGCGCATGATCCGACGACTGGAAGCTGCCTTGAGAAGAGCCGAGATGGCCCGCGAGGAGGCAGAGACTGAAGCGGCAAACTTGCGCCACGAGCTCAGCGAGCAACGAAACACGGCCGAAGAGCGTCTGCGTGAGAAGACTGACTTGCGCCAACGGTTGGATGATTACGAGGTACGCGCTTGTCAACTCTCTGTTCATGTCATACACACGACTGACTGTAGCCGACAGAAAAAGTACGAAAAGGCCAAGGAACGCTTCAAGCAACAAAAGGTCAAGCACGACGAACAGCTGCGCAAAGTGCAAAAAGATCACATGGAGCGCGAGAAGCTGCAGTGGAGACAGCAGCAACTACTTCAAGAAGAGGTCGAGTGGGAGAGGAAGCTGCGCGCCGATGCCAACGACTTGATGGCTTTCTTGGAGATTGACCACATTGTTGCTATCCAGACACAAAAGGACAAGTACCTCGACTTGGTTGCAAAACAGCAATCTGTGCCCCGAGTCCAGCATCGCCACGAGTCCGTCAACGACTTTGAGATTGAACTCGACACGCCAGAGAAGCAACAAGACGAGCAAATGACCGAAGCACATCTCGAACCTGTTCACAACGACTACGCTGTCGACGACACTCCCGAGCCGGAGACGAGCCACAGACAATCTACTCAAACACCAGTCCGCAGTCACACGAGCACGCCCGTCGCCCACGACTCTCCTCAAAACACAACAACGCCTCTCGCAACAACAACCACAAAGCAAACCGTCCGCGTCCCCATAAACTTCAACGACGAAGAAGAAGACGAAGACCATTCAACCAGCGACAAAGAAAACTCTCTTCCGAACCTGCAACCGCCTCGTACACCAATCCCCACTCCTCGCACCGTCAGCGCACCTCCCCACCACCTCAAGACGCCCGTGACCATTTCCTGCTCTACCCCGGCATTGCATCCCAACATTCCCGATTTCTTGAACACGCCTATCGATAGGGAAGCCGCACTTGCCGCTATCAGGGAAAGAAGAGGAAGAGCAAGGAGTAACGGAGCTGCGGGCATGGCTACACCCAAACGACTTGGAAGAGATGCCTCTGCGCCTCCTGGTGCCGGCTTGAGTGCCAGTGTTGGTCCCAGATCTAAGAGCCGTGGTCCTTGAATGGTTCGATCTCGTCTTGTATATGTTCCAAACACCATGGAGTTTCGCATGTTCTTGGGATGGGTCTCTGCTTCCTTTCAGCATGGCGTTTATGCTTGGGTTTCCTGGGCGAGAAGAGGGAAAATTGGGTGGTGTTTCTTGCTTTGGGTTTCTGGTTTTTCGTGTCATACTCTTCTGTACTCCTTTTTTCCTTCTTCTTCTTCTTCTGAGATGCTAATGATGGAATTCTCCATTCTGAATACCACCGCTCCGTGTAAGATTGATCCGTGCAATGCAACAACAGCGTTGGGCGTAATGGTAGACATGAAAGTGATGAGAAGGCATCAGGTTTCGAATGGTTGTATGTGCATCACTTGATCGTGTTGCTTACACGGTGCTGCGGTAAACTTCTTCACGCACGACGGTAGCGTCAGAGGATATAAAATGACAGTAGTAACCGTACTGCATGATCCAACATCAGTCAAGCACATTGAAGACACAAACAAGATCAAATTCGATGATGGATTTTTTTTTTCAGCTTTTGCATTTCTCGACACGAAGCTAGCCTTGTTTTGCTATGGCACTCTGGCTGGTCGTTTACAATAGAGAAAGACAAAAAAAAAAGAAAAGAAAAGAGAACGCCCATGGTTACCAGCCCTCTTAGATCACATGGTACGACACCTCTTTTGTTTCCGGAAAGTTTTCTTTTTCATTTCATCTCACGTCCAGAAGAAGAAGAAGAACGTTGGGTCGTAAGAGAGAAAGAAAAAAAAACACAACATTGTGACAGAAGCAATACTGAGAGCAGGGAGGGGGAAAAAAAAGACAAGCCTTGCCATTCTGTTGTTGTATCTTCCTTTCTTTCTTTTTGTGGATGCCGAACCAACAACTTTTTTTTGTTCTCCTCTTCCGCCCTTGTATAGCCTGCCCGAAGAAAAGGCGATACATTTATCGGTTGGACTTGGCGACACGCTCGAGCTCGTCCTTCTTCTTGATGGCGTACGAGTTGGAAGAACCCTTGGCGGCGTTGATGAGCTCCTCAGCAAGGCACTCGGCAACGGACTTGATGTTGCGGAAAGCGGCCTCACGGGCACCGATGGTCAGGAGGGCGATGGCCTGGTTGACACGGCGGAGGGGAGAGACATCGACGGCCTGGCGACGGACGGTACCAGCGGAACCGATACGGGTCGAGTCCTCACGGGGACCGCAGTTGACGATGGCGTCGACGGCGATCTGGATGGGGTTCTGGTCGGTCATGATGTGGATCTGACACGAGTGTTAGTGCATCTCGTGGACGGCAGGTCGTCCAGACGATAATGGGAAAAAAAAAAGTCATGGACAAGAGAAAAGTACGCACGATCTCGAAGGCGTGGGCGACGATGCGGACGGCCATGATCTTCTTTCCGTTGTTGCGGCCGTTCATCATGAGGGCGTTGGTGAGACGCTCAATGATGGGGCACTGGGCCTTGCGGAATCTCTTCTGGGCGTAGCGACCGGCAGAGTGGGGGAGGTAGACGGGCTGACGGATCTGGATGTAGTCGCTGAGGTATGAGGGTCAGCCAAGTGCTTGCGCGTGCCGATACTTCCTCTGCCTCGAAGGTGCGTCTATTGCCAGTCTGTGTGGACATGATTTGTGGTATCCTCTTGGGCGCGCGTGGCAGCCTCTCTCGAAGCTCGCGCCCGATGTCTCCATCTCTTCAAAACCAGATGCCATCTCTTTCTTTCCCATTCCAGACTGACAACGACCATCCCGCTGTCGCAGAGGTGTGCGCAGACTCACGTCAAAGAGATGTCTCTGATCTCGACATCCTCATAGCTCCACTTGTTGAACAGCTTGACACTGCCAATCTCAGAGGCAACGTCCTTGGGGAGGACGGGGTAGCCCTGGGGCTGCTCGACTTCGATTTCTCCGGCGTCAGACATGTTGGCGATGTGAAGGGGGAGAGGTGGAAGGGCGGCGGAAATTGGGCGAGTTTGGCGGTGGTTGTCGAGAAGTCGTCGGCTCAGCGAATTCGAAGCAGTCGGCTGCAAATTCGTGTGGCCGGTGTGGGCTCTCGCAAATTCTCGCACTAGTGACGCCGGTGTTTATCCGTGTTTTGTTCTTTTTCTTTTTTTTTCCTTCTCTTTTTTCTCTTCGCCGCCCTCGTCGGAACGCCGTTGGCCCCGGCTTCTTGTCACTCACCGCGCCCCTCGACAACCGTGTCAGTGCTCTCGATGGCGGGTTCATCGTTGCCCTTTACGCGAGTATTGTTCGATCTAATCAATTGCCATCACCGCTTCCATGATGCTTCTTGGGTCACGGCCTATATCACGGCTTGAGTGTTATAGTCCGCTCGTCAAAATTGTCACGGCCGTTGCACTCTTCTACGCCCACTGACGCCCAGATTCAACTGCGAGACAGTTGCAAAGTAAAAAAACTTTGGACAAGCATCATCCGATCAATTAATCACACATGTGTCGATCGAGGCCATCCCGTCCTTTTTGCGAGATTAGTTCTATAGCTTTTAGCCATGCGTTATATACACACTCTGGCGCCTTCTCTTGTTCTGACGCAGATTCGCTCCTTCTCCAATGTCCATTGCGGCTCATGAGTGACACTGCCAGACGGCATCACCTCTCCAGCGGCATCTTACCAATCTTGTAGTCCATTCCGCCTGTCCGCGCTATGATCGATCTCCCGGGATTCTCTGCTTGGAAACTGGATCCTCAAATCGAAAAGGCCGCCGTACTCGACCTCGAATACCTCAAAAGCCGTGTTTCGTGGATCAGAGATGAGCTGGACCCTATCGTTGCCCGGAATGGTCCGGATATCCTGCGACCGGATACTGTTATTGTTCTTTTCAAATTCTTTGAACAGCTACGCACATCTTTCCTGAGTCTTGAAACCGTCCGCGACTCCCGTGTCCATCTTGCTCTTGTTGACATTGCTGGTCGTGCTACCCGATGGCCCACTAGACTCATTGATGAGGCTGAAGAAATCATACTTGCTTGGGAAAATGAGTGGGGTCCACTCTCGAGCATCAAGGTCAATCTCTATGATGCTGGTGGAAGATTACATGGCATCAGTACTCCCGAGGACCTCCAAAGAGAAGTACTTCTCATGAAGTGGGCACACAAAGAAACAGCATGGGTTAATCCGAACTTTGCACGGCGAAATGGCAATCTAGGTTTCCAACCGGGAGAGTAAGCGTCACACTTGCACAATTCAAATCTCGAGCTCACATCTATTCAGCTGGTGGATCAATACTATGTTTGCATACCATGACGGAATCATTGCAAACGTATCGAAAGACAGTGGCGTCACAACCTGTTTTCAACAAGCATACGCCTTGCTTCTCGCTGACGGTGACGAGCTTGACTGTACCGATCCGGCGCATTTCATCTACCGCTCAACACCAGGAGATGCTAGAAGATATCGCCTGTGTGCTGGCACGCTTGCTTCAAGACAACCCGTTCGTGTTTTGCGAAGTCATACTTTGCGCAGCTTTTTCGCTCCTCGAGCTGGTATCAGATACGACGGGTTGTACAAAGTGTCTGGTTGGCGGATCACCCAGGATCCAACAACCAAGGCTGTTCACTACCACATTTCGTTTGACCGCTTACCATCAGAGCCGCCGATTGGCCCAGTTTTGGAACACCCTACAGCCGCAGAAATGGATGACTATAGAGAGTACAAACGTCTTCGCAAAGAGATCCGCCAGAACCGAAGCCTCCTTCGGCAAGGAACTCGAATTTGTGCCTCCAAAATCACTTCCTCGCCGACACAGGGAGAACCAACCCAAGCACTTGGTAAACCTGAGAGTGAGAAAACCACACCGACTACCAAGAAATCTGTATCGCAAGGAAAGCTCGGTTCTCTGCATACCCATCCCGAGGTTCCGGAACCTTCAGCAGAAGAAAAGAGTCAGTCAGGTCTTGAAGCTAATCCGTTCTTCTCCAATCCGACTCCCGATGACAACCCATTCTTTACTGGCGGACTGGATTCCCTGACTGGTTTGGGCAAGATCAACACACTACGACCTGATGTGATCAATTATGCACCTGTGCTTGATGCTGCTTCCGCTGCCGGCGCAAGTGTTGATCCATTCTTCGCGGTTGCCTTGGAAGAGCAAGCGGCGAAGAGAGCAGCTGCCTTTAGGTTGGGAGCTGGTGCCTTGACTTTGCCTCCATTCGCCAAAGGGAAAAATGCTGGCTTTGGTTGTAGGAAACCAATGATCGGACTCGTTGGCGTGATTCATGAGGCAGACGAGAAAGACAATCCGCAAGACTTGCGGCGGGATTCGCAAAGCCCTGGCCTACTTGCACGACGCAACAAAAGCTGAACACGCAGCATATTTTCTGTATACCTATAATCTTGCATTCTGGCAGCCGGCGTTCTTTATACCCCTACATTGAAATTTATATCCTGATGCACAATCAATACCTGCTTTTACACGCGACGCGATAGACCCTACGAAGAACTATCGAAGAGTCCCCTTTCCCCTCGATAGCCATCGCTAAGACTGTGCATGCGTAACTAAAACAAGGAATTTTATACGTCAAAAGGTGACCCTGTCAAGCTCGGAAGAATTAATGGCTCGGCAAAAACTTCCCCAGGAGCTAGACTTTCTCCCATCAACAAACACTTGCTTGTGAATGATTCTTGTCATACCTTAAACATCTTGTGTCAACTTCTTATTCCAGCATGGATGTTTCAGAGGTAATAGATTGTAAGTTTTTCATTTCGTTTTGTCCGTGTTTTTCTTGCTTCCTGTACGCGTCGACTCTCAAGCAAAAAATCAACACGAGGAACGATATTTAGTAAACAGATATCTCTGTTTCCTGCAAAGCACTTCATCGCACTTCAGATGCATGAGACCTTCTTCTTTGAGAACTATCTCCTAATCAGAAGATGGCGCTGTTCCTCGGGGATTTCTACTCGCCGAACGAGAAAGAAGTTGTCATTGCTCCCAACCAATTCTCATCTAGCACAAATAGTTGATCTTCTAGTCCATGACCGTTCAGTATTGACAACCTTCTAGCGATAACGCACGCAGCTTCTTCGCCCGATGGACACTACGTTGCTGGTCTGACCGCTGATCATTTATACGTTTACTACACATCGAATCTCACCATCGCCGCTTCATATTCAATCGAGCTATCCAATGCTCCCACCACGCGGTCTAGTGAAACCCCTACCCTACACTGGTCACCATGTTCCCTCTCTATCGTACTCCAAACAAGCAACAATGTATCACTCTACAGTCTGATGAACACAGCTAGTAGAGTGAGGATTGCAAATGGCAGTGCTAGCTTGGGTAGAATCGCAGGCGTCGATGTGTTCGGTGAGAACATTGTAGTGGTCTGGGAATTCGGTCGAGTTGGTATTTTCGAAGTAGGAAGAGGACGAGTCACTGAGGTCGGCGAGCTGAAGACTGGACTCGGTAGCTTGAAAGCTGCTTGGGGGATCAGAAGGCAAAAAGGAAAAGCTGAAGGTATCCATTCAAACTGCCCTTAATCACTCATGGTGGAATACGACTGACTCTGGCATAGTTCTTGCTATGCTGTGCCGTAGTTCGGCAACAGATACTTTGTCCTTGGTTTTACCTACATCTACTACGCCGATGACTACGATAGCTCTTCCTACTCAAGACGCACAGTCACTAGCCTGGAGTCCCTCTTGCAAGTGGATCAGTATATTGGATACATCGCTCAGCGCGCCAAACTCCGTCTTACACATTTACACTGCGGATGGCAACCTCTACCGCAGCTTCCCTCCTGTGGCCTCTTCGCCTGCGGAAGAGACATATGCACTTGGTCCTCTCCGCCAAGCTTGGGGATCCGATCATCTTGCACTTGCGAATGCTGATGGTAGCATAAGTATTCTGTCCACCACCACATTTTCACCGACTCACATGTTGGATCCATCCACAATAGCAGAAGAGGCAATAACGGCCATTTATCGCGAACAAGTCAGCAGCAAAGGGGACCGCAACTGGGCTTATCTGGCTCACGGGGATGACAACACTTCTCAGATCCTTGGCTCTTACTCGCCGGCGCTGGAATTGAAATTTGACGCTGCAGGAAACTCTCTTACTTTTCGTCTCGAGGCTTTTCCTGAGACCGTGATAGTCTACAAATTATCCAGACCCAAACCGGTGCTTGCTTCAAAACAGGCAGAGACAGCACGACAAGAGGACGCAGGTGACGTGATGCTTCTTCACCACCACTCATCCATCAAGAAGCTTCACTGGCATCCCACGACTCCTGGCCTACTTCTTACCCACACCGATGACAATCAAATCTATCTCTTCTCAAACGCTGGAGAAATAAATGCGCCACTACAAGTCTCACACCCTTTCTCTCCATCAGCAGCTTCATCCACATCATCGTCCTCGGCTGCCACAGAAATCGTAAATGTGCATTGGGCCACTGCCACCACAATCCTCATCACGACACGAAAACGCGGCTGGGTGATTGCATATCCCTTCGGCGCCCCGTCTGCTCCATCATCTCCCGCAAAGCCGCAATTCTCGGCTGGCATGGTTGGTGTTGAAGACACGGAATCACCAGCCGAGGAAGTGAGTGAGGATTCTTTATACGATATTCTCAGCGGTAGAACTCCTTTACCTGCACTGAAGATTTCTGATGATTTGGGGTTGCCTGAAGATTCGGAGATTGGGGAAGAGGAGGTGGAACAAGGCTTGAATGACACGTTCAGGGGTAAAGGGACTGCGGGTACGGCAGGGAGTTTTGAGTATTGAATGCAAAAGGCGCGTATAGCCTTGGCCCCTTGATAGTTTTGATCGTATGTTGGCCATACCACATCTCACTTTCCTTTGTCTTGGAATGCTTGCCTTTTAGTTCCTCGCGGCAGACTTGCTTGAGATTGTCCTCCATTGTCAATGGTCGATTTGCTGGTCAGACGCTCGAGCACGGGTTTGTTGTTCAGCAGATGCCATGTCAATCCGGACAGACTTGTCGCGGTGGTCTCTGTGCCTGCGATCATCAAGAGATCGGCATTGGCATACAATTCGTCCATGGTCATATCTGCGCCTTCCTCCTTGTGTTTGAGCATCAAGCCTAGCATGTCGGGTCTCTCGGCCTTCATAGCCAAGCGTTTGTTGACTTTGTCAACAGTGTTCTGGTACGAAGAATCGATAGAGTCTTGGATGTGCTTTGGAATCATCATTGTAGCAAGGCGGAAGAGCAACGGGAAGTATTGGATCGCGCGTGAAGCACCAGCGAGCCAGATGGAAACAAACAGTTGGGAGAGCCAGGATGAATACTCCATATCCTCACAGAGACCCAACGGCTCTCCGAACATGAGATCAGCAATGGTGTCAAAGCTAGTGATTTGTTAGCGCCCCCTTTACAGTGAAAGAGATTTTCGAAACACTTGCGTTACACAGTTGTAGACTTTGGCCATGTCAGCACTTTTGTTCTCCTTCATCCTCTCCTCAAGTGTCTCGACCAACATACCAGTGTATGTGGTCAGCATATCCTGCTGCAGCTTCAGAGCTCTCTCACTGAATGCCGGGGCCAGCATCTTTCTTTGTCTTTCATGATCCGCACCAGACAAGATGATCGACCTTTTCGTATTCTCGGAAAGCGCATACATAGTCCAATCCTTTCTCAACTCTGGCTTCTTGAAGCCGTAGATGTCTTTCCAGGCGGGTGTGATGAAGGACAACTCATTGGGAGCCAGACGAACAACGGGGCCGTACTTCAAATGCAGTGATAGAACTGTCTGAGGCTCGCGACCTTCAATGTTCCAGTAGAGGCGTGCAAGAGGCGATATGGCATTGAGGACCGGGCCTGGATATGCAGAGAGAGGATGGAAGTAAAGGTTGTAGATGGCATAGGTTGCAAAGTAGAAGACTGCTGCCGATACGGCCAGAATGGCAACATTTGGTAAGTTGTCGAGAAGTGCCATGGATGCGACGCTCGCAGATTCAACAACGAGAGGTTCAGCAGATGAGCAGAGTGATACTGATCGGCCTCTATATAAACTATATCATAACTCCAGCCCCTCTTTTGTGAATACTATGGTTGTGGGGCGGATGTCCTTGGTGTCTGAATGTTAATATCAGTCTTCAACAATTTTCTCGAGATGCTATAGCAATTTGGACTGTTGTAGTGTGTTTGGCCTATCATGTCGAATGGTTTCTGACCGCGTTCGGCAAACAAGTCAGCCTGCATGTGAAAATAGAGTGTCCGTGTGAAGGATAGATTGAGTGGTTGATTAGGCGAAGCCACGAAGGATGCGAGCATGTGGGGTGATTGAGAACGGGCATATCTCCGGTCAAAGAGTAGGCAGAGAGCAGAAGAAAGAAAATGAAGAGGCAGCAGTCTTTCGCGGAAGAATAGTGGTGGTGTACAAGCAACTACGAAAGGATTGATTGACGATGGTGAAGCTTGAGCAGGACTTTCAAGCTTTGTGTCGTGCTTGTCGCTTGCGTGAACAATTACCAAGCCCACAACTTTATAGTGTACTGGACTGATGTTATAGAGGCAAAGAATAGCCCGTACACAGCCAGGCTTAGTATTCTCGATGTGCTTGTCGTCAAGCAGGTCTTGTGGCTCAGGAGGCTGGGAAGAAACGTGGAGCGGCAAACGGCATGATTGGAGCGCCTGGCGTTCCGAGTCAAAGCAAGCACCCGTGTGGGCGACAAAGCTGGCAGAGGCCGTGTACAGGCCACTTTTGGCCGCGATGTAGGCTGCGTGGTTCAGTTTGGATAGAAGCATGTAGGCAAAGAGGCTGAGCTTGATGAGCCACCTGGTCCTTGTTTCTACGCTGCAGTGAATTGATGATGGCGGTGGGAAGAGAGTTTCTTGGATACTATGCGCCAAGAATGACGCATTTGGGCCTATCTGAGGCTAGAGGCGCTTGGTTGAGTCGACGTTCTTTTTTCCTGACGCAGAAAGCATGAGACTATCGGTAGACAATCCCTTCTCTTTTCCTTGATCGCTTGTATTCTGTTTGCTTGTGGCAAGTGCCTGACCAAGACCAAACCACGCGACAGCAGACGGACGAGATCAAAAGACGGACGACGAGCTTCCGATAAGCTCTCAAACCCTCTCAACAAATACCAACATGAGCGGCTCGAGCTGGTTTGAGACGCCCAAGTCGTATGCCGCAAGAGCCTTGCTATCAGGAATGGACGGATTGAAGGAAAGAAGATACACGTCGGCCGTCATGGAATTACCGATGAGAGCGATGAACAAGCACACTTCGCATCCCGACTTTGCCCATCTGGTGCTACTGGTCTTCGAGGCAGTGCTGGAGGTGGTATGCGTCAGTCTGCCAGGCTACATTGTGGCCAGGAGAGGCATGTTCGACGCAGAGGCGCAGAAAATGGTGGCCAACCTCAACGTGCAGCTGTTCACGCCGTGTCTGGTCTTTACCAAACTCGCCTCGCAGCTCAACGCCGACAAGCTGGCAGATCTCGCCGTCATCCCCGTCATCTTCTGCGCCCAAACCCTCGTTTCGTGGCTCTGCGCACGCCTCATGTCCAAGGCCTTCGGATTCGGCAAGAGACAGACCAACTTTGTCATCGCCATGGGCGTCTTTGGCAACTCCAACTCGCTCCCCATCTCGCTCGTCGTCTCTCTGTCCAAGACTCTCAAGGGACTGCACTGGGACCGCATTCCAGGCGACAACGACAACGATGTTGCCGCAAGAGGTATCCTGTACCTTCTCATCTTCCAACAACTCGGCCAACTGGTCCGCTGGACGTGGGGCTACAACGTCTTGCTCGCTCCCGCCGTCCAAGACACCAAGATTGCCCATGAAGAGAGGGACGATTTGATTGAAGAGGGTAGATACCGCGACGATCCCGAGCACGACGACCTCGAACAGGGCTCGTCCTCGACAAAGAAGATCGGCGATTCCGTCTCTGGCGACGAGTCTCCACGCACCGTCTCTTCGATTGCCTCTTGCTCGTCCAACGATGCCACTGTCCAGCCCGCCGACGGCGAGGTCATGGCGACTCCTGCCAATGGGAACATTGTCGGTGCTGGCCCTGGCAATTTTGCTGGTCATCTCGGTCCCCGTCAGCGCTCGGCCAACCACATGACCCAGTTCCCCAACTACTCGTCTGCCTCGACCGCTCACTCCGAAGCCCCTACCAGCATCAAGGCCAAAATCTCGCACTTCTTCGCTCGCATCGCTGCATCCATCAAGCAATTCTTCCACGGCATCTTTGCCAAACTCCCTCCTGGCATGCAGAAATTCCTAAGTTCCGTCACTCACTACACCTCTCGCTTCTTGAAGGGCGTCTGGGACTTTATGAACCCCCCTCTCTGGGCCATGTTGGCTGCTTTGATCGTCGCCTCGGTTCCTAAGCTCCAACACGCCTTCTTTGCTCCTCACACCTTTGTCTCCAATTCCGTCACCCGTGCCATTTCGCAAAGCGGTGGTGTCGCCGTTCCCTTGATCCTGGTCGTCCTGGGTGCAAACCTTGCTCGCAACACCTTGCCTCAAGAGGAATTGACCACCACACCCGAAGGCAAGAAGGAAGAGCGCAATCTCCTGATCGCCGCTCTCGTCAGTCGCATGCTCCTGCCCACTCTCCTCATGGCTCCAATCCTCGCCGTCTTTGCCAAATACGTGCCCGTCAGCATTTTGGACGATCCCATCTTCGTCATCGTCTGTTTTTTGCTCACCGGCGCTCCTTCAGCATTGCAGCTTGCCCAGATCTGCCAACTCAACAACGTCTTTATGGGCGTCATGTCCAAATTGCTGGTACAAAGTTACGTCGTCTGGATCCTGCCCAGCACGCTCATTCTTGTCATGCTCGCTCTCGAGGTTGTCGAATGGGCTGCTTAATGCGTTTGGGTTGGGAGGAAAAGTGAAAGCATTCGACGTTTCTGTTCTTGTGTTTTATTGCTGCATGCATTTTGCATGCGTATCACGAAATCATCTGAATCAAACAATCTTCCTAATCATGTTCATGTCTGCTTGTGGAATTGAAGTGAAATGCTCTGTCTTGTTAGGTCGCTGATAAAGGTCTCGACCAGATCATCTAGTAAGAGCAGTGCATTGCCGTGATACGTCTATATCCTTGATTGCATCATCTCTACATGCCCAAGGTAATGCCGAGACAGCTTCCACGGCATCCTTTATCTGTGGGTGCCATGATATACACAGGACACTTCAGAGTTGCGCTCAAGACGATATTTCTGATATCAAAAATCCAGCACGAGACCCGGCGCAATCTCTTCCAAATCCTGCATTTCAAGCCATACTTCGTGTTCGCCCTGGCCAGCAGCCTCCTTCATTTCCTTTCTCTCTTTTGCAACTTCCGTAGCTCGAGCCACGGCCTCTCTGACAAACAAGTCCAGATACCTCGCTGTCAGGGCGTTTGCGTCTTTGCCTATTTTGACGTTCTTGTCGTCGAAGCTTTCGTGTAGCAGACGTGTTATCAATGCTGACGGCAGCAGCGGGATATCGTCGTGGGGGCCTCCGATGGCAGCGGCGGGGTTTTGTGGTTGGGGAGCAGGGTTCTGTTGTGCGGCTGAGGACATGGGCGACAGAGACGGAAGACGGGCTGGTAATGACGGTAGTGTCCTTTGGCGTTTTGAGGGCGGTTCGACTGTGGTGGTGGTGGTGGTGGTGGTGGTGGTGGTGGCGGCGGCGGCATTGTCTGCAAAGTCGTCGCCATCTTCATCTTCGTCCGAGTCGTCGATGAGTAAGGCTTCAAGGTCGGATTTGTCTATGTGGGCGCCTGCTGATTGGAAGCCTGACGTGGGATTGTTGCTCCATGGTTGTGGCCTTGTGGCTGTTGCGGCGCCGGTTTTGGACGACGATGCTGTTGCTGGACCAGCGAGCCTGGGAGCGGCACTTGTGCTTGAGACAGAGGATGTGCCGGATTTGGAGATGGCCGGTGGTTTGAAAGGACGCTTTGTCGCTGCTGTGGCGCCTACTTGAGATGGTTGTCTGTAGGGAGGCGGCATGCTTGATGGGTTGGAAGATCGAGTCTGAGAATGATCAAATCCCGTCACGCGTTTGCGCCGGCCGTCCCGCTCGACCATCAAGGTGCACTTGCTGCCTCCATGCGCCTCATCTCTCTCGACATGTGACACCCTTGAAATATACCTATTGCCTGTGCGCCTCAAACAAGCACGATTGTCTCTCAGTCACCTGCTTCCAACTCTGCGCTGCCAACGAGAAATGCACTCATTATTGTCCATCTCACATGGTCACCAAAGGAAACGATGAAATGAAAAGGATTACAAAGGGTTGATGTTGGGCAAAGGAAGAGGGTATGGAAAAGATCAGGTCGTTCTCGAATTTGGACGTTTGATTTGTTTTGATTGTTACTTGCTCTTTTGTTGGCTTGATCACTGTAAAGGCTCGTTTGGATCTCGAGATATACTCAAAGGACATAAATTTCATTAAAAGACATGCTCGTATCAATTACCCTTCCTCCTCTTTCTGCTTGCAAAAGAGCAATGTTTTTCCTACGGTTTTTCGGAATGCTCGTATTCATCATGTTTTCATTGCAATCGAGAGAGAGGCCTTCTACTCCAACTCGACCTTTCTAACGCTCTCCCATCCGTCTTCTTCCTCCTGTGTGACCTTGGGTACAATGACCCTCAGTACACCATCTTCAAGCTTTGCACTGATGTTCTCTTCGGCCACCTTGACCCCTTCGTCAAGCCTGACTTCACGCTCAAACACACCCACTTCTCTGCGCTCATCGGTGACGAGACAGTTCATCATGGTTTCAGAGACATCAGGACGGGTCACGACGCCAGAAATGGTGATGCTGTTGCGAGCAGCAGAGTATGTGACATCGATCTCGGGCTTCTTTGCGCCAGGGAGGGAGGCATGCACGATGTACGATGTAGGTGTGCTGAAGAGGTCGATGGAAGGTTTGAATGTGCCATCGTTGGTGTTTTGCGCCTTGACGTTTGTGTCTGTCTTGGTTTCGGTAGAAGGATTGCCGAAGGGGTTGCTGCCAAATAGAGCTGGGGCAAAAGCTTCGGCCAGGGCGTTCAAGTCGAAGGGGAAAGTAGGGTTGGATGGACCGCGGTCAGGTCCGCGAGGGTGGTTGCGGTGAGGTCCCCCGCGATCCCCACGTCTGCCACATCCTCTAAAGTGAGGAGAAGGTCCTCTGTGGTGGCGAGGTCCATGGTGATGGGGAGAGGGTCCTCTGCGATGGTGGGGAGATTGCGAGCGAGGGTGGTGGTGGGGCTCGGCGGGTGTCTCTGGAGGTGTAGGAGGAGTTGGCGAACGAGACAGAGGCTCATCGAATGGTGGTGGGGGAGGAGGAGGAGGTGCTGATCCGTCGTCTTCGGGAGGTGGTGGGGGCCCACGGCGTCCTTCTCTGCCATGAGGGTGACCGTGAGGTCCACGAGGGCCATGAGGAGGCCCATGTCTTCTACCACGAGAGGACCAAGGACCCCAGAACTGCTGACCATTGAAAGGGTCAAACTCCTCCGCCGGACCTCTACCATCAGCAAAGGGGAATGTGCCTGGGTTGTTCTGCAGACTGGCAACAAAGTCCCAGAAGTTGTTGGCTTGATTCATGTTTCTTTTGTTTGACATGGTGAATGATTGTTGATTTAAGAAGGAAGGGAAATGAATCGATGCAAGAAACCTATCTTATATGTATATTCCTTGAGCAACTTCAGGCAACAACATCGAGGACGTGTACAAAAGGTCGTCACTTCTTCAGCCACGACGACTCTACCTGCATGCCCATTCGCTCATGAACATTTCCAATCACTACAATGGAAGGGCCTGGAAAACACAAGTGAGCACCAGAAGGCGGGGGGAACAGGCAGCTCTGAGCCACGCGTTCGACTTTTTCGCCACAGCTAGGGCACTCGGCCGTTGGACCTGTGGCGTTCATGCTTCACTATGAGGATGAGCAATCTTCCTTTGATTCGTGTTTCGAGTGGCGTGGAATCGATACCTGCGCCGCCTGCAGGCTTCGTGTAATACAAGACATGTTGGAGCAAGCAGTAGAAGCTGGTCGGAGAATGGGGATGGAATCGGCCGAGTCACCCCTCCAAGGCGCCTTGACGACTTGAACCAAGAGTCGAAATCCTTTCGGAAGTGTACTTCTTCTCGGACCGCGTTGCAGATACATCTGTTCGGTCTTCTTGCCTCCGTCGTCATCGGGGCATCGGTCGTAAGTACTCGGTGTTGGTTTTTACTATGCAACTTTTTGGCATCTTTCATGTGAAGATTCGAATCGCGATGCTTCCATCCTCGATTCATGTAAACAACCTCAAGGTTATACAGGAATAGCGTAGACGACATCCAGGGTGAGACTCGCTAAAGTACGAAAAAGACTGAAGAAGCGCCGTCGGTGATAGACTCTAGATTTGGTCGAGTGATGTCAAAGGCTTCAATGCAATCGGCATAATTGGGACGATGTCCTGGGCAGTAGGATGGATATACACGGCAGGTTCGATCTCCATGCGCCCGAAAGGAGGTAAATCTAGGAGTTGCGACCATGCGCCGTCACCAATCGTGATAACCTGCACTGTTAGTACGTCTTTTGTCAACCGACAATGATGCTGCTTCGAGTCAGAAGATAGACAAGCCTTGATTGAAGCGCCGGAGAGTTCCAATCCCAACTCTTGGATGCAGCATTAGTAGGTGCCACTTCGAATACGTATCTTGATCTGTTGTGGTGGGCAAGCAGATTATTGACGGAATGAAGCTGCTAATTTTTGTCGCATCAACCTTACAATAATAATCGACCTGGCCAGGTTTACAGGCAAGCAATCATCAATTGCACAACAGTCTGCATTAGCAACTAAGAGGACAGTGCAAACGAGGACCTTCGATCCAGGTGATTGATTGAAGGCAATCAATCTATCCCGACGAGATTAACTGTTCCTTCTTTACTATGTGTGTCGCAAGAACCGATTCAGAGAGAAGAGCCGACCAACAAGCAAACACTGGACATCGTGTCGTCAAAAAGATGTTCTTGCTGACCAAGAACCAACCTCTTACGAGTCAATCCCTCCTACCCTGACTACCCTTCCTGCCATCCTTCTCGTATGTCTTGCCGGTCGGCCCTGTTTTCTCCTCGTGGCTTTTTACGTCTCGTTGGCTGCTGCGTTTGTGGGGCTCCCAGCAATTCTATTTTTCCTCTCCAAAAAAGAGATGCTCATGCGAGCAACTTCCTGCTTCAAATCTGACCTCGGCCGTTGCCCTCACTTTCAACGTTCTGGTTCGGTCCTTTCCCAGGAACCCCCACATGCTTGCATTCGTGTTATTCAAGAAACCAATAGACCTGTGGAGCATCAAATGAAACTCGCAAACCACAATAATGGAGCTCGTAACTGGTCTATTCGTCCAACAACCATTAAGCGAGGACATTTTACATAAGCTCCTATCTATCTTTTTTGCTTTGTCGGTTCTGAACGAGGACCAGACGATCTTCATCATCTAAGCTTGGCGCTGCTTTCTTGAGACAGCCATGTCATGCTCGTTGCAGATCATCCTGCAGGATCCGGCTTTGCGACCGTCACTTGCCGACCCCTTTCACGTTGGGATTCATGTCCAGGTTATCCTGCCACAGCGTCAGCAGCGGCACTCGGCAGATCATACCATCATGTTGATGAAGTGGTGGAAGAAACAATTCGTTCAGGCGCAATCAGGGGGGACGATTAAGAAGAAACTGTACAAAGCAGAATTCAGATACAATCAAGTGCAAGTAAAGATACCAATGGTTGAAAGGTGAAAATAATCGTGTGATTGCATTTATAGTCAAACTCCTCATCCATGGTATCAACCGAAAAAGCATACCAAAACGCCATATCCAGGCACCATTGCCATGAAGGTATAAAACCCCAAGACCCTCCAGATGCTCTACAGTAACAATAATAACGAAAGAATTAACAGGCCAATGCCCAATCCAATAAGTGGTATCATTCGCTCAGAGCGTAAATGAAGAGAACAACAAATCTTGCTGCGGCCAAGCGACAGTCAAGACAATGAGAACAAAAAGCGCTTGAACGCAAGACCAAAGATTGTAAAAACAAGTAACGCTCAGCTTGAGATGTGCATAGCTGGCGAGTCGTAGAGTCGGTAAAGTTCGTGAATTAGAAAGTGCTCCAGTTCCAGTTGCCGCCAACAGACTGAGCAACGCTGCCAACAGCTTGCTGCTCCTCGGAGGCCTTGTTTTGGCTGGGGACACCGACGGGTTGAGTAAAGGCAGTTTCGGTACTGTCTCTGCTATCAACGCTGTTGTTACGTGAAGGACGAGCGGCGCGCCATGCACGGTAGTCAGTCCAGCAGTTGTCGCAAGCGCGCTGGAGAGTGCCCTCAGGGTGGAAGCGAGCCTCCTGGTCCAACGGGATGGCATGAGGGCTGTGGCTGCTGCAGAAGATGTCTCCGCAGCGACGGCAGTGATGACGACGATTTAGGATCGAGAAGGGACGAGCACAAGTGGGGGATTTGCACAGCGAAGCGCTGTTGTCGGGCTTCCAGTGGTTTCTTGTAGGCGCACCAGTGACAGCGCCCATGTTGGTCTCGTTCCATTCGTCAGAAACGACTCGAGAGATGCTAGCAGGACCCCAGGGGCCGTAGGACTTGGAGTCATCCTCGTCAGGGCTAAGGGGAGGAGAGGCAAGGGAGGCAGGACCGGTAGTGAAGCTGAAACCATCTCTAGACATGTCCATGCTGCTGTGAGCACTGCGAGGTGGAGTCAAAGACGTTTGTCTTGAGCCAGGCAGCTCTGTGGGGCGCAAGACGGCGGGAATGTAGAGAGGTTGCTTTGGCTGGCGGACCTGCTTGGCGTGCATATATGCGGAGCGATTGGAAGGAGAGACATTGTTTGAAGGAGGAGTAGTCGAGTTGCCGTAGTAAGGTTGGCTTTGAATAGAGGTAGGCGATTGCAATGGTTGAGGGTGCTGGGCGAAGGTAGCGGCCATGTTGAATATTGGTCGTGTGATGGTGTCGATCTAGAACATAAAAAGGTGTGGTGGGCGTTAAGTACCAGATGGTAGGATGTCGTAGGCTATGGTGTGGGGAGATGCAAGGAGAAATGCGAAATGTCGGTCTACCCAGGGGATGAATCCAAAGATGGAGATGCACAAGGGCTGCGAGATAAGAGAAAGAGCTGGCCAACCAGGTACGTGGACAGTCTACTGCAAGATGCAAGGCTACCCGGGTTTCAGGTGAGTCGCGTGAGAAGAGATGGAGAGTTGATAAGAGTAAATAAAAGATGGGTGGCTGCGGTATGTATTGTAGCACACGATGACCTTCCAGGACAAGTCGGGTGGGCGAGATGGGCTATGTATATGAGGCCACTCTCGTGCAGCGTAACAGTCAACTTGGGGCAGAGAAGGGCTGACACGGCACGCCTAGCCTAGCGAATAGTAGCGAGCGCATCAAGGTTCACGTTACGTCCGGCGCTATGGGTCTAAAGTGGATAATCGAGGACCCTTGGCGAAGGGATCAGAGGCGATTCAAAGCGCTGAGCAGAGCCAACGGCCGACCGAGATTCAACGCTGTCAAGCGCAACAGCACGAGAGCGCGGCGCTGCTGACCATCAACTACGACATGGCCCGATATGTGTCTCTGGTTGGGCTACCGATTCCCTGTCCTACAAGGCACATATGGGATCGAAAAAAAAACGATTGACGGCATTCTTTTCATGATCGCTGAAGCAAAGCAATAATCAAATTTTAGTTCAGACCCTTCTCGCGTTGAAGAGCCACAGACTTCACAAGATTTCTTTGCTTCTGGCGGGTATGCATCATCCTGCATGAGCCAGTGTCCGTCACTTTCCGCTTTTGGCTTCCTCGAGTCGGTCCCAAAGATAAGCCAGTCAGCTGTGATTGGCTCGTTTCGACTGTCGCATGCTCGACCTTATCTTCCTCAACCACCTCATAGCCGCTACACCTCAAGCATTCCTAGCGGCGGCCACCATTTCTCGTGTGAACTTACGGACCGGCAGGACGCGTAGAATGAGGAAACGCTGCAAGCCATCCGACGACATCTGCACCACTTCGCAACCTGTAACGGTCCCCAGTCTTCGTTGCAGTCCTCAGCCATGAATTAATTCTTGCTTCTGGCGCGGAAGCACTCACTTGCAGCCGCGGAAGCTGAATCGTTCTAGCATCTCTGTCAATTTCTTGAGCCCAGGTTTCGACGCCATTTCAGATTTCTGACCGTGTCGGTTTTCTCTTCGAAACCTTTCCTTCGACCACTTTCCCACTTCCGATGTTCTAAAACCTTTGCGTTACTCGGGGACTCGGAGCAGGCGGCGATGATCATCTGTCTGACCCTCCAGGGTCTGGGCATCATCCCCAAAGATCGCGGAACACCAGGCATGCACGCAGACCGCATCTTACGGCAGAAAGCACCGACGAACGCCCATACCAGCTCATAAATCTGGCTGCTCAAAGCCACGAGGAAAGTTTGGATCTTGACACATCGAAACCACCATGATTATAGAAATTCTCCGCCTTTTGCGACTTCAACGAAAGAAGAACGAAGGGACAGTGCTCGGCTCACCTCGTTTGGCCGGCTTCGCCAAGCTTCGTTGCGCATCACTTTGAGGGCTGCCACATGGCTGGGCTTGAGACAAGAGAATTCAAATGGATTCAGCCGAGGCCTTCTGTCCATCTCGTTCTCGCTATTTTGAACCTGTTGCCGCGATTCAGTGTCGAGGTCGTCTGACTGTTGGCAGTTGCCCTTTGCCAGAAAGCCACGGGGCCAAAGAGACGATCTCGAATTGCTTTCCTGATTGATGAAACACTCCTCTGTTGATCGGAAAATCCAGACTGCGTCCCGGAACAATCTCATCTGCATGACGCCTGTTAAGCGAAGCCGAAGCAACTTCTGTGATTGGCCTAACCATGTGGGTTCTAAGGACAAAGCAAAAGTCGACTACATCTCCCGACTCATTTCGTACAATACTCGGATTATGCTCTCAAGGAGACGTTTGAACTCCTGGCAATGCTTAAAACGCCCAACTATCTATTAGCAGATTGAGGCAAGACAGGAGAAGTTCAGTGGCACATAGAATACAATCCAAGTGAGTGTTCTGAAAAGACAGGTCAACTACAATCGTCCGAATATTGTCCAAAATGGGATCGGCAACCTCTGGACGGACCTGCGTATTCCGAACAGTCTGGTGAACTCTGAGCTGTTTTCTAGTTGGCCGCTGAGTCGCACAGGATGCACACATTCTCAGAGGAATGTCTGTCGCTTCTGAGGTTGACAGGTAACAGACTGTCTCCCTACGAGACATATAGGAGAATTTCCAAATCAGTATTGGAATCGGTCGAGCATACTGGTGAGAATGCTTGCTTCTGAAAGACCGTAAACCTACGCGTCATACAGAGCCGAGGCTCCCGAGGATGTAGAGTAGACCACAAACGGTCTCTTGAGGGGTCAAACTTCAGTGGCCTGCAAAAAAGGACTGTAACCGCCCTTGCATACAGTCAACTCGAGCTTCGTCCTTCTGCTACAGTTTTGGTTGTTTTTGTTTCTCGCAATATTGAACGATACTCGTATACCGCTTAATCTCAAGTCGTAAGCGCGAATCTCGGAACCATCAACGGTTTCCACGTTGCATCTATTCGACATGTCAAACCAACGTCGTACGACCCAACAAAGCCCGAGTCCCCTTTCCCCTTTCAACGACGACAATGTCTTGACGGAGAAGCAGTGGACCACATTGGCATCTGTCATTGATAGTATAGTATCCTCTCAGACACGAACGACCGGAGACGACGATAGGGAGGCTCAATTTCAATCTGCCGCTGATACCATCAAGTACCACACCGCCATTGAAGATGAAGCACTCTTGTCTGAATATCTTGCGGAATCCGCAACTTCATGTCCCGGATTGAGGGAGGCAATTCATAGATCTCTTGGAGAACACGTTGCAAATGATGCGAAGAAGGAATTCTTGGCCGTGCTTGATGCTTTAGCGTAGGATTACCTGATGCCAATTTGTGATACGGCTACTGACATGGGCCAGGAATGGTCGTACTTCCTGGCTCTTAACTGGTCGTCTGACACAATTTAACAAGCTGTCCTTGCGACAGCGAGAAAAGGTTGTTCAATCATGGGAGACAGCACGATTGCCAATTTACCGAACGCTCTTCAGAACCTTTACCGACATGGCGAAACTGTATTGGACTCGGACATCTCCTACTCTTGGCCGTGTCCTGTCTTATCCCTACACCCCTATCAATCACAGCTATGGATCAGGGTTTGACTTTCCTTTTGTTGTCTTTCCTCCGCTTCCTCTGGAGTCTGCGTTTGTGCCAGCAACTATGGAAACTGATGTCCTTGTAATAGGGAGTGGCTGTACCGGCGCTGTTGCCGCTTCTGTTCTAGCACGTTCTGGCCTAGAAGTTCTCATAGCGGAGAAGGGTTACCATTGGAAGCCAGAACACCTCCCCATGTCGGAAAAGGAGGGAATGTATCATCTCTTCGCTAACGGGGGTGTCACGCTGACAGACAATGGTAAAATGGGCATCCTAGCCGGATCATGCTTTGGTGGCGGCGGTACTGTCAACTGGTCTGCATCGCTACAACTGCAGCCATACGTCCGGCGAGAATTTGCAGGAAACCATGACTTGCCTTACTTCGAGAGCTCGGCATTTCAAAATGACATGGACGCTGTCTGTGAAACTATGGGCGTTGGCACGCAAGGTATCAAGCATAACCCAGGAAATCAGATGCTTCTAGACGGCGCCAAAAAGCTCGGTATGCGAGCGAAGCCCGTGCCTCAGAACACAGCTGGTGAGGCTCATGCTTGCGGCTATTGTACGCTTGGATGTGGAAGCTGCGGTAAGAAAGGCCCGACAGAAAGTTGGCTTCCTGACGCTGCCCGCCATGGTTCCAAATTCATTGAAGGTTTTCAATGTGAGAAAGTAATCTTCGCAGATGATAAAACAGGAGATGGTCATCAAATTGCTATCGGCGCTCAAGGCGTGTGGACCTCCAGAGACAAGCATGGCGGCGTTTCTGGCGCGGTTTACAGGCGTCCTATAACAATCTACGCCAGGCGTGCCGTCGTGGTCGCAGCTGGAGCGCTCGGAGGTACTGCACTGCTGCTTGAAAGAAGTGGCATACAAAACCCTCATCTCGGCAAGCACTTGAAATTACATCCAGTAAACACACTATTCGGTGTTTTTGATAGGGATATTATGCCATGGGAGGGCGGTATTCTCACTTCGGTCGTCGATGAATACGAAAACATCAATTCGACAGGATACGGTTGCAAACTGGAAGGTGTCACTATGCTCCCAAGCTTGGTGCTTCCTTTAATGCAATGGAAATCGGGTCTAGAGTGGAAGGTACATGCTGCCAAGTTCAAGCGCATGGCTGGCTGGATTTCTCTCGCTCGGGATGAAGGCGAAGGTGAGGTATATGCTGACCCAGCAGACAAAAACAGAGTCAGGGTCAAGTACGACACATCAAAATCGGATCAGAAGAATATTGCAGTCGGCCTGATCGCACTCGCAAAGATCGCCTTTATCGAAGGTGCACGCGAGATTCACGTCGGTGTTGCGGGCGTGCCTCCCTTCATACGCCGCGAATCTGTCAAAACGTACTCATCGGCGATCGATGCGAGCCAGACTGGGGGAAACACTGGAGTCGAGGCAAGCATAAACGATCCCTTGTTCAGAAAGTGGCTCTCCCGTCTGGAGCAGTTTGCTGTCAACGGCCTGCCAACAGATGCTGCCCAGGTGTCAGCACATCAAATGGGTACGGCGAGAATGGGTTCGTCACCCATGAACAGTGTCGTGAACTCGCGGGGTGGAGTGTGGAATACAAAGGGCCTCTATGTCGCTGATGCCTCGGTATTGCCAGCTGCAAGTGGAGTCAATCCCATGATTACAAGCATGGCAGTTGCACGAGGTATCGCTCGAGCTATCATAGAAGACTTGGGCGTGCCATCTACACAGCAAGCACCAAAAGCGAGGCTGTGAACAAAGTAGCCCAGCGAAGTGGTTGGGCGGGAAGGTTTGCTCTGCTCGTGCTGGCTCGCATCCCATGCGAGTCATTAAGCTCATCAAAAGGCCAACGGCAGCAGCAGCTATTATGTAAGAATGCAGATGGAGAGTTCACTTGCCGAATATTGTATACTTTGTGGTATGCATGGCTATAGCAACCAACAGACGCCGCCATTAATCTTTCCCATCCTTCACATACTCGTTTTGTTGTTCCAGAAGGTCAACGGGGCAGTCAGCTGGATCATGGATGGCACTGCGCCTTCCGCTTCGCCGCTTCGAACTTTGAAACCACGCCGCGGGACACCCTCCATGCACGGAAACTATTAGTCGAGTCGAGACACTAGGACACGAAGTTGTTGATCAAGCGTGCGCAATGCAGGACTCGTACGATGGGCTTGCACTCGCGCATCTAGAATATGCAGCTATCTTTGCCTGAGGGAAGCTTTGCAGATTGTACACGAAAGCTTCACCACGCAGGTCATAGAGATGATGAATTGATATTCGCAATGATGATACACGATCGGGAGTCCACCACGAATGCAGTGTATTTGCCAGATTATTGATCTCGTGCTCGTCCACGAGATAGATTCCACAGATTCACCAGATAGATTGCTCTTCTCCGATATTCATACAAAGTCAAGAAACCAATCAATCTGGCGGTATTATTACAAAAACAAAGCCCTTCGGACCTCAGATGCCAAATCTCTCAGAGCCTCAAAAGTAAACTTTGGCGAGGTCAGGAACGCAAATGGCCACGCGACACCTTGCCAGAGATTGAGCATGCTAAAAAAGACACCCACCCTCCGGTCCCTCCCGCCACTCAAACGTCTCTCCCGCGCCTGGGCACAAAGAGAAGATGTCGGAGGTCGGAAACGTGCGGGAATGCACGGACGAGCACTATTGTTTCTGACTGCTTTCGTTGGAGAGGAAAGCCACCGGACCGAGAAATGTTGGTCGCTGACCATAATATCCATGGCTTCTAGAAAAGCCAAGGTATTGGAAAATCGAGCAGCAATCTGAAGGAACGATATCACAAGCCCAGTACAGTAGTGCTCGGGGTTGGCTGTATGGTAAGCTTGTCAGCAGCAAAGTACTTTGCCCTTGTTCCTTCTTCACGTGGTCGATAAATGCGTGTCAGAAAGTCCCTTTGGACCCTCTCAAAAGTCTATTTGGCCCTTTTTTACCCTTGTTTCAATCATCGCCGTCCATCTACCATTCTTCCTTTTGCGCTTGGGATCCCGTCTCGTGTCGCTTTCGGCTCTCCTAGGGTCTGTCGGTCTTCATTTTGCAGATCCGAATACCGCTTCAAAGGTGTCTAGGCAAGAACGGCAGTGTAAAAAAAAAAATACACCGAGGGTCTTCCGAGACTGAACCCACAAGTGTTCGTTTCTTTTACTATGTGTGGATGGGCCGGCATTCGTTGGGGTGTGGAGTGATACTTGGGAACCTTTCCTGCCAAAGCACTTTGGAGAGTTATGTAGCTAGGCGGCAGTTGCTCTCATGCATTTCGGCTGCTGGCCTTGACGTCCGGATTTCCTAAACACAATCCCATCCCGGTTGAACCTGCTGATGCCTCGCAGTCTTTGCTGGTATATATACTAGCTTGACCAAAGTAGAATTCATCAATCTCCCCTTAGCTCAGTTGGTTTAGAGCGTCTGACTGTAATTGTTTGAATTGTTATCAGAAGGTCCTTTGTTCGACTCAGAGAGGGGAGATTTCCTTTTTGTTCACACAACATCCATTGCTAGGCATTTTTTTTTTTAATATGCAAAAATCATTCCATTTGTAGCTTCTCCAATGTGTTTTTGACTTGGTGATCTCTCTTGCAGTGAATGACTCTACTTCTTGGGTGGTCAACAGAGCATTGCTTCGTTGCGACTCTTCAGTTCATCGGGTCATGAGCTTGCAACTAAAACAGGCTTCATTTGTGCAAAGGCGAGTCTGACACTTACCACGCGTCGCACCTCTCCGCTAGCCGAGTGTGACCTGTGTAGAGAAGCCGAGTGAGCGCTTAAAGATACGTCTTACAAGCGGTAGATACATCTACTGGCCATACAAAGACGAGATTGTGCCTTCATTTCCTCGATGAAGGTGCCACCCTGTCTTGACTATCACCATCTGGCAGTGCATGCTCGAGTATATAGCACCATTCCTGAGGTACATTGACTGACACTGAATTGTTCTGATGCTTCTGACAAGAAGAAGAGGTCCAACAGGCGACGTGAGGGACTTGAGTAGGACATGACATAGCACATCCAACCAAAAGAGACCCAGAACTCAGACATGGATAAAGCACATATCTGAAATGGAGGATTGTACAAGGATTAGGTTGATAGGTTGTGACAGGAGCTAGGAAGGCGTGTCAAAAAGGACTTTGTGACAAGGCAAGAAGGAAGCACCTATTGGATGTGTCAGACTTCATAATTACGCTACTCAGGTTGCTCCATACTATAGTCTCGTGAACGTCATTCATATTTATCAATGAGATACCACTTCTATTCGTCACATCTTCTGTACAGTACTTTTCAAGGACAACCAAATTATGCAGCACCTCCACGTCCACCAACACGGTCCAGAGCCTCAATCTGCTCTTGCGTGATCTTAGACTCGGGCAATGTCTTGATTCCCTTCTTGGTGGGCTTGGGCATGAATCCTCTGGCAATAAGGAAGGAGAGGTATTGCCCAACGATATCCTCAGTGACGGCACTACCAGCCGAGAAGTCCTGACCAGATCTCGCGGCATCTGCCTTGAGTGCAGCTGCGGAGTTTCTGTCGTCGAGCTCAGGTGCTTTGGTGCTGCCAGGCAGATCTCCAGTGACCATGTGGTAAAGACCAAGCAGGGCGTGCTCTTCCTTGCCTTGTTCCACAAAGCTCTCAACAGCGTCTCTCCACTTGGGGAAGTCGACCTTGGGAGCTTCGTAGCCAAAGGCCTCCAACGCTGCAAGGTATTGGTTGAAGGTCAATCTAGGATGACCAGTCACATGACACACGACCATCGGAGCGATAGGTTGATTGAGTGCTGTGGCGATAACAAGTCTGGCAACGTGGTCGACAGGAACCATGTTGATGGTGTTGGTGATGTCGGGTCTAGCGCCGACCTGCACGCAACCCTTGAGCATACGGATGAGGAAGTCGTCAGTGTTGGTGGCTGATTTTTTTTTAGTCATCGAATCGGTATTTTAGAAGGTGCAATGATAAACTTACTGCCAGTCTTGGGGTCTCCCAACACGTATCCGGCACGGATGATCGAGCCGACGAGACCTCTTCTTCCAGCCTCCTCCATCAGACGCTCAGATACCCACTTTCCTTGTCCATAGCCAGTAGTCAGACCTTGTCTGCTACCTTCCATATCATCAGACTCGCTGACACCAGCGGCGCCAGAAGCGATAAGATTCTTGGACAGTTCTACGTAGTGATCCGAGTCGAGAGCACTAGTTGAGCTGACAAAGGCCATCTTCTTGGCCTTGCCGGTCGAGCACAGCTTGATTGCTGAGATAGTACTCAACACGTTAGCAGACTTCAGAGATGAGAAGGGCTTGAGCCAATGCACGATGGCGCCGTTGTGAATGACCACATCCGCCTCTTGTGCTACACGATCATACACATCTTGTTGCATGCCAAGCAAAGGCTGCTCTTGCAAGTCACCAGTAACGCACTCGAGGTTAGAGGCCCATGAGTCTGACCAGATGCCATAAGCTTGACAAGTGGCCTTGACACGCTGCGCAGCGTCCTCAGTGGACTTGGCACGTACATGAGCGATCACTTTGTTGCCCGATGACAGCAGGTCACGGAGAATGTAAGAGCCCAGGAAGCCAGTTGCTCCGGTAAGGAAAACAGTCTGCTGCTTGGCAAACTCTCTGCTTGCAGACTCAATTTTGGTGGGGATGTCCTTGATCAGCTCAGGCAGAGCGTTTGAGTAAAACTCTTCCTGATCAGCAGTTTCAGGAGCTTGAGCATCGAGACGGAGTCCGACAGGGTTCAGCGAGCGATCAATGTCGCCAGCGAGCTGTTGCAGAGTCGGGTTCTTGGAAATAGCGCTGACAGGCACGGTGACATCGGGCCACTTCTTGCGAATCTGAGAAGGGATCTGAACAGCGGCGATACTGTTACCACCGAGGTCGAAGAAGGGAACGTTTGACGGGATGCTTTCAGCGGCGTAGCTGCGAAGATAGAGAGCCCAGATTTCTGCAAGCGCCTTCTCAGTCTCGGAACGGCTAGCAGCATCTTGCACGGGTTGACTCGAAGATGCAGCAAGCAACTCTGACTTCTCTGGGAAGGGCAATGCTCTCTTGTCGACCTTGCCGTTGGGTGTCAACGGAAGTCTGACCATGGGAACAAAGAGTGTGGGAACAGCGTAAGAAGCTAGCTTCTTCTTGAGGTGCTCTCTCACATCATTTGTCAACGTGTTGAACATCTTCAGTCTTTCAGGGATGCTCAGGTCATCAGCAACGTTCGACTCGGCCTCTCCGTTCTTCTGCTTCCAAGCTGACCACTTGTTGAGATCGGGAACGTAGTAGCTGACAAGAATCTGCTCTTCCTCGTGGTCACGCTTGACGAGTGTGACGTTCTCTCGGATCAAAGGGTGCTGAGAAAGGTGGGTGTCAATCTCTCCAAGCTCGATACGGAAACCACGGATCTTGACTTGGTCGTCTGCTCTGCCTGTGCACTCGACGTTGCCATCGGCAGTGTATCTTCCCAGATCGCCTGAGCGATAGAGTCTGTCGCGAGGGCCCTTGTAAAACTCTCTCCATGGTTCGTCCTTTCCAGCCTTGGCAGCCTTTTCTTGGTCCTCCTTGACCCACTTCTCGTTGTCGACAAACCAATTTTGAACGAACTTGGAGTTGGTGAGTTCCTTGAGCTCGGGGCCAAGGTAGCCCTCTGCCAGGCCGCCGGCTCTCACATAAATCTCTCCGATCTCGCCGACCTCGCAGATACGGTCTCTGTTGGCACGGTCGACGACAAGCAGCTGAACATCAAGCATACCCTTACCAGCAGGAATGACATCACCCATCTTGTCGAGGTACGAAGGATCCTCAGACTTGCTAGGGATCTCGTAGAAGCTGACGGCTCTCTGGGTTTCGGTGGTACCGTACATGTTCTTGATACGAACGTTAGGGGCAAGGTCCTGCAATCTGCGGCAGTCTCTCTTTAAGAGGATATCACCAACAAAGAAGGCAGAATGCAGGGAGTTGACCTTGGGCTCCAAGCTTCCGAGAAGAATCTGACCCATGGCCGGTGTGAGGTGAGTAACGCTGATTTGGTTGTCACTAGCCCACTTGGCCAACCTGTCAAAGGTGATGTCCTCAGCAGGGGGCACAATAAGGCGAGCGCCAAGGAAGAGTGGAGTGAAGATGTCACGCTGAATGGGATCGTGAGCAATTCCACTGAGCATGGAGAAGTGGTCCTTCTCGGACAGTCCGAAGCGCTCTTGCATCCAGGGGAAATAGTAGGCCAGAGAGAAGTGACGACCCTTGACTCCCTTAGGTCTGCCTTCAGAACCAGATGTGAATGATAGAGTAGGTGTTGAATCAGGTCCAACAACGACATTGGGAAGTTCAGCACGAGACTGTTGCTGAGGTTCGAGGCAGTCGCGGCCATCGACATTACCACCGATGACAGAACCGTCGTCTTGCAACTGCAAACCAGGGACCTCGGTTCTCAGCCTCAGGTTGTCCGCAATGTACTCGCGAACAGTGTCAGAGAGCTTACCAGCTTCTTGAGAAGCCTTTTCGATGACAACAAGAGCGCGTGGCTTGGCAACATCGAGATAGATGATTTGACGATCGGCTGGATACAAGGGGTCGATGACCGAGAAGGTGGCACCGGCCTTGAGCACACCCATGACAGCAACAACCAAGTCTACACCACGGTGGGCGTAGACCATTACAACTTCGCCTCGTTGCACGCCCTTGGCTACAAGGTGGTGTGCAAGGACATTACTCGATTCGTTGATGTGTCGATAAGTGAAGACCTAAGTAGTTCAGTGGGTATGTTCAGAGCACGGCGTTGGACAGGATTACCCTCTTAGGCGAGTTTGAAGAAGGAGTCTCGACGACACAAGTTCTATCAGGGTGGTTTGCGGCATTTGCAGCAAAGATCTGATGGATTGCACCTCTGTAGTCACTCCAATGAAGATCCGAGGTGGGGCTGGGTCTCGGGTCGGCCATGTTGGTAGACAGTCTGGGAGTGCGTCAGGATGAGTAGCAAGATATGTGGACGGGTGAAGATACATTGATGTGTGAAGTAGTAATCTTATGCCGATATCGGGGACAGCTGATATCAGATGGTATAGATCAAATAGGCCACTAGAGCAGATCAATTGGGATGGATTGATGGTATAGCAGCTATGTCTGAGCGAGTTGAAAGTGGCAGTCAGGAAGGGAAGGTCAAGACCGAGGTGTCGAGATGTGTCATAGCTAGCAGAATAATATTTCGGTGCATGGCCCAAAGCGGCCTAGGGGCTTGGCGGGGAGGCTGGTGATAGCAAGAGAGGCATCCTGATAACTATTAGTCGATGCTGCCGCCGTCTAGACGATGCGTGTGCCAGCATCAGCATGGCAGCCACTCCACGGCGTAGTAGCGTGAGCAGAGCGGCCGAGGCAGCACGCTATTACTACGAGCCCAACGAGGCCAAGTCGAAGACAGGGGTATCAGTATCAAATGTGACGACCAAGAGTAAACACAGACGCAGCGCTTCAACGAGCCAAACCAAGTTGCTCGACGACAAGGACAGGATTAAGAATGGCGACAAGAAACACGGGCGCCGCAGCTCGTCCTTGTTGGACGCCATCTTTGGCCCCTCGACTCCCGCCGCACCACCACGCACTCGCAAATGCGAGTGTCTGACGTGCGGCTCCGACGACGTGCCTGTAACTCGATCTGCAAAGCTGAAATGTGGCCACCGCATGTGCAAGTCATGTCTGCGCCGTGTCTTCCACATGTCGCTCAAAGACGCTTCGCACATGGCGCCCAGGTGCTGCAACTCGGCCCCCATTCCGCTCAAGCACGTCGACCACCTCTTTGACGACAAGTTCAAGGTCCTGTGGAACGCCAAGTATCAAGAGTCCACGACCAAGAATCGTCTATACTGTCCCGCAAAGGGCTGGCAGCGTTGCTACAGTTGTAAAGCCATGGTCCAACTCAACGAGGGCTGCAACCACATGACATGCCGCTGTGGCTCCGAGTTCTGCATGCCATGTGCTAAGCCCTGGAAGACGTGCGAATGCCCAATCTTCAACCCTGCTGTCCTACTCGACCACGATCGACTGAACCACATGCGCGTGCCAGAAACCCTTGTTGCTACACCTAGCAGAAATCGTCCTTACCACAGAAACGAACCATCTCCACGACCTAGAAACGAGCATCCGAACCCACCACTCACCTACTAACAAGAGCTCAATGCTCCAAGACGTCAAGAGCGTGCCGACGAAGCCCTGGCTCGCCGTCTGTCGGCTGCTACCATCACCAACCCGCCCGCCCCTGCTCGCCGCCCTCGTCGCGACACGACCACCGAATGCCCTCGTCGCGACACGGCCACCGAACAAGTCTTTGGAAGCCACGGCCACCATTTCCTCAACGACAACTATATTTCAAACACCTCTCGCATAAACGCCACTGTCATTGGTGACCCTACACTTGCTCGTCGCGGCGAACGCGAAAGTGGCCGCAGATCAAGACGCCAATCCACAACCCTCTGCGACAGCGGCCTAGTTCTTGATGCCTTCGGTACAGAGAGCGTGCTTGGGCTGGCCCCTCCTCCAGCACCCGCCCAACCTCCTGCGAGAAGGCCGAGCTTGAGGCAAAGACTAGGCAGCATCAGCAACCAGAATGGCCACGAGAGAATTGGTGCTTGGCTGAACAGACTTGGTTGACACGAATCATGCCCTAATGATACAACAACCATGACTCTTTCCCAAAACGATTACGACTATGCTAGATACCCTTTTTATGACATCAATATTTGTTTTGCTATAACTACTCTTGACTCTACGCTTGATTCTTCTGATGATAATGTGTTGTAGGCCTTCGATGACGAGAGCATGGCTGACCGTTGATCTAGTTCATGGACCTCGTAGCAGACACCCTCCATCATACACAAGCTTGCAAAAAGTCCCCCTCCTAGTCGAGAAGAAAAAGCACTCATGACGATTCTTCAAGACACAAGGGACCATTGCTTCTACCCGCGTCCTTGGTGATGCTTGTGCTATGGCCGTATCATGCACAGCTTTGACCTTTATCTTGGAAAGTCTGTCAACCAACTCTCTGCCATCTCCTGAATCGTAGTGCATGTACACAAATTGCAAGGGGATGAGAAGTTTCTTCGTGTCGAGTTTGCGTATTGAAACATCACTAAGCTACCATCCAAACTTCTCTACAGAAACTTCTAACTTCCTCCCCTGCTTCACGAGTTTTGCGCAGGTATTCCTACACGTCCTATTCATGCCGTCGGGTCCAGCCACAACTACGCCGATAGTAGGATCTTCGAGCTCATGATTCCACGCCGTGGCAGCGTCACTGATCAGAAATGGGAGGTCAGGTCTACCTGCTTTGCGAGTAGGAGGCGGAATCATGATGTTGCATCCAAGCTCACGCAACTCATCAAGTCTGTCCTGAGGAAGCCAGTCGATATGCTCTTTATCGTGCACCACCCATATCAACGAGACTCGCGGTTTGTAGGCATCGTTCCTTTCTGGTTCTGGCTCGCGCGACGAAGCAGATAATAGGCCCCAGACAAGAGGGAAAGCGACAGCGATGCCAGAGCCACCCGCCACGACGACAGCAACATCGTTGTCGTGGAGCATATCCAGAGCATGAGTTGAGCCATATGGTCCATCTACACGAACATTTACAGAGCTGTGGAATCGTGCGTGTCGGAGCAGATCTCGCGAAAAGCCATCTTGAGCTCGAATCAGGAAGCTGAGCCAGGCATGCGAATTCAAATCGCTCGGTGCTGCAGAAGCGATGGTAAAAGGGTGTGCTTGGACAAGATGTTTGTGCGATAAGGCCGGCACTGCGAGGAAGACATGCTGGGCCGGTTTCCAGCCATTCTTAATGTCAAAACCTGATCTCCACCACGGACGAGCGAATGTTTGCCAATTAGAACTGAGCATTACAGTCTCTCCATCTTCCAACACAGACAGATCTGCTTTGATCATTCTGGATCTAATGAGTAGTCGGAAGACCAGACGATCGATCCCGAAGATGCACAAGGCGACCAGGACATAAGGCTGGCTGTTGTGGTGGTGGAACCAGAGGAAGGCCAGCGCGCTGATTTGCAAGACAATGTGCAGGCCGAGGAAAAGTTCATAATAAAGCTTTCTGAATGATCCTAGCGAGGTAAGATAGAGTGCCTCGTACGATATGAAGGCAAGGAGTCCAAGCCAGATGATAGGCAAGGCAAGAAACCTTGAGAAGCTGAGACGAGTAGATAGTGTCGTGTACCAAACCAAGACCATGCTACCAGCATGCAAAAGTGCGAGAAAACACATCCATTCGCCCAAGCGGCGATGAAATATGTTCAATTCCTCGTATGAAGCATTGATCAGCAGTTTGAGTGGTTGGTTCTTGGCCGCAAGAATATAGAGAAGTGGCAGGTTTGCCACAAAGAGCAATCCAGCACGATCGGCAAAGACAAATGCAGTGGCCAGTGAAAGTTCAGCCTTGTACAAGAGGAAGAACAAATTTAGAGCGAGGAGAACCAGGATGGTAATCGTAGTGGAATTAGACGGGAAGACTTTATCGAAGTAGGGAAGGTTGGGAGGTTGATAAATCATGAAGGCTCGGAGCCTGTCAATGACCGACTCCTTTCGGTCTGAGCTGATATGAGCTTTGAGGAGTGGTGTGGATTCTCCTCCAGCATCACGCTTGCAGCTTGGGTCAAGTTGTGCGGCCGATTGACAGCGTGGCGAAGAACTTCGAGCGTGCCTGTATCGAAGTCTGACAACTCTGCTCCCCCAGTACCAAGCCGTGAGGCATGCTAAAATCCCTAGAAGTACGATGTTGTACTTCACAATGAACCTGCGAGAAAACAGTATGCTTTCGATGGCTTTACGACGTCGTTCATTGCTGTCGTCCAAGTCACCTAGAATATGCGCAGTGTCGGACGCTGTCGCACGGAGCGTTAGATGAAGAATCTCTTTAACATGGCTTGTAGTTGATTGCTCCATGCTCTTGAAATTTGGTGAAAGAATGGTGACGCCAGTGTCCAAGATCGATAAGTAGAGTGCGATAAGATGGGGTATCACGTATTATATAAGCAGGATCGACTTGTATACGTAAGGGCCTGACAAGACTGACGGACGAGTTACAACATATCAAGGTCAACATTCAGGAGGAAGTTTACGAATACAAGTTTATCACAAGAGAGAGACGGAATATCGTAGGTGGGAAAAGACATTGAACGTTTTGAGAGCTTTTGCCATGAGCTGCATTCTACCTGTGATGCAGAGCCCGTGGGTTGTCATGAAAAATCGAATACAATGCCTTTCCGTTTGCGCCATGCTCCACCCATAATCAACCAGTTTTTTGATCGTACCAACACTTAGTTCATACGAGCGACAAGAGCGGAGATGGCGTCCTCACGGTTGCCCAAGTCACCATTCTGCACAAAGTGCTTGAACTTTGAGGAAGTTAGTTTGTGTTTTCAAATAGTTTGAAGATGGAAGACATACCTTGCGCTTGTGGAAGCCACCAAGAGGGTTGGAGAGCTTGAAGGGCCAGAGGAAGTTGGAGGCTTGCTTGAAGTTGGGGCCGACAGTGAAGATCTCGTGGATCAGGTCCTCCATGCAGACAATGCCGTACTGGCCAAGGTTCTCCTCGACAATGGCGTTGTCGGAAAGAGCGATGCGCTGCTTGTTGACCTTACCGTAACCACGCTTGTAGACGAGCTCACGGACGGTCTTGAGGTTGGGGTAACCCCAAGCGACGTAAGGCTCGACGATCTTGAGCATCTCAATGGTAGCCTTGGTCAGACGGACGAAGACACCGTTGTTGATCTGAAGAAGACGGAGGAGCTGGAGAGTCTTGCGCTTCTTGGGGTCAATCTTGTTGATACCCTTGATGCGGACAACGAAGGCAAGCTTGGCCTGAGCGGGGACGTAGAAAGAGCCCTCCTGCTTGGCGACACGCTGGAGGCGGATCTTCTCGCGCTCTGCATCGCGGTACTCCTTGATGTAGGACTCGGCGCGCTTGAAGATGACCTGGCGCTTCTCCTTGTTGGCCTGAGCTGATGTTAGTCGAGGTCGGGCGGACGGTGGAGATGTGCCAGCGAGCAGGATGTATGTCGGTCAGACCCGAAAGATGGTTAATTTCGACAACATGGGCCCGAAGGTCTAGTCGAGGTGTGGTTGTTGTGCATCATGAAGACACAATCCTGCTCTTGGTGGGCGGAGGAGTGACTTACGGAGCGCTTCTTCTGGAGGTCAGCGGCGCGGGCCTCGCGCTCCTTCTCCTGCGACTTTCTCTTCTTGAGAAGAGTCTCAGGAACGATGTCCTGCTTGGTGGGGACCGAACTGCAGGGAGACAATGTCAGAACACAAGGCTGCTTTGAGGGTGTGCCTCATAGCGGAGAACTGCAGCACAGCGGCATTCTCTACTGGTTGTGAACTCGACTGGCCAATGGGGTCATGCAAGACCGCAACGCAGCACGTGCGACCAGAGACCTCGACCGTACATTCTAAGGCGGCAGACGTGCGGGACGCTTGACAACCAGAGGACTACGGTCGGCTTCAGAAGTATCGAGGCGGCGCTGATGTTTCGCAGCGCTCCAGCGAGCGAACCGACTGTGTCTGCATTCCTCCGCGCAGAGCGGGAACACTCAATTCACATACGTCTTGACGGTTTGGGAAGGCATCTTGACTGGTTGTTGGATGGCGAGGTCGTCGGCTTGTCAGGTCGCTGCTGGAGGAAGAAAATCTGCGTTGGTGCAAATCGAAGCAGCTTTTCGTGCGCACACGGTTGTTCCCGCTTTAGCGCCCTGCCAAGTCTTGCAAGCCTTGGCACCATCTTCGCCAACTGCCCTTCAAGATACTCGTTCCCCAGCCCGAAAGCAATATAGATAGCATCCATCATTCACTGCAGATTCACCTCCGGGTTCGTTCTGTGTCAAGTCCCTCCAAGAATGGCAAGTAACAGAAAAGGCGTTGGTTTGTCCGCCTTCTCACGCAATGCCCTGACCTCGGATCATTATGCATCTCATGGTGCCGCTCTGCGCTCAGCACACGCCGACTCTCTAGCAAACCAGCTTTCGGTATTCCAGGCTGCTCTGCATTCCTTCTCCATCACTCATGGCGCCGAGATCCGCTCCAACCCAACTTTCAGAGCTGAATTTGCGCGCATGTGCAATGCTATTGGTGTCGATCCGCTTGCCAGTTCCAACCACAAGACATCCAAAGGCGCTAAGAATGAAGCCGGGAGCTTCTGGTCGCAAATGCTTGGAGGGAGTGTCAATGATTTCTACTTTGAGCTCGCCGTCCGAGTTGTCGAGGTATGTCGCGAGACGCGATCGGAGAATGGCGGCATGATCGAGGTTCCCCAAGTACGGAAACGTGTTGAGAAAGGACGGGGTATTGGTGGAGGACTCGAAGTGTCCGAGTATGTAGAATCACTATCTGCTATGCTTCTAAGACTAATCGGTCAACTCAGCGACGATATTCTCCGCGCCGTCAAGTCTCTGGAACCCTTGGGTTCTGGTTTCACCATTATGAAAATTGGCTCAAAGCAAATGATTCGATCTGTTCCAAAAGAACTCAACACTGATCAGTCGACCGTTCTAGAGGCCATACAGGTCCTGGGCTATGTAACTGTTTTCATGCTCCAGCTCAACCTAGGCTGGGAGCGCGCACGAGCTGTCGCTGTCATCGATGATCTTGTTGCCGATTCTTTGGTGTGGGTGGATGCCCAAGCGGACGAGAAAGAATACTGGAGTCCAGCATTGATGCACGAGTTCGGAGGCGATTGAGGCATGCTTGGTTTGGAAGCCAAGACCGCAACATGTCCGCCAGGTTTCAAGTAGAAGTTTCTGCTCTGACTGGTGATTTCTCGAGTGACTCGTACAGCTGGATCAAACTTCCGATCAAGAACGCCCAAGAGCCCCAAAAGGTCGAGCACGAGGACTGATATTGTGCCCAGCTACTGGAGTCGTAGCCAAAAGCTGGGCAGAGGGTAAAACTGCAATGTCAGCACGCAAACGAAACTGGGCTATGAGGAGTGCATACCCGATACCGCCTATGAGATTCCACAGGCCAATATGCCATCCCAGACCTCTTGGTGCTGGGAGCCACCAGTGTTTCTGCGTCTCAATCATGAACAGCCAACCAGACACGATGAAGCCAGTACCACCAACTACTTCAGGTGTCCAAAAAACACCATCACCGAGGCCACGAGACATGACATTGAATATCCCGGGAAGAGCCGTGAATCCGCTGATCCAGAAGATGGTAGCGCCGCAGAATTGACTGAGGCTGGCAATGAAGCCGAGTTCGTGAATGTAATGTGTCTTCAGCTCAGTCCAAGAAGGGAACCAAACCCAAGACTTCTCTTCGGCTATTCGTTGTTCGTCTCCTAAGGTCGATGATTTGCCGCGTGCTTTGGCCACCAACTTTATCCTGTCTAAATGGTGATGGACACAAGTATGCTCTTTTGGCATAATTTTCAAGCCGCTTTCCTTTCCAGTCTCAGCTCTGCCAGTGTGTTCCTCGTAGATTGATTCCACTGCGTACCCAAAGCAGCCCTCTCGATTCTCGTTGACGGCTTCCAGCATGAGGAACACGCTGCCAATCTCGAATATGGTCGCACCAACAAAAGCAGTGATGCCACCACCGACGAGAGCTTCGTTGTGGAAGGTTGAGGAAGGTTGGATCAACGGAAGAAAAACGAAAAAGGAGTTGATCACCCACAGGACACTTCCCAAAGAGAACATGTAAGCCACACACCATGATATGTTCCACACAGGATAGAAGGTTACCATCAGCCATATCGTATGTAGAATGGATCGCCAATGGGTAGTGTTACGAGGGGTAGTCACATTTGCCTCTGGATGTTCTACGGAGAGACTCTTGATGACGAGAGTGTGCCGACCTTTGCGATTGTCTCGAGAGGTCCATTTAAATTCGATGTTTGCAATGAACAAAGGTGCATCGGCAGGCGAAGCAGAATTTGGTGTGCTGACAGGCGTTTCTGTGCTATGAACGCGGTCCCGATATGGCGGTGCGCATATCTTGTGTTCGTAGTGTGCTTGTGTGGGATTTAGAAAGGCGACTGGTCCTCCGATCTTGGATTCAACGAGTTGCAGGGCATCATAGTCGCGGAGAGGAATTCGATTAGCACTGAACTTTCTATTGCGATATGTTTGCACAGGCGCCATGTCTTGATTGTTGACACGGAATCTTGCGAAGCATGTGTCGGTTTTGTTCGACAGCAAGCTGGTGTTGGTCGCGCCTTCTGATGATAAAGAATGCAAAATTACAATTCATGGTTTCTACCACCTTTTCTGCCGCCCCTTCCATTCGCAGACAACAGTTCTGGACAGGATCTGTAGTGTAAACCCATGGTCACATGAAGATGCAGTGACGTTCACCCGTCAGTTATAATAATTATGCACGCTTTCACTTTGTAATGCAAGCTCTATTAGTGGTTATCCTAAGCACTCTTATGGCTCGAATTCAGCTGCAGAATTGCACAATGGGTTTGATGAAACAGCAGATGGTCAGGGAGAGTAACATGATCCTACGCAACGAACGATCCTCGTGTTGAACAGCTAAAATCGATCTCAACATTGCTTCTTCACATTATATGGATAGGAGATCACGGATTCTTTCAAAACGGATTGTTCTCTGTACTTTTTGACTGCTTTTCATTTTTGTTCTCGCAAAAGGCAAGTCAGCAATACGGTAAACTAGCTGCATTTTCTGTAGGTATTCTCTTCGGACTATCGTCAGGTGTTGTGATCAGCCCTCGGGGGCATGTCTGAGCTCGCCTTTGGATGATTTTGTCCATCACGAAGTCTTCTTACTGATATAGAACTCACTCGAGATTCGTTTCCAGAAACACCTCTGTTACGCACATTTCCATGACTGAGCTAGCATTTGGCGACCTGCTATGCCTTCGGAGCTGATCATCTTGCGACGAGTACGAAGGTGTCGCAAATGCGCAAGTGCACAACCATGAAGCCCAAAGCAATCTAGAGTTTTGAGTCGCACGACCTTGCGAATAATACTGTTTCGGTCCGTCGCAGGTTCGCAACAACAGGGTCTTCGTTCCACGCATCGGGTCCTGCACCGTGTCACAGTTTCGCAACCATGGCGGATATCGGAACCAATACCGTGGAAGACGACTGTTACAAGAAGTCAGCTGGAATTTTGTCCGAGGTGCATCACGATCCCTCGTTTCTCGCTCGTCGCAGCTTCAAGAACACGGCACCACCTATTGGCGCATCCTGGAGATGCTGATGCCACGCCCATTCAATACTTCATGGAGCAACGTATGGTGGTGTGGAGGCTCAATTTTGGTGGGTTGATCCTAACGGCATAATTAACAGTCCTTGGTCCTTCGCTTCGATGGTAAACATCAATGCCATATTGGTTGGCGGCTTGCACGTCCGAGTACAGTAGCGAGATGATGTGACGGACGGCATAGAAGACTATACTTTACGATCGGGAGTTTGTGACGAAATCTGAAAGCTAGGCTGGCTGGGCTAACTACATCCTTCCGCAACAAAGAAAAAAAGAGCGAACCCACAGAAATGAAAATCAATCATTATTGGCACGGGAGAGAACCAAGTCAGGAGCATAAAAATTCACCAAAGTTGAACGCGGCAGGGCTGTCTCCAGGACCCGTGAGTTTGTGACCCACGGGCAGGCTAACAGCGCTTGATCAGCCACTTTGTCCATGGCGCGCATGCACACGGCGGTACCTCAAATCAGTTGGAGATCGGGATGGGAAGTTCAACTGTCTTACCAGATCTGCCTCTTACAATGACCTGTTCGGATGCGAATGTACGGTTCGGCTTGACCAGTTGTGACCACTGCCCTCGCGAACACTTGTAGACTTTGGATTCTCATGCCTGCGAACCTTTTCAAAACAGTCGCGACTCGCGAGCAAGCGAGAACCACAAAGTAAACGTGCATCGTCCTCCTGTGCGTGTCAAAATCGTGTGCAACGCGAGGCGCAGTCAGCGACGCATGAAGATGGAAACCGTGGCGCTAGTTGGCTGGGTGGCTGCAGGCGTGTGATTGCATGTCGCCGTGCTGCTTGCACACTTACCGTCGATGCACGATGATAGACTGGGATCAAGACTGCATGGTCTTGCATCGACTCTAGTACGTACTTGATAAATGCTTTGAACGAGGAACACCTGAAGATCATATCTAGGAAGAAGTTGGGAGAAGTATTGACGAAATGTTGGTATTTTGTACAGACACCACAGCTTTGAAGACCTTTAGATGAAGTTTGCTCTTGGAATGAGCTCAAGTAATAAAAACGCCTGTTGTGATGCAAATCCTCCTCTGTCCCTGTATGCCAATGAAAACAATGTGGTATATAGTGCGAAAAATGAGGCGCTGTCCGAAGATCTAGGCAAAGCCACGAATAGCCTGCACCGTTATATTTACAAGAGTAAGTTTGGAAAGATGGAAAGAGAGAAAACGTTGATCGTGTCATCGCGATGAAATGAAAACAACCCGCATCGAGAACGGGGAAAGCAGATCGTGATATGTGGGCGTGATTTTTTGGCGTCGTCTCGTAAAAATGCTTTTTGAGCGTTGAAGAAATGTCGAAAAGGTAATATAGACAGGCGAAGTGAAGAAGGCAATCACCTTAAAAGACACGTGTCTGAAAGATCGAAGCGTGCTTGGGGAGGGTCGCCATGAACTGACTGTACCATGGCGCAATGTATGCCTGCGGAGTGCATTGGCCATTGGTGAAGAAGGCGAAGGGGCCGTTGCCCTTCTGAGGCTCCCGGGAGGGTACGGGTGGGCTTCTAGAAGCAGGAAGTTGGTCGAAGTGCGTAGGAGCCGTTGGGACTTGAGCATAATGGAGATTGGAGGTGGGTAGCTGAGACATGGGTGGGATTGGGTCCATGAGGTGAGGAGTTGCGAGGTAAGAAGCATCCGCGGCGGTGTAAGAAGGCGAGGGCATGGGACCAGGAGCAGAAGGCTCACTAGTCAGCTGAGGGCAAAGGAGAATAGCCTGCTTCAGTTCGGAAAGTGTCATCCTTTGGGCAGGGTTGAGATCAAAGACGCGTCTCAAGATGTGGTCGAGATCGTCCGAGAGAGGAAGAATGGACTTCAAAAAGCTGCGATCCTTCATGTAGGCACGGAAAGTGGAATCATCCATGGAAGCCCGCTTCCAGGGGTTTCTGCCACAGGTCAGGTTGACCAAGATGACACCAAGAGACCAGATATCGTTGGGAGCAGATGCATAACAAGCATTGGGTCGCGAGTTCGATTGCTGGCACTCAGGAGACATGTAGAAAGTGGAACCACAGCCAAAGTCCGAAGTATAATAGTCCTGTGTGGCAAGGCCAAAGTCGGCGAGTTTCAAAGTGATGCCATCTCCGGAGACCAAGATGTTCTCGGGCTTCAAATCTCTGTGATAGATACCAATGGAGTGGCAGTATTCCACAGCTTCAAGGATTTGGAGGAAAGCGTTCTTGGCCAAAGCATCCTGACCGATGTAAAAACCCTGTTCAGTTATCCTGGAAAAGAGGTCGCCCTCGGGACAGAACTCCATGACAACAAAGGTGCAATCGATAGAGTCCAAGATCTTTACAAGAGAGACCACATTGGGATGTTGGCTCACTTGGTGATGAAGCTGAATCTCTCTCTCCTGGAAGGTTCTCTGCCTGGGTTCAAGACCAACCTTGTTCAAAGCCTTGACAGCATATTGGACGCCAGTGCGGATATCAAATGCCCGGTAGACGACTCCATAGGCACCAACACCGAGGACTTCGGCCAATTGGATACATCCAGCGAGGACTTGACCCAGGCGATCCTCAGGAGCAGAAGCACCACATGATCTTGGAGAAGGGGGAGGAGTGGGGATCATGTTGATGTGTGAAGGTGGGCGAGGTCAAAAGATGCTTGTTCCGAGGGTTGAGTGATCCTGTAAAGGAGAATGCTCAAGCAAGCATAAAATCGAACAAACTCCTGATGTTCCAAGCAGAATGTTGATATAAAAAACCACCCAAGTAGATTGATGTTGATGGATGGGTAGATAAGGAAGGTATATGAAAGAGTGGATGTGCTCGACAGGAGAAACAAAAGTTGGTCGAGATAGATGAATAGTAGCACTGCTCGTGGGATGTACGACGAACAAGAGGGTGTATGTATGTATTAACGGGAGAGGGTGGCTCAGGCGGGTGATATGACGAACAAACGGCTCCGGCAGGCTCTAGTTAAAAGTAGCTTTGAAGCAAAGACATACTTTGTGTGGCATAGAGTGTTCGATGGCCTTTTTCTGGCGGGGCCACACAGCTCTGTCCCTGACGCGAAGCATCCTGTGTGATCGTTAGTGGCCCTTCGAAGCCTGTCACCCACGCCCGCGCTTGTTGGCTAGTGCACCGGCCACTAGCTCAGTGGCGCAACGTGTGCCTATTTCTGAGTCGTTGGAATGGTGGGTCCACACAGGGCATGCACAAGCGCGCCAAAAGCAAAGGCGTCTCGGGACAGCTTGCAACTTGGGTGGAGAGGTGGCACTTGGCCAGCTTGCCGCATGCGTCTTTGTGCTTTATTGGTCCGACGGCTGGGTGTGGCAAGGATGGACAAAGAGTGGTCGTCATGCCACTCCTTGTCGGCAGGAGAAGCACCAGCAGGGAGGAAGCAAGCAGCAACATCCCTCGCGCATGCGACACACGGTTCGATGCAAGCTTGAGAGCGTCAGATCTGTTGCCGGGATATCCCTTGACACCACTGTATGCGCTGCAGCTTCGTTTCGCTCTATGGTCAGCCCCGATTTGCCGCCCAGGCTCCAGTACGGAGTACACGCATTGGCAGATGAGAATGACCAAGCAATGACTTCGTCGCAGAATGATTTACATTGCTGTACGAATCGGTTGTGATTTCGAAGCGCCCAACACGGACTGGCTACAGCAAGCTCTACCCCTACAGCGATGCAGACTGGAAAAGCCTGCGTGTTGTTTCGCAAAACTTGCGCACATTTCTCTTCCATGTTCCTCACGGGAATGTGCCATGCCAATAATCTCTCTAGACAGCCACCCCAACCTTGCTTTCTGATTTTCTTGATGCTGGAGTCTCGTGGCCGCCGGGTGTGGCAGAACTATCTACGCCTATTCGCTTAGAAAGAGATAGTGTGTGTGGTAGTGCGTGGTATAACACATGGCCATTGTCGATCATCCATACAAGATTTGAAGTTCTCGAAGATTGTTTGGGCTGCGAAGAGGCTTGACGCTTGGTCCTGCTCCTTGGGTTCGTGTTTAGAGCCGCGAGCCGCCGATTGGAATTTTTGACAGGTTGCAAGTTCCAAGCATTTTGAAAGATGTCTATTGGTCAAAGGGAAATTAGCTCTCCCGATTCTCTCGATGGAAGAGTCAGGTGCCATGACACCAAAGAAGAAAAATGCAGATCCTTTTGATGGATGCTCTCGTTTTCATTTGCTGCAAATTTTCTTGAGGCAGCCGTATTCGGTTTGTAGTTGGCGTGCCTAGCTTTTGGGATCAGCCTTGCGCCTCTGCAGAGGCCAGGATCGAACGGACACACAGTCCAGGCAGCCAATGGAAAACGACATGTTGCTGGTCTTGCCACGAAATGTACGTGGACAGTACCAGGAGTACAGCAACGCGGCTGTTGGACTCCCTTGCGGATCGACTCTGGGTCAGCCCCCTAACCCGCCCGCGGTTTGCATCAACAATGTGACCATCGGGACGTCATGACACAAGGAAAGCTCAAGGGTTGGGAGGGCGCTTCCAGGAGAATCCAGACCTCGCAGACTGCATACAAATGACTCAACAGCGCAGCAAGAAAAAAAAAAGATGTGGACGGTGCGGAACACCCTGTCGTCCACTTTCACGACGAAGCCAGTCTACTTGCAGCAAGTCCCCTGCCTATCCATACGCGTCGCCCAGTGCGTAGGTTAGGTTACGATATCACGACCACAAAAGGTTCATCCGCGGCAGCCGATGACAGCCCACCTCTGCGGACGAGTGTCCTTTTGGTGCTTCTGCAAGCAAATCGATACAGTAGGATTTGGGGTACTTGACGATAAGCGTGCATAACTCACTCATTCTGAGACTGTGACAGCGCAAGCACATGCTCCATTAGACAATTCCAAGCACATCCCATCTGATTATAATGCATGTCGTCTTGGGAGTGCTGCAGATTCAACGACAATCGTTGTCCAGTGCTCCTCTGGATGAGCACTCTTCCTCCAGGCGCATACTCGGTACCTCGAAAATTAACGAGTAGATATTGCACTATGCATGCATGTCCGAATTACTACTATCGTGTGGGCGCAGCGGTTGGCACGGTGTATCGCAGGAAATAATGGCAATCTCAATCTTGAGGATCTCTGAAACTCGACTTTTTCGAATGTTGGAACGCGTCGAACGATGCTAACTAGAGCATGTTTGGCGCTAACCACCGTGGGACGATAGTTTTGGTCGTCCGCTGGTTGCTCCCGCGCCCGTCGACCGGCTTTCTGCGCTCCGTGGTAGGCTTTTGAGTTGTTCGAGCATGCCAACGCTTACACCGCTCTCCTTTGTGCACGATGCACATTCCTTGGAAGATTCCCCCTTTTTCATGATCCGTTTGCGCTAGGGAGGCAGTTGAAGAAAACGGTCTGAAGATCGTAAAACGCAGTGTCCACTTGTCCAATCAAAAGATCCTCGCTGCTCGACCATACCGCTTCCCAGCGGTCAGCCCACAGGTATCCATGGGCATACCGACATTGACTTGCTGAGGTGGCTCTTCAGTCGATCAACGATTGTCGACGGTTTCTTCATGTGCAGCACTCGGCTGGCCACCGCCCACTCCTCGTCTCTCCCTTTCACTTCTCTGTCTCATGCTCGTTTCAATGAATCGGTTACAGCAAGAAGATCATTCTGTTCCAACAGTCAAAATGAACCATCTATGATCAAAGTATGGGGGAGGTTTCATACATCAAAGACAGCCTATCAGACATCAATATGTCAAACTGCTCTCGTGCTCAACGGCTAATATGGGATCCGAAGACTCGACAACAGGGCATCATTGTTCCTCTGCCCGTAAAACACATCGACAGTCGAAACTACCACATTTACCGTTTCATGTCTCTTTGTTGTTTCTCTTTTATTAACATGTCCACATGTACATTGCTCCCAAACCGTCGCCCTTCCGTGTCCGAGCGTTTCTGGTTATCGCGATAGTAACGTCCTGTCTCCGTGTGCCTGCAAAATAACCCACTGCCTACCATTCACACACTCCACCTTCCCGCCGTTACCATTCCAAACGGCAGTGCCTACAAGAAACCGTCGTTCGTCGCTACGGGACCGACGAGTGCCGTGCAAAGTAGAGGCAAATGACACTATCGATTACGCCCGGTTTCACATTGCATGCGCTGCCTCCAACGGCAATGCATACAGATCTTTCTTGCATCTCTTCTGTATACAATATGCCACATCACTAGGGAGATGCAGACGACGGATTCACGTCCGCCAGCCATGCGTCTCCACTTCTAATGCTCGCGCAGAGCAGGACGTAGCCGTGTCCATGCACCACCCCAGCACCGTGAGTTCTGCTTTCCTCGGCCTCACGACAGACGTTCGGATCCTAAACGTCTGCTTCGTGATGCGTACGTGTCTCCAAGACAGTGTTGGAGGCAAAGTGGTCAATAATATCACAATATTGTGTTTTGCATAATCAAAAACATGTCGTACCTCTCCTGAAACGTTCGCGTAGCAACAATACTCCAGAGTCATGCCAAACAGGAGGGGATCAGCAAGCGACGACTCCACTGTCTATACAATCAAGACACACTGTGAATCTGCCTTGTCCAATCTTGTCGTCCTCTCGGTTGTCCCCCTGCCAAAAGAGCTTGTTTGAGCCTCCTTGGTCAACGCATATACGAAACCCACACGGCCGTTGGACGAACGATCGCTCATGGCTTTGTCGCAGATTACTACTCAAGATCCTATGCCATCGTGGAAGGATTATTTATTGAGTGACAACGCTCTTCCATCGCTCCATGACATTTTGTCTTGGATCCACGTGCGGCTCAAGGCAATTTATCGAACGGCGTTTCCAGAAGATCGGTCGAACACGAGTAGAATACGGCCGCAAACGTCCATGTGTATCCTTTTATTGTATATTGTTATTATTCCACGTTGACACTCGAACTCTAAGCTAATGATGATTCGGATGTTGTTGCCGAGGGTATCATAACAAGCCTGCTGAGACATGATGTGAGACGCATGTCTTGTCTAAGGCCGAGTTGAAAATGCGGTATGAACATATGTGTGTCTCCTAATGATAGATTATGTTTGCAACCACGCAGCCTAGCCGAGCGAGAAGCCAGCTTGAACGGGGTGGGGTCTACAAGGACACCGGGGAGTTTCCTGGCACGGTGGTGAAGAATGCGGTGCATGTGTTATTGTCGCTGACCATAAGACAGCAATATCTTGGCAATGTAAACGTTCAGAATGCTGATCTCACTCAGCTTTTCTGTCCGTGAGGATTCCCACAAAGGACTGCAGTCGAAACAATATCAAGGATCGACAAGGTTTATCTCCCTTCCTGTCAATTCTGAGGGCGGTGAAAGTGCCGACTTCCAGTGGTCCTGTTACTTGATGTTCTGAGGAGGAACAACAGGCCCAGGTCGGTAGATGAAGGGGTGCCTCAGAGCATCCGCAGGTGTGATTCTCCTCACAGGGTCAACAGCAAGGCACTTGTCCAGTAGATCGGCAAAGAGATTCAACTCTTTGGCATCAGCAGGGCTCAACCCCTTGGAGCTAGCAAACAACCGTGCCTTGAGCTCCTTTGCAGGTACTGTTCGTGTGATGTTCATACGGCGTACCACTTCTCGACGTGTTACATTATCAACTTCCTGACTCAAAAAAGTACCGTCTGGCTCGAAATGCTGTGGCCAGAATTCAGATCTCTTCAGCATACGATTAGGTATCTTGCCACGGCATTCCAGTATGCCTTTCAACATTTGGTTGTTGGTAGAACCAGTGAAGCAAATCTTGCCAGTGTAGAGCTCGAACAGAGTGCACCCGATACTCCACATGTCGATTGCGTAGTCATGCTTGATGCCGAGCATGATTTCTGGCGCACGGTAGAAGCGAGAGACGAGAGCGTCAGTAACGTCGTTGTCGTCGGCAGACATGGCGGAGCCCAAATCAGCAATCTTGAGCTGGTTGCGTTTCTCGTTGACGAGCACATTGTCGGGCTTCAGATCGGCGTGGAGAATCTCGCACTTTTTGAGCAGAGTGAGACCCAAGAACATCTGCAGGGCGTATTGGCGTACAGCTATGATGTTGATGCCTATATCGCGGCCGAACTTCTTGAGGACTTCTCGAAGATTGATGCTCAAGTTCTCAAAGACCATGCACAGATGGCCCTTGTGTTCAAAGTGACGCTCGAGACGGATGATGTGCTTTTTGTCGTCGGGATCTGCTTGGGCAAGTTTCTGTAAGATTTCAATCTCCTTGATACCGGCTTTGTACCTGATTGAAGGTTAGCGGCCGCTGGGAAAAGAGCCAAACCAAGGATGCTCGTTGAGACTTACATGGATTCCTGAGCACGAATGATTTTGATGGCGACGGTACGGTTAGTGGTAGCGTCAAGGGCGCGCACGACAGCAGAGAAGACACCCTTTCCAAGGTTGGTCTGAACATGGTAACGATCATCGAGAAGCTCACCGAGGATGATGCGGTAGTAGCCCTCTGGGTCATCCCAGTCGTCGAGCATACTGCGGTCAAGTTGCTTTGCTTCGGGGACACGCACTGCTTGGGTGCCATGGTGCTTGTTGTGAGGGGTTGCAGGCTCTGGGGCAAACATGTCATCGTCGTCATGGTCGGCGAACATGTCAAAGTCGTTGGTTTGACGAGATGGCTCGGGAGCAGCAGGCTGCTTCTCAGATTGGCCGTCATTGTAGGCAGCGGCGGACAGGTGGGCATTGAGCTTGTCTTGCTGCATGTCCATGGTAGGGTCGTAGTCAGCGGCAGAGGGCGCTTGCAGAGCAGCGGGAGAGTCGGGGTCAGCATTGACAGGGTTCGCGAGATCTTGGTCATGGGCAACCGAGAAAGAAGCAGGAGACGCGGGCAACGAAGGCATCGAGGCAGCAGGAGAAGGCACGGCGGAATCCGATTGGGAGTTCAGAGCTTGGTTGAGGCGATGCTTTGCACGCAGGGTTTCACGGCGCTTGCGACGCTCTTCAATCAGAGTGGCCTCGTCGACGGGGGCTTCTTCTGGCTCGTCTTGTACATGGTTTGCGGGAGGTGGTGATGGTGGTCGAGAGGGATGGGCAGAGGTGGTGTTTGAGGGTGGTGGTCGAGGCGGACGGGCGGAGGTCGTGTGTGGGCGATGGCGCTTCTCTGGCGGCGGATGGTCAGGGGGCGGGCGCTTGAGTGAGTCGTGAGGTGTGTGGTTGTACCTCGACGGCGGTGATCGAGGTCTGTGTCTGCGGTCAATGGCGCTGTCTCTGGCTGGGGGAGGGCGCGATCTAGTTGCCTTGTCTTGGACAATGTCGCTCTCGGACGCCGAAGTGTGGGCCATGGTCATGGTTGTCGTAGACGGACAGGTGGGGATGGTGGAGTTTGGGGGAGAGAGAGAGAGATGGGAGAGATGAGAGAGCCAGCGAGATCTTGGCGTGGGTAGTGATGATGATGATGATGATGATGATGGTGATGGTGATGGTGATGATGACGATGATGATGGTGACGATGATGATGGTGATGGTGATGATGATGATGATGATGATGATGATTTTCTCTAGGGCAATTGCCTGCCAACAAGACTCGACCTGCCACTCGGCTTTGATCAAACCTCGTCAAGATGGTCGCAACTCGTGCTCCAATCACTCGGCGCTACGCTGCTCTGCTGCGCCCGTCGCTCGCTGCCCGTCGCTGCTTTGCCCACCAGCAGTCGCCTACCACTCCTCAGCCACAAAGTCCTGCTTCCACTCCATCCGCTGCTGCCTCGCCCGATATCATGCCCATCCCGCAGCAACGGCGCCCTCGCAAGCTGCAGGACGGCTACAGCGGGGCCTTCTACTTGTCCCTGCTCGGCGGCCTTTTGCTCTCTGCTCCAGTCATCACCTATTTCTACTGGGAACATCGCAAGATGCACATGAGAGAGAAGAAGGAGGCCATTCTCCACGAGATCCATGCCAGGGTCGGCGTGCCCAAATGATGTACTACTTAGTAACTGCCTGGTCTAGCTAGAGTTGAGTCTGCTTGAGCGTCTGGGCTCTCCCGACTCGGTTGCCGCCTTCTTGGCCTCCTTCTTGGGCTTGCTGCTCGACGACTCGTTCGCCTTTCCGTTCTTGCTGGGCCGCCCGCGCTTCTTCTTCTCGCCGCCCTTTTCCTCGCTGTCGTCCGACGTCTTTTGCTGCTTCTTGCTTCGCTCCTCGTCTTCTTGCTCGTCCGACGCCTCGCGCTTGTCGCCCGTCTTTGCCTCGCCGTCTTCCTTCTTCTCGTCATCCTCTTTCTCGTCCTCTTCGCTCTCCTTCTTTTCCTCCTTCTCGTCCTCTTCCTTCTTGTCCTCTTTCTTCTCTCCGTCACCCTCCTCCTCCTCCTTGGTGTCCTCCTTGGTGTCCTCCTTGGTCACCGTCTTCTCCTCGCCCTGGTCTTCCTTGTGCTTGTCTCCTTCCTTCTCGACGTCGAGCTCATGGGCCCGCTTGACTACGTCGTTGCCCGAACGAGAGATCTTGACTGCAGGGTCTTCGGGATCGGCATTCTTCTTGACTTCGTTGCCTCTCTTGGTCTCAATTGAGAGCTCGCCCTCCTTGGCAATCTCAGAGACCTCGCCGCCGGGACGGCTGCCAGACCACTGCCATGACACTAGTTGCGCCGTGTCAGCATTGCTTTTCTTCGGCACGCCAACGTGACATGAACATGCGCCAACAGGATTCGTCCCTTCAGCTGGATTGGCATTGCAATTCGCGTGCGAAACCACGCGTCATTGACTTGCAGGACTCGAAGCCGCGTGCAGTTTTACGCCTTGACAACAAATCAAAGAACTCACCCTGGTCACCTTCCTTGATTTCCTTGTCGCTCATGGTTACGGGGTGCGGGTTGCTGATGGTTTAAGAGTGAGGAGGGGCTGTTTAAAGTAGAGCTTTCGTGTAGAATATCAATGCGATCGCCAAGTTTCAGCGACTCTGACAAGTAATCGTAAGAGGTAAGCGACGCGTTGTTGGAGGAGCTGAGGCTGGGTTAAGAGGAAGAGAGGTCGTCCAAGAGCACAGCGCGTCCCCCGAGGTGGAGTCTGGAGGCTGTGACGTTGTGCCTTGCGGCGATCGGCGCTAATACTTTGTCCTGTTGGCCCGGTTATTTGGTTCTTGGTTTCGTTCTTTTTCCGTCTACCTGAGTATTTTTGTAGCCTCGGGTCGATTTTGCTAAATACTTGTAAAGCACTGTAGATGTTCAATGCTGTCCTCGAATCTGAAATGTGCTGTTTTTCCTTGTGTGTTGATTTGAATAGCTATGGTGGAGACGTTGCAAGCTTGAAGCTCAGCTCGAGCTCTCCAATCACACCACTGTCACCACCTCAACGCTGGTACAGAATACACAATGGTCATTGCCAATGTTTGTTTACTTGCTTGATCGTTCCAAGTCCATAGTACGACTTCCTCTGAGCTGTATATCGGCCAAAACAAGTGGTCAAGCTGTATGTCTTTTCTTGTACTACACGAACACCCCATTGCCCCAGTATTCTGACGCATGTTGGTCAACGATTCTCTTGACAAAAAAATATATTGGTTTCTTTCACCACAGAGCGCAGATTTTGACTCAGTGCGGCCACTGTATGAATACGTAGAACCTTCTTTACACCTTACGTCTAATGCTCGATCACCACGAGTCTATTATTACACGAAGTGGAGCTGAGGTGATGAAGACAGGGTCATGTCCACAGCAAGGCCTTACCTTGACCCTGACCTTATTGACCAACACGAGTCCGCACTTCCATCATTTGACACCTTGTGAGAAGACCTACAGAAAACTGACCGCCAAAGGAAGACAACAACAATGAGACTCTTTGCAATTTATAAACATGTCTTCCTTTTCTTGCTTCGTCGAGGCCGGTTACGGTCCGCCACCCCACCCAAAACTCCTCCCAATGCATACATCCAGCAAAGACTAGGCGCAATGTACCATTGTGAAATGGAAAAAACAAAACTTGATATCCATTTGGCAAAGAAGAAAGGAAAAAGACCAAAAGAAACCAATCCAGCTGTTTAGTGTTTTGTAGGACCAACCAATCAGAAACACCGCCAGAAAGAAGCCCGAAACTATGTCAACATGCAAGAAAAAAAAAAAGGCTGACACAAAGCCCAGTATTTGATTTCGGCATGGGGGTTTGGATATCATCATGTTTTAGTGTGGAACGAATGGACTTTACACGTCCATACCGTCGTTGAAAATGCCCTGGGGTTCATTTGAGGAAGAGACCACACCGCTCATGCGCTCGCCCTTGCTCGATGTCTTCCTCAGCTCATCGTTGTCCTCTTGCTGCTCTTGCTGTGCCTGCTGCAAATGAGCTGTGTCGTTACCAAATTGACGATCAAGAGTGCTCTCATCCACAAAGGTGAAGCCCTTGAACGCTGTCTGCAGTGTGGGACTGAGCGGTGTGCTGGCTGGGTTGACTCCGCTGGCCAAAGCTGCCGCACGTGCATTGAGAGATGACGAATTGCCGCTTGAGAGAGCGTTTGTGAACTCGGGATCGAAGTTGCTCACATCCAGTTCTCCCTTGAGCTTGGGCTTGAAAGGTGGAACAAGTGCCTTGCGACCAAGAGCATCCCAATCAACATCATCGAAGAAGGCATGAGCCATCAGCTCATCGGCATCGGCTTTGGCTCCAAGACGGTGGTTGGGGTTACGGTTCAGCAGTCCCTTCACAAAGTTGCGGCCTTCTGTCGAAAGTGCATCTCTGGGGAAGCGAACCTTGCCGAAAGCAATGTTCTTGTACATTTGCTGAGTGTCCTCGGCGTAGAATGGCGACCAACCGCAACACATTTCAAAGACCAAAACACCCAACGACCAGAAATCCACCATCTTGGTATAACCTTGTTCGTCGAGTAGAACCTCGGGCGCAAGATACTCAGTAGTACCACAGAAAGTGTTGGTGGTGTCACCCTTTGAGAGGTTGGCCTTGGACAGACCGAAATCACAAAGAGCAATATGACCGTTCGCATCCAGCAAGATGTTCTCAGGCTTCAAGTCGCGGTATACGATGTCGTGCTGGTGAAGATGTCTCAAAGCCAGAATCAGCTCTGCGATATAGAATTTGGCACGGCCTTCATGGAAGCGTCCCTCACGCTGAAGGTGCCAGAAAAGTTCTCCTCCTGACATGTAGTCGGTGACCAGGTAAAGATCTGCAGGAGTCTGGAAAGAGAACTTCAAGCCAACGATAAACGGTGACTCTGCAGTAGCAGTGCGAACAAGAATATTACGCTCGCCGATAGTGTGGGCAATCTCCTTCTTTTGAATGATGACTTTCTTGGAAAGCACCTTCATGGCGTAGATTCTCTGTGTGTCCTTCTTGCGGACCTGGAAAACCTGTCCAAAAGTGCCTTTTCCAATGAGTCTCAGAATCTCAAAGTCCTCTGGTCCGTAGACTTTCTTGTCGGTCTTTTGAAAGCTGAGCCTGAGCTGTATTTCGCCAGAAACATTGTCCAACTCGCCTTCTCTAGGCTTTAGCTTGAACCACTGTTCGTGAGGGGTTTCATAATTTTCGAGGTTGGGGCTGAAGCGGACGTGACCGATGAAAGCCTCTTGGTTCTTCTTGTCGTATACCGAAATATCGAGTTCAGATTGATCGCCAACAACATCGCTTTGCTTCAGTCAGTATGGTATATGTGAAAATTGAGGGTAAGGAACATACAAAACTGCCTTGTGGTTCCATAGAGGCTCAGTCACGAGATGGTCCGAAGCAGTATTCTTGAGCTTAGAAATGTCTGTCTGGCTAGTCTGGCGGCTGCCGAGTCCAGGAATACTCACAGGCTTGCCCGAATCACTGCCCATTCTCTTCATGGCAACTCCTTTGGCCAGATTTTCTTCTTGGTGACCGTCTTGTTCTTGTGTTTTGGTATCCATGGCATCCGCCTCGGCGCCACCGGAGATGTCTTCATTCAGTTGATAGATGCATACGACATAGGGTGCGGTGCTGGGTTTCAGGCCTCTACCCTGTACAATGTTGACCGAAAGTTGACCCTTGGTTGTGCCGACAGTGGGTTGACCGCTGGATTGGCTCGAGCTGGAACGACTGCTCTTCTCTGTCTTGGTGATCTGAGGTGCTGTAGGAGCAGGAGCGTCATCGACTGCTGCCGTTGTTTCATTGTGTGACAGGGCCCGCGGAGTTCGAGGGGGAGTATTCTTTGAGTTTTCTGTTAGCTCTTTGCTCTCGCTGTCCAGAGGTTCAGACTCGGGCGAAAGTGAACGAGAAGCATGTGCAGAATTGGGAATTATGGTAGGTTGAGCGGCAGGGCTGGAGATGTGTGCTGAAACGTGGGGCTTGGAAACGGCAGTGACGGTGCTCGATGGCAGTGTGGAACTACGAAGCCGCGCTGGTGACATCGATATGCTCTTCTCGGGCTGAGGCTGCAGCTCGGCAGAGACCTCTTCGTTGATGTGCTGGCCATGTATCGAGGAAGCCGACGATAGAGGCGGAGTAGGATATGAATCGTCCACTTCCTGGTGCGGAAGCTGCAAGGGCGCTTGGTTGTTGGCGAGCGCAGAGGACTTGGGCGAGCTAGGAGCGGTGGGAGGAGGGATGCCGACAGTGGTGGGGGGTTGTGAGGGGTCCATGTTCAAACTCGAGCCATGTGGGATATAGCGGGAGAGTGCTGAGGGGCAGGCAGGACTGGTGGATGTGAAGGGAGCACGAAAAGAATCACAAACCTGAGCGAAGTAGGCGTGGGCCAATCCGGGCTGACGTTTATCGGTAAAATCAGGACGGGGCGTTGAGACACCGCCGGGAGGTGTTGATGCGCCCGAGCCAACATGATCGGAATCTTCGTCCGGTGCTCGAGTACTAGTGGGACGAAGGTGATTAGCGTCTGCCATGATGGAAGATTCTGAAACAAAACAAGCACTTTGAACGTGCGGGAATTGGCAAGGACACGCAAAAGAATCGTCAACTAGACCCGTCACAATCCTGGAAGAAGAGTCGGGGAGCAGTGTTTTGTTGGATTCGACTGCCGGTTTGAGCTTTTCCATAACAATTGGGCCATCTCCACAGCTTCAGTGTCGATGATTCGCCGTAGCACTTGGCGGTCGGCCCGATGACGAGCCGTCGTAGCCACATGCAGAATGACGGTATGCAGCCGGCCTTGCGACAGCTTTTTTTTCTTGCTCGCCGGTGCAGCGAATAATGCTCATAGGACCAAACACTCGTTGATCCTTCTCCGCATGGGCTCGGGCTTCTAGAAGCGGCGCTTGATCATTGAAGAGGTACTGCAGCGACCGTCCGGGACCCTGAGGCAGAGCGGCGTTGACCTGGCCAGACACACGGCGGAGCCGGCGAGAATGGCCGGAGTGGGAAACAAGAGACCAAAAAAGACACAAGAGGGCAAAATCGAAGCATGCTTACCTTTGCATCATTGCTTGCCGCAGCAAGTCCGCGGCGGGAGACTGCTGAGGATGATTTGTAGATGAAGGTGAAGACATTGTTAGGGATCTCGTGGACCACGGATCGGCAGGAGCTGGCTCGATAAAGACAGTCGGTATCAGACTGCTTGACTTTGATGACAAAGGCGGAGGTCGTGGTCTCCTCAGCGAGTCGTGCTTATTTGAGGAGGTCGAAGAAAACGAAGGCGAATGGCGTCGCTTTCTGTCGGGTTGCTGAGTCCGATCAGAAGAGCCCGACGGATTGAGATTGCTGCTGCGATTTACAGCCAGGATTGACGATTCAGCGAAGTGACGAGGAGAATTATTAGAGGATGGATTGGTTTCGAAGATGCTGAAGACTGGTGCAAGAAATGAAGCGTCTGGGCGTGCCATCATTGATGGCGTTAGCTAGCGGGGAAACTGGAACTTTCAATCCAACGCTCCAGCTCGTCAGGACTCGAGAGAGCCGATGCTGCCTGTTCCCAGGGGCCGATATTGGTATGCAGTGTCAGAGTCTTGTCAGACGTTGCAGAGTCGAGAAATCGAGACTCGAGGAGAAAACACTATACGTGCAAGCCTCATAGCCTACAGCTCCATCATGCGCCGCTCGTCTGGATCATGGATCATCTGCCCCCCCCCAAAATTCGCCCTCGGCGATTGCAGATCAAATCGCTTGGCCAAGTCCCGGAACAGAGACAGGATTTGGCAAATTTACGGCCATCTGCCCACGCAAGGGCAGCTGTGCTCCAAGCGCACAGGAACAACAAAGCTCGACTTGTGTTTGCTTGGTAGTCGTTCTCGAAGTCTTGACACGTACAAGCGCCCTTGCTGGTGCAACACACAATCTGATGAGCGGGTATAACCTGTAGTAGTAATATAGCTCGTTCCAGCTAGCTGACGAGACAAGAAGGGCTCGGAAGTGGCAAATCCAGGCCATGCCTTAGTCTATGTATCGTCACATCAAATATGCCCTACGCGTACTGCAATCCCTATGTGCACACAAATGATCCAGGTCACACACCTGCTTAGAGTGCAGAATTGCTGAAATGGCCAAACCAATGCTTGATAAGATAAGATGGAGCTCGGAGCGGCGGTTCCCGAGACGCCGACAAGGCCGACGCGCGCAGTGTGTTGGAGAACAGCGCAGCTGGACGCGCCAACACGACGCAACATTGTACACATTGCAACCATGCCGCGAGGAGGAAGGGGCAGAGGCGGTGGCCCAAGGCTGCGCCTTTCAGCGAGTAATCACAGCTTGTCCTCGCGTTCACCTTCAAGTGTACTGAACGTTGCCTAGGAAATTCTACTCCCGCAGTCAAGGTCGATGTGTCGGACGAAGAAATGCCAGATCCAGTTGTGCAAGACGAAGATGAAGAAGACGCCGACCACATCGAGAATGACGGCGCCGAGGAAGATGATGGCGAGCAAGAGTTGGACGAGGAGCAAGAAGCCGGAGAGCGAAGCAGTCCTGCGGTTGTCCAAACAATCCCGCGCAAGAGAGGCAGAGGCCGCCCTCCCACACGTCCACGACCCGATTGGGACACCCCGGAACCTGGCACTGGCAACGCATCGGAATCCGGTACCCCGCGCAGAAAGAGAGGCCGCCCATCAGGTGTTGGAGGAACACGCGGCGGCTTTCGAGGCAGACCAAGAGGAGGACCTTCCCACGCCACCCGAGTGCCAATCGACAAGGAGGGAAACATGATGGACGTCATCAACGACGAGGTTGCGCTGCCTGAAGACCCCGAAGGCGAGACAAAGGTCAACAAGGACGGCCATCTGCAAGGCGGCCGCGATTACCGCGTGCGCGTCTTCACCATCTTAGGCCGCGGTGACAGACTCTACATGTTGTCAACCGAACCAGCTCGCTGCACCGGCTTCCGCGACAGTTACCTCTTCTTCACCAAGCATCTCCAGCTCCACAAGATCATCATTGGCGAGGAAGAAAAGAAGGACCTGATTTCACGCGACGTTATCCCTCACTCATACAAGGGCCGCGCAATCGGCGTGGTTACTGCTCGCTCTGTCTTCCGCGAGTTTGGTGCGCGCATCGTCGTTGGAGGCCGCAAGATCACCGATGACTACCAAGTCCAGGCAGCTAAGGAGAGAGGCGACATTGAAGGTGAACTGGCCGATCCCAACGACCGTCTTCCTCCTCCAGGCGAGCCCTACAACAAGAACCAGTATGTCGCCTGGCATGGAGCCAGTCAGGTCTACCACAACAACGCCCCAAGCGTCCCACTGCAGCCCGGCAAGCCTGCCCTTGGAAAGAAGAAGACCAACATCACCACAGCCAACTGGCAGTTTGAACATGCCAGAGAAGCAAGGTAATCGAGTGCGTTCCATTTGCGGCTTTTGACATTGCTAACAATCACCATCAGCCGCTTCAACTCGAGCCTGACTGCTGCGCGACGTGCCAACCTTGACGGCAACTACGACATCAACACTAACCTCATGTTCTATCCAAAAATCATGCAACCAACCCATGTCAGATGGGAACCTGTTGCCACGACCGACGAGAATCAGCCTGCTACCGAAGGCCCCACCATCTTCTCATCTATCCCCAAGCACATCTCGAGAAACTATCTCGTTACTGACACGTACTTCGAAAGCGCACCCAGATCAAATCTCGGTGTTCCTGGCCCAGACGGCGACGTTGATGATCTGTCTGCCAATGGCTTGTCAACGATCCCTCAGGATGTCTTGGACGAGCTTCCCGAGGAGTGCAGAGCCGCTTTCAACGAGGCAAAGGAAGCCGAGATTGAATGGAAGTCTAGATGGCACAACGAGCACATTGATGGCGCCCGTGGTAAGTTGCGCATCGGCTTCAATGGATTCCCAGTTTGAGGAGGCGGATGAATGCATGCCATCATGAGAACGCGAGTTATGGAGTTTTGGAGTGAAGGCGTCTTTCTTCCACCAGCATGGCAAAGGCAAAATTAGTCGACAAGGAATACCCAAGATTAGGTCAAATGGCATCTGAACGTTTTGTTTCTCTGAATGGCTGATCAATTTCTCCACGTGAATATCTAGTGAGGTGGCAGGGAACGCATTCCGCATTGTTACATTCCTCTCCAGCTCGGTACAAAGAGGTAGTGCCTCACCTAATCGAGCCCACCCTTTTCGCCGGTTTCGGGTATTGATTCATTTCAATAAAGCTCGTAACCAAAAACGACAACACTTGCTACCAAGGTCACCATCAACCTCCAGATTTCTTGCTCATACCTTAAGAATTGCATAGAATGGCAGCGAACATGTCATTCTCTGGGACAACATGTCCATTACCTTTTCTGAACAGAGATAACTACACTTCAGGAGCCGGATGTAAGTTCGGAGATGAAAGTCGTTGCCAACTACGCTGATCAATCCCAAGACCTCGGTGGACGATTCTGCAGTGATGAGTGCTGCCTGCCTTGTCCATTGACTGAATTGGTTTACACAGACTGTGAGTCAACGTACATTATTCCACCTTGTTCTCTGAGACTAATTCTCCTTTCCTCTAGCCTTTACCACACACGAACATGTCGCCGGCTGGCTTAGCGTTGTCAGTCTGATTAGCAGCGTATTTCTGCTCTTGAGCTTTGCAGTTCTGCCTCCTGAAAAAAGTCACCGCCATTATCTCAGCGTGTGTCTCACAATCTCCAATGTCATCCTACAGGTATCCATTCAGACAGCATCGAAACAGAGCAAAACGGACTGATTCATGGTAGTTGGCTCTTATCATCCCGTTGGGTTCAAACTCCAACATGTGCTACGATGCCATCACACCCAATGACATGTATTCGGACTTGTCATGCGCATTCTCTGGAGCAATGCTCTTGTGGGGAGGAATGGCTTCAGTTTGCTGGGTCTTGTCGCGCTCTTTATGGACACACTTAAGAGTCTGCTGGAACAAATCGGATACGCGAGTCTTCTTGCTTGCTTCTCACGTATTCTGCTGGGGGATGGCCACAGTCCTCACTGCAGTATGTATGAAGTACACTGGCGTTTCCTATCGCTTGACAATCGTCTGTCTGCCCAACGACAAGCACACCTTCACGACATACTTTGGCTGGATGATTGCTTTCGCTGGTCTGGCTTTTGCTCTACAGATAGCGACGAGCTTCTATTGTCTCTACGTTTATCTGATGAATTTGTGGAAGACCAGCTCCTCATCAACGTCACGGACTACAGGCGCCTCAAGCGACCCCCCTACCAGTGCAGCCAAGAGCACATGGGACAGGCCATGGACAGCGACACGTCAGCAAGCATGGGCTCGAGTCCGCAGGATTTTTATCCTGCAGTGGCGCAACATCTCACTGTGTCTGCTCGTCATCGCAGTTGTTGCCATGCTTTCCGGCGTTTTCGTCTCCTTGAACACATCTCTGGCACGAGACAAGGCGCGTGGCTTCCGTGCAAAGGATATCGCAGGTTGGGCTGCGTGCCTGGTCATTACGCAGGATAAAAACAAATGTCTCCCATTAGCAAGACAGCTCGGAATTACAGAGTCTGCTATCACAGCAAGCCTGATTGTCTGCGCAGTAAGTACAATTAGCTCCCAGACTTGTTGGATGCCCATACTGATTGATGCCCCTTGTAGTTGACCGGTCTCAAAAATTTTGTGTTGCTCATGCGTTGGAGCACTCTGGTCGCATGGGGAGAAATGATCCGCGATGTCAGGAGAAGACGAGACAGCGAAGACTTTCTCAATGCAGAGCCACGTCGCATCACATTCGATCAGCCTTTAGAATCCGAAACGAACAAGAACAACATATCGCCTCTTGACAGTCCTGCATCAGAGTTCTTCCCAGGCAGGAGACCCGAATCAAACCACCATCGATATAGTGATTCGGTTGGTGGTGGCTCACTCCAGCACAGACTTGACTCTGATGCATCGGCATATCAACCTGGACGAGTTTCGATGTTCATCGAGCACGCCTCGGAATACGAAGAGAAGCAGGCATTTTCGCAACAGCGCTAACAGCCCGATAAAGCTTCATAGAAGGCTGCTGAATCTTGCATCTATAACAACCAGATGTAATAATAACAATCAATGCAATGACTTTCCACAACAATTCAGCAGCGAAATAGACACACTTGCTCGGGCTACATCTCCCTTTGGTCTAGCCCACAGATCAAGGAAACAAAACCACTTTCTCATGCACATCATTGCTGTCAGCCATTCAACCTGACATCACATTCTGTCGACATGGCTTGCTATCTGATATTGCGTCTGATACAACGGCTCTATCACTAGATTGGATCTGGTCAGACAGAGCCTATTTCCAAGCCAATTGCTGATATAGCCTTGTTTGACCCTTCTGATGGACTTGCGCTCACGTATCTCTTTGCTATCTGGCTCTACATTCTTCGTCAAATGATAGGTCATGTCATAGACAAAGGTACTGTGGTCTCCGCCATCGCCAATTGTGAGTGCACCTTATCAGGCCTTCTGAATCAGATGTACACGCGCCAACATGCCATTCATGCAAGTAACATTGAGTCCCAAAGTTTCGTTCTCGCTTTGTTTTTGTCACTCGCAGAAGGCTTTCGAGATCAGCTTTTGCGAGAAATAGCCCTTCTGACCCAAAGCAGCTAGCGGCCGAGATCTGGAAGCGTGACTGTAACTTGTCCGTGTTTGAACCGAAGATCGGCAACATTCATCAGATATTCATTGCTTCTGCCCTCATCAGACTGAAGACGATTCGCAAGACCACGCAGACATTTGTGGTTTCTTATGGCACTGCGGATGAGGAAGGTGGTGTAGTCAGGCCGTTGCACTGTGCGCTGCGAGGTGAGATCAATTTGGCAAAATTTGATGAAGGAGAGGACTGTGTGATCAAGGTGCTGTGACCCTTGTTACATACTCGTTTCAGGTGCTTGATTCTCAGAAGCACTTGGAAAGGTGTACCTAGACATCGTCGTTGTGGAATTGTCCTGAGTTGTTGGTCGACGTTTCGACGGTACGAAGCTTCGAGGAGGAGTCGTCCTCGGCTTCATCTTTTGTCAGATGCCGAACGCGCAACTTCGCGACCATCCAGCCAATTCCCGCGGGGTTCCAGCATTAATCTGATCCGAGAAGATGTTGAACATGGCATTGCATTTCGGTCGCAGCAGTCTTATTATGCCCCTACGAAACTGCAGAACCATCAATGTCAGGGCATTGACGAAACGTCATATACCTGCAAGTGCACGATCATTCTCCAGTACACGTTTCCTCGACCAAGCAGATGTTGCAGCACCGGCCCATAGTTTCACGAATGGCCAAAATCTAGGGAAAATCACTCTGCCGTTCAGCAAAGCTGGCCAGGCGAGCAGTGTCTATCTAGATTCAAAGTTGCGAATTGTAAGTGCAACGGCCAAGGTACAATTGCGGATGGTCAAGTCTGATGGAATCAGTCGCCTTATGCAGAGGTTGAGGTCAAGGAACGTCCCGCCAGTGAGTCTTTGCGCTGGAATGGGCAAAGGTTGTACTTTGAGAACGCTGAAGGCGAAGACCGCACATACGTGTAAGTGCTGAGACTTCCACGCTGAGACTATCGGCGAGCACATGTACTGACTTTGGTTTTTACCTAGGTCCAATGTGTGGTTGAGGTCAGTGTTCTGAGTGAGTGTCAATACCCTTGGATACTGATGCGCAGCAGAGATCAATGTCCTTGCCAAGAATGCATTCATCCGGTCACTCGACAGAGACAGCTTGATACCTTCTCAGTAAGTGCATTTGCTGGAACATGCAATGTATGATTTGCTCACACGATTTCCAAGATTGATCCCAGCATAAAGCCATCTAAGATGAACGTGCAGACTAAAGCCAAGCAAACCATACAGATTGAGTGTGAGCATCATGAGTTCAGAATGGTATCGAAAGATCTGACCATCAAACAGGGCAAGACGGGCATCAGAGTGAATACCCGCTTAAACTGCTCCGGAAAGGTAGACCAACACATTCGAACGTGCAAAGAAGAGGCCTTGTTGAGTGAGTTTCAATCATTGTACGTTGATAAACACTAGCTGACATGTATTAGACAAGTAATGTTTGACAAGACTATTGCGAATGACCCACCGACAGTCGACTACAAGAGTATCATGGAAGCAGATGGTGTTGCAGAATGGACTCGTCAAATTGTAAGTATGCCAGTGTCCGAGATTGAGTAAATGGCTGACTTGAAGAAGAACGTACATGGATTATCGTTTGTGAGGAATTGTCCAATCGATCCCGATGCAACGCAAAAGTTGTTGGAGAAGATTGGACCTATTCGTGAAACACATTACGGTGGGCGCCATCTCCTTCAAGTCTGCGGCATTGTAGCTGACAGTTGCAGGTGGCTTCTATGACTTTACGTCAAACATGGCAAGCAAGGACACCGCATACACGTCCTTAGCACTGGAAGCACATACAGATACGACATATTTTACAGAACCAGCAGGACTTCAGATGTTCCATATGCTCTCACATACCGGTGGCTCTGGCGGTGAGTCCTTGCTAGTGGATGGCTTCGCAGCAGCAAGACAGCTCTATGACGAAGACAAAGAGGCATACAAGGTCCTCAGTACGGTCGGCATTTGGGCCCACGCAAGTGGCAATGAGGATGTCAGCATTCAACCATACGTATGCTTCCCAGTCCTCTCACACGACCCCATCATGGGACACCTGATTCAAGTGAGATGGAACAATGCGGACAGAGCAGCAATTGAAGCATCGAATGATATGATAGACAAGTGGTATGAGGCTGCCAGGTATGTCTTGTTCTCTTGATCAAACAAACAAGCTGCTAACATCGAGTAGGAAATTTAATCGGATTTTGAACGATCCGCAGAACCAGTACTGGACGCAGTTGGCGCCAGGAATGCCCTTGAGTAAGTTTAGTCATAGTTCGAGGCACAAGCATACTAATAGTGATGGACAGTCTTTGACAATTGGCGAGTGCTGCACGGAAGAAGTGTCTTTAGTGGCAAGAGACGCATGGCCGGCGGTTACAGTAAGTGGAAGATGCATCAGGTCGAAGAGTTGAACATTTCTGATTGAGACAGTCAACCGCGACGACTTCATGTCCAAATTCAAGTTGACCAACTCGTCTCGAGACGAAGTTTTAGAGGCGACAGTCACAGGATAGATCTGACCCCTATGGGTTGTTCTGCTTGGAGGGCTGAGATTTAGAAAAAATGTCAACTTTAGTACAAAGGGCCAAAGATATGAAACAGAACGAGTTGGATTGTCGGATGCTTGAATAACCACCTCAATTAAACACTCTGTTGTTTTATTGTCAAAAGTGAATGCAAAGAGTAAAGGTCGAAGCGGCAAACGCCGGGCTTGAGCGATGTCATTGTGGTTGGAGCTCAAGCCATGCAACATTCGGACTTGTGTATTACAACACGCCGATTGTCACATCTTCGTCTTTGTCCCATCGCCACACGTCTCGAATTCATCCAAGTTACACGTCGATCTACCAGAAGCTGCAGACATGTCGACACTCGAGGATCTGGATGCCCTGGAGCACCAGGACAAGAAGGAAGGCGAGGACAAGAGGGACCAAGATCCCAAGAAGCCCAACCAGGGCGGCGACGCTGATATGAAGGACGCCGACGGTGACAAGCAGGAAGACGAGGAGGAAGAGGTGCTGGACTCGGACATTCTCAACTCAAGCACACGAGACATCATCACAAGGCGGCGACTGCTCGAGAACGACACACGCATCATGCGCTCAGAGTTCCAGCGCCTGACGCACGAGAAGCAAGCCATGCTGGAGAAGATCAAGGACAACGTCGACAAGATTGACAACAACCGGTGCGTCTTGTCCTCGGCCTGTTGCCAACCCTGCTGCGAGCTATGCTGACACGAAACAGCCAACTCCCATACCTTGTCGGCAACGTCGTCGAGATTCTCGATCTTGATGTCGAAGCAGATGCCGCCGAAGAAGGCGCCAACGTCGACCTCGACGCCACACGCGTGGGCAAGTCAGCCGTCATCAAGACATCGACCCGCCAAACAATCTTCCTGCCGCTGATCGGCCTTGTCGACCACGAGAAGCTCAAGCCCGGTGATTTGATCGGTGTCAACAAGGACTCATACCTCATTCTCGACACACTTCCTGCCGAATACGACAGCAGAGTCAAGGCCATGGAGGTCGACGAAAAGCCCACCGAAAAGTACACAGACGTTGGTGGTTTGGACAAGCAGATTGAAGAGTTGGTCGAGGCTGTTGTCTGGCCCATGAAGGAGGCTGAGCGCTTCAAGAAGATTGGCATCAAAGCACCCAAAGGTACGCTCTCATTGCACTCTCTGCTTCGTCCTTCTTCCTTCTGACCTCTATCTGCAGGTGCCCTCATGTACGGCCCTCCCGGTACCGGCAAAACCCTCCTCGCTCGTGCTTGCGCCGCCCAAACAGAAGCCACCTTCCTCAAACTCGCCGGTCCTCAACTCGTCCAGATGTTCATTGGTGATGGTGCCAAGTTGGTCCGTGACTGCTTCGCCCTAGCCAAGGAAAAGGCTCCCTCAATCATCTTCATTGATGAGCTTGATGCCGTCGGTACCAAGCGTTTCGACAGTGACAAGAGTGGTGACCGTGAAGTCCAGCGCACCATGCTTGAGCTGTTGAACCAGCTCGACGGGTTTGCTAGCGACGACAGAATCAAGGTTCTTGCGGCAACAAACAGAGTCGATGTTCTCGATCCTGCTTTGCTTCGTTCTGGCCGTCTCGACCGCAAGATCGAGTTCCCCTTGCCCAACGAAGAATCTCGTGCTCAGATTCTCCGCATTCACAGCAGAAAGATGACCGTCGATGAGGGTGTCAACTGGCCTGAGCTGGCAAGAAGTACCGATGAGTTCGGTGGTGCCATGCTCAAGGCTGTCTGTGTTGAGGCTGGTATGATTGCGCTACGTTCTGGACAATCAAAGATTGTCCACGAACACTACGTTGATGCCATTGCCGAAGTGCAATCCAAGAAGAAGGAATCGTATGTTTCTCTTATGCTTGAGCATATTTTGACGCTTGCTGACATTGTATTAGAATCTCAATCTACGCCTAGACGTTCCCTCTTTTGTTGCATTGGCGGGGTTGGAGGCGCTTTCAATCAACGACACATACCTGGGTTTGTAATTATAATCTCAGCTAGACACGATTCATCATGGACTCATTCAATTTTGTTCTACTGTCTCACATTATGCCTTTGCTGTTCGCTTTATCTGGGCCTTGGTTTGTCATCAAGCCTCAAATCACAGCTTACTCTTCTCTCCCGTGATCCTCATCTTTGCCCGGCCGTTGCTCAAGCAAACCTTTCCACCTTTGACGCTTGTCACGAATCTGACATCTTCCCATCCCTCCTTGTCGACATTTCCCATGCGCCAAATCTGCGTGACCAGGGTGTCGCCTGCCTTGACGGGACTTGCAAATCGTGCTGCAAATTCCTTGATATTGGCTGGATCAGAGTTTCCAAGGAGCTTCAGGAGTCCATGTGCCGTCGTGTTCCAGGAGAAGAGCCCGTGAAGAATGGCGCCGCCAAAGCCCATCTGCTGACCAGGCTCCGGTGTTGCATGCAGGGGATTGTAATCGCCGCAAAGTCGATATAGGTGTGCCGACTCTGCGTTTGTCTGGTATACATACTCTGCGTCCGGCTTTTTGCCTTCGGGAGGCGGGTAGTTGACCGTTTTTGGGCCTACGCTCTGTCAGTAGAGGCTCTTCCTAGACTCATCCTTGCCCAGCTTACCCTTTGGTCCATCCCAGCCTCCCTGGCCGACAAAGAAGGACATGCCCACAGCTCTGCTATAGACCTCTCCTGTCGCCTTGTCTACGATGAGGTTCTCCGTCTCAACAACCGAGCCCGGTTTACCCTTGTCATACACACCCAAAACCTTTGCTCTCATCTCAAAGTCACGACCCTCACTTGTTGTCGGAAGAGGTTTCAGAAAAGTGATGGCTTGTTCTCCGTGAACAACTTTGCGACTGTCAAACTTGGGCACATCAGGAATGGCCGCTCGCTTCGAGTTTTGTGAAGCATAAAAGTCGATGATTTCGGCCGAGGTGCCTTTGAATGGCAGGATGATTGAATACGATGGGAACACACAGAACTTTGGGTGGAATTCCTGTTTGTAATGTATGAGTATCTTTACAACCCACAAACTTGTTGAGATAATACATACATAGAGAAAGTGAAGCTCGTCTCTGGCATCACAGCCGATGGCATTGGCAAATAACAAGACATCTCGCTTGTACCATGACACTGGCACGGGGGGATATTCGAAACCTACACCAGGGCCACTCATGATTCTCGGATATGTCCTTGATTGAAATCTGGATGTATGGACGAGGATATTAATATTGCCTTTTCAAGAGTACTGAAGTCTTTCCTTCTAATAGAGTCAAATACACAAGCCGAGGGCGTATGAGAGCGGGGAAGTGACTTGCCGAGGAGCTTGACACCAGCGTCGAATTGTTCGTGTCGTGGTCAACCTTCGTGCTGTCACAGTTCACACACGTAGACGATCGATGATAATGGTGTCTAATCTTTGGGCTTTATTACTTAAAGCAGCGTCGTCGAGTCACTCCAAGTCACGCGCTTGCTTCTTTGCTTCTGCTTCTCGGCACGATTGAACTGTGTTCGGATTGATCCTCTCTGACCGATGCCCGGCTTCCCCGAGGTTCGGCCGCTGTCGTGGTTGGTGTGGTTATATGGAGAACCAAACTCAATTCGTGGCGACATCTGGCAGCGTGGCCTAGTGGGTAAATACAGTCACATTACCGTATCCCGTACCACCTGCTAACCTAACCATAGTAAGGCGCAGCTTTCCGGCCTCTGGATTCAGCTGAGACTCGTGGGTTCGAATCCCTCCGTTGTCGTTCAATTTTGCCTTTTTTGCTCACGAAACCCCCAACTGGTTTGCACTTTTGAAAAGGTTACCAGAATTCAAACATTGTCAATTGCTTCTGCTAACATGATAGTACAGTAAAGCAAGGATACTCGACTGAAGGCAGTAAAGAATCAGGGTCTGACCAGTCTATCAGAATGAGATGAAAATGGTTGCAGTGTTCACGTACATGAAAGTCACACATAATTTGGAGTAACACTTGGCTTGCGGAGTGCGTTGATCAGGTAGTGCCGAGGTTCACTTTACTGCGTGACTACAAAACGAACGAATGCCTAAGCATTACGTAGGACATGTAGGCAAGCACAGTTGCATGATCAATTTCTGAACCATCGTCTAATCGATTCTGCGCACGATCGCTCCTTCACTTCTTGCCCCTGTTCAGCCTTTTGGCGGCCTGATAGAGGAAGCGAGTCTGAGGAGGAAAAAAGATGGAGAAGACGCATATGACGAAGGCATTGTTGATGTTGACTTTGAGGAGTACCTCAATCGAGAGAGTGAAAAATCCGACCGCGAGACCGATGCTAGAGACGACGGAGATCTTCTCGTTGATGGGGTGTTGATATACGTACATGAGTATCCAGAAGACGAGTACAGCAAGATGATTGTAAGTGGTTGCGCCATCTACAAAGGACAGACTGCATTTGCTGACCCGTTGGTTGATCTAGACCGACATGGAGAATGTTCAGCCCTTGTCCTTGTCTGAGAACGGCGAACTCCACAAACGATCCGATATGGCGACACAGCCGGACGATCACCAGCTTGAGAATGCCCTAAAACTCGTCCATATCTGTGAGGATTCATTCAAGGGCACCCTTCTTGCCGATGAGATAGGGCTTGGCAAGTCTTTGATAGTTGTTACGACTGTCATGCTCCCTGAGAAGACCCGAGGAGCTCATGATGCACCAGCTTTGGTTGTCACCACAGTTTCATGCATGAGCCAGTGGGTTGTGGAATTGGAACACAAAGCTTTGCAAGCTGATCTCGACAATCAGAATGCCGATGCGGCAGACGAGTTTGGTATGGCTATCATTGCTCGCGTCATCACCGCAAGAAGATGGAAGAATCTGGTATATGCTGACGATAACCAATTCGATGAGGACGTTGACGTCGGTCAAAGAGGGAGTGAAGGGTTCATGAGATTCAAAAAGCATCATGCCTACCATCAGACATAGAGTGAAGTGCTTTGCAACGGAGGATTTGAGTGAAAGTAGATTCTCTTGCGTGCCATGAACAAGGTGCGGCGATACGCGTGAAGAGTGTCGAGGAAGGACTATGAGAATTTGAACAAAGAGTGAACTTGTGAAATTCGGGCCTCAGCACAGGCTGGTGACTTAGGTTCGGCATATATACCTAGTTTGACAGTACATATTCATGAGCGATCCATTCGTTCACGAGATGATGACTAAATATGCATGGGGCAAGTGAAAGTCACCAACAGCTAGACTTGTTGGCAAGAAAGAATGCAAAGTGGTGAGATGATGACTCGACGAGAAGTGCAAGTGATCGGACAAAGAGTTGGACAAGAACGGCGGGGACCGGGCGGACATGAGGAAGTCGAGGAGCCGAGCGCAACCGGAGATGATGAGTCCTCGTGATGGGTCATCAGGGAGTTACGAAAGGCACTAAAAACAGGTGGCTGGAGTACTTTGAATGGGTACAGTGTGGTATCCACGAATGTGCGGACAGAAGAGATGGGAGGCTGGGTTTGGCAGAAAAACGCAGAGGGAGGGTATGCGCTGGACAGGGTGGTGCACATGTACATGGAGAAGGATGCACAAACGAAATCGTCATGATTAGGCAGGCGCACGGCAGAAATTCAATCGTGCCAAGACGCAGAAGCAAAGAAGCAAACGCGCGACTTGGAGTGACTCGACGACGCTGCTTCGCCCTTTCACCTCTCCCCCCCCCAACCACCACCTCCAACTCTCTTTTGGGCGCATCTTGCGACGAGCGACCACTGCCGTCGACTGCTTTTTCGCTCTGCAGACGAGCACGTCGGACAGCCGCACACGCTCTTGCTTGTCGACACGGCCTTGTGATAACCCGCTTCAGTCGCCTTCTCCCGCCCGTACAAGCCGTTTGCCGACCGCCGCCATCCATCGCCGGACGACCTCTTTACTGAGACCCGTCCCTTCTGCGCGTCGCATCTCTCGTCCCCATCGCCGACCACCTACGCCTCTTGCGCCGCCTGACTCGTCCGAGCATTCCTATACGGCCATCTCTCGGACCCGCGTCTGCCATCGTCCTCTCTTGCCAGTCTTGCACCTCGCCTCTTCTGTCGCGTATGCAATTGAGCCTCTAAAGAAGCGTGGGCTCAGAGCTCTTTGGGCTTCGCCTCCGGCGCGAAGTAATCGGTTCGCCCATCGTTCCCCTCGGCCCGCCGTCTTCTTGCGCTGACTCGAATCAGAGTGTGAAACTCACACTCGATCCTTGATCCGTCTCGACATCATGCCGTCCTTCTACCCCCGTCACCTCCCTCCCACCCCTCCCGAGTTTTTCCCTTCTGCTTGCCAGCGCATGCAGTATCCTCAAGACTCGTATCGTACCTGCGACTCACGTCCCGATGCTGCCTACGAATACTCTAGAGGATACTCTCAGTCTGCTTTCCAGCCCAACTCGATTCTTCCTCCCATCAACAACTACTACGACTCAGCCAGCGCTCCCATCCTGCCCCCTCTGAGAATGCAGGACCGTTTGGCCATCGAAGACGACTACCGCCTCCGCATGCAGCAAGAACAGCGCAGTCAAGCTGCACAACAGCAACAGCAACAGCAACAGCAACAGCAACAGCAACAGCAACAGCAACAGCAACAGCAACAGCAACAGCAACAGCAGCAACAGCAGCAGCAGCAGGCACAGCAGTCATCGCAGAAGGAAGACAAGGCAACCGGAGGAGTGTCGGCCAAGCTCGATTACGAAATGGAACGCATGACCAACTTTGTGGCGGAATCGGCGTCGGGAATGTATGCTCTCCATCTGTCCCCCATCTGCCTTGCAGATATTGACATCTGTCGAAGCATCCAGCCTAGTGTTCCTATTCAACCCTCGTTCCGCAAATGGGTCTCGCAGGTCCTCTCGGCTACCAGACTGCCTTCGGCAACAATCTTGCTCAGTCTGCATTATTTGACCCTCCGTCTGCGAGACTACCCCCCTAGGACCACCTCTTCGTCCGAGAATCACATTTATCGCCTGCTTGCTGTCGCTCTCATTCTGGGTAGCAAGTTCCTCGACGACAACACCTTCATCAACCGCTCGTGGTCTGATGTAACGGGTATCAGGGTGTCCGAGCTGAACAACCTCGAGATGGAGTGGCTCGCGCTCATTTCTTTCGATCTGCACTGCGACCCTTCTGATCCTGCTGGTCTGGCAAGCTGGTTGCGTGCCTGGAACGAACACGAAGCTCAAGCCGTGAGCCGTTCGCGCACCGCTCGTTTGTCTCCGCTCAACACAAACCTTCAGCGCCAGTCGCCCCGCACCTCACGTTCTCCTTTCCAGCCGCAGTACAAGGGCGCCTTCGCCGACTTCACTCCCCAGTCGTCAAGGCCTTCGTCTACTTACTCGGGCACCCCGTACACGTCGGCTGATCCTTGGAACCGCCCCGAACCTACCAATTCAGTCGAGGCCTTTTACAACTCTCAGAACCGTTACCCGACTCTGGAAGAGCTTGACCACTCCAACAGTCTTGCTGCTCTCGAGCAGGCTCGCAGATCCACTGCCTATGGTGGCTGCGCTTTGCCACTGCCACCAGCTCTGGCCTCGTCTTACTACTCTCCATGGAATCACTCTACATGGGGAGGCTCTCATCCTCCTGGCTGCAATTGTATGGCATGTGCTCGACAGTACATGCCATTCACGGGCACCTCAGGATATCCTGCTCAGACTGTTGTCGGTTAGTTGGCCGAATTTATCTGTGACTTGATATCCCTGCCTGCGTACGGTAACGGCCCTTCTCTCGCTCGACGGTGTGAAATATCTTCGACGAAAGAAGCGATCTGAAAGGACCAAATACGCCTACAAGATGGTTCTCCTGGCTTCAGCAACAGCATTCCGTATCGCGTCCTGATTTGCAACTTCCAACAAAAGTTCTCTATTCTTGCCGCGTCACTCAGCCTAATCCAGCCCGCCAAAAAGTTTTTCCTTTTCCCTTTTGATCACACGCACTGCCAGCCACCAAAAAAATTCTTCGCTTAGCGTTTGTTTCGACTGTTCATATTTCCTTGCAAGTCTGTCGAGCCTGGGTCAGACAGCACAGCTTTTCGTTACGATGTTCTTGTCTCGTTCTTTCGACTGTTGTCAGCGCAACATAACATGCGCGACTAGATTTCCTTTTTCCTCTTGACGGGCTTTCTTACACCTTTAGATTACTCCTTAGTCATGGAGTCTCAGGCTTGGTATGCGTGTTCTCTCGCATGGCGTTAGGAGTGCGATTTTCAATGCTTCATCGGCGGATCACTTTGCACTGATTCGCATATTTAACACCTCTACCTTTCTTCTTCTTATGCTTGCAAGAGCGGCTCTAGGCAGACAGATCTTCGAGGCTAGCGTAATTTCGCCGCTTCCCTACCTGTTTCGTCGATTGTCGGCCTCGTGCCTCGGCAACAACATATCTTTTTTCTTTTTGGTTTGATTATGTTTGTTGCTGGGATGTTCATTCTTTTCGCTTGTCTCTCCAAATACAAAAAAAAGACAATTCTAGTTTGGGCTTTTGCCCAGCTAGGATCTTTAGCCATCAACATCTCGAAACATCCTCCCTGCCTCTTTCTGCTGAAGTTTCATATGACTAACCTGATCATACCATACTATCAACCTTCAAGGACACCGAATGAATGATTAACGCCATGGCTTTTACTACGTTCCTGATACCCGCCTTTTGCATTATTTTTTAAAAAAAAAACCGAAAGAATGGCTCACATCTCGTCAACCATTGGGTATCATGCGCTCGCTATCAATAGATGCCGCCAGCAAGACCCGATACTTCAGTCGAACCAATCTCGACTCATACCTGTGCCATCTGCTTCGACAACTGTTTCGACCAAAGTTTAGTATACTTTCCATCAAGAGCATACAGCTGCTCATGGGTGCCCCTCTCCACGATCTGACCATTCTGCACGACAAGAATTAGATCAGCGTCTTGAATTGTTGAAAGCCGGTGAGCCACAACGAACGTCGTCCTTCCTTTGGTGAGCCGGCTGAAGGCCTTTTGAATTGCAGCTTCCGTCTCAGCGTCGACCATGCTGGTTGCTTCGTCCAGTAACACTATGCGTGGATCACGCAAAATTGCTCGGGCGATGGCAATGCGCTGAAGTTCACCACCGCTGAGTTTGACACCGTGTTCACCCACTGTAGATTGGTAGCCATCGGGGAACGAAATGATTCGGTCATGGACCGCTGCTGCACGACAAGCTTCTTTGACTTCCTCATCCGTCGCCTCCATCCGAGCGTATCGGACATTGTCCATGATGCTGGTATTAAACAAGGACGGATCCTGAGGCACCATGCCAAAGGCCGCACGAAGACTGGTCAAAGTGACGTTGCGGATGTCTTGACCATCAATCCTGATGCTGCCGCTCGATACATCGTAGTATCGGAAGAGGAGTTTGAGCATGGTAGATTTGCCGCCTCCCGTCTCTCCAACGAGGGCAATAGTTTTGCCTGCCTCGGCAACAAATGAAACGTCATCGAGCGAAAGCTTGCGTACATCATATGAGAATCTGACATTGTCGAATTCGATTCTGCCTTCCGAGAGTCGAAGAGCCTTTGCTCCCGAGCGGTCAGTGACACTCGGCTGAGTGCGCAAAAGTTCCAACAGCCGTTCCGAGTCGATAAGCATTTGTGAAAGCTGTCTGACAGAAAACGCTACACTAGTCAAGGGCGTCTCGATTGTATGCCAATAGGTTACAAGTGTGATGAAGTTGCCCACTGGTGCTGCGCCGCGATACACGCGGTAAGCCGCGAGTAATGCAGCAGAAAGTTGGCCAAGTAATAGGATGGAACTCTGTGCAGCATATCCCGCGTAGTGGATCATGAAGTAACGGCCCCTCGCAGTGTTGTGTTCGTCCACGGCATTTGAATATTGGTTACATTCATGGTCTTCCATGTTGAAATGTGCGACCGTCTGCCAGTTCCCGATGCTTTCATTCTGAACCTTGGCCTCGTTCCGTTGAGCCTGGTTGTAGCGTCTGCGTCGCTGCATCGCCCAAGTGGTAGATTTGGTTCCAATGCAGGTATAGCCAACTCCAACCAGGATCATGATCAACATTATGCTGGCATCGAACAGCATTGTGACGTAGACAAGTGCTATGATGAGGTCGAAAACCATCGGACCTACTTCGAGAAAGACAAAATCGCAAAGTCGGTAGAGATGTTGGCCTTGTCCGATAGCTGCCATCAGTTCTCCTGAATGCTTGTTGTTATGAAAGTCCATGGAAAGGTTCATGATGTGGCTGAACGCGGTCGTCCCAATCTTTCGATAGGCGTTTTGCTCGATTGGAAGCTGGCAGAACTGAGTGATGGCATGAAGACCAGCAAATGAACTGAGCCACACGTAAATCATCCAGAGGCCGATCTCTCTTATGGGAACATTTCCTGGAGTTCGTTAGCCCAAGCAATCTTTCGGTCTGCAGAAATTCATGTCTTACCAGTTTCATGCATGGATGAGAGCTTGTTAGTTACAATGCCTAATTGTCTTGGTATCAAAAGATTCAAAGCTCTGTTAGCAAGGATGATGACGAACAGGATGGACAAGCAGATTTTGGCGGATCGATTACCTGAAGGCCAAGCAAGCTTTGCAAGCAGCTTGAAATCCTTCAAATATGCCATCCAGCTTCCACATTCTTGAAGTCGCTGTCTTTGCTTTTCCTTCAACTCTTTTGTCCGGTGTGGTTCATCATCTAAAGCTCCGCAATCTTGGTCGTCATCCGATACAATCGAAGCGTAGTCTTCGATCGTCTGGCCGCTTGAATTGAGCAAGGGCTGGTGTTCTTCATCGAATCTGTCTTGACATAGCTTGCGGAGGGAAGAGAACCAGATTCCACTGCCAGCTAGGAACAGCAAACAGCCAATACGACAGACTTGCAGAGCAGATTCAAGACTTGAGAATAGCTTGCTAAAATCAGAAGACACCAGGAAAACGCAGGTTTCCACTAAAGCACCGAAAGACCACGTTGCAACATAAGGATGCCACACGCGGCTGCGCTTGTCCAAGAGGTTTACAGTCACGATACCCCAGATGAATATTGATCCTCCAACATAGACCTGACGACTAGATCAGAATGAGGGATTCAAACGAGTCGAGAAGATTACTTACCTGGACATCCTGTGTTATGTCCTGGTGGTCGAGGCCTTGAAACTGATACCAGGCATATCTCAAGGCTTGTAAGATCTCAACAGAGTTAGCAGGGCTCGCAGGATAGATGTCAAGTGACATACAAAAAGCAGCAGGATGGTTGCTGATAGAATCACGGATAAAAGCTGTCTACTTTTGACTGAGCCATGAGAACATCTGGGTGGCTTTTGGAGTGTGCAGAACGCAATGAGCCGCGCAACACCGAAGGTTGTGCCGATCACGATAGGTGCGGTCCAGTGTAGAACATGAACGGCAGATGACTTTGAAGGCATTTGGCGTTCGTGACCCCTCGCTTAGGTACAGCCGATATGTTATGCCGCCTGCCGTCTTCAGGCACGATGCCAGCACCCGGACGTGTGCAGGTCTTGCTGTCAACTGGAGACGGAGTTGACAGGTATAGAACAAAAACCGAGATACGGGTCAGAGGGAGCTATTTATTACAAAGATGCTCTTTTCGGTCAGGAGCAGCACTAGTCAGACAAAGAATCAAGCAAGACAATCCTGGGTCCTGGGTACCGGCTCAGTCTTAAGTTATACAAAGCACGGCTCCAAGCGACGTGCAATCAATTAGAAGTGGCATGTCCATGTCTGTCTTGTCTTCAACAAAGCATTTCCCTTAGCAGGACATGCAAGCAGCTGCAGACATCGACCCATAGAATTTATGGATGTTCTTTCGAAATTGACCGGTGCTGGCCAACCAAACATATTGCGGGCTGCGCGCCCCTCGGACAGCGCATGTGTTGATTCCAATCAGAGCCGCTGAGGCACTTGATAATTGGCGATGCTTACAACTTCCGGGCTCACACCGCACCTATTGAACGCTACACCGCTCAAAGGTCGCTCTGATGATTGGCGAACGCTTCCCGCACCATGAAAGCACGCCTCTCCCCGCTGGATACATACCATGGCTCCGGTAATGGCGCGCATCCGGACTCCGCTGTCGATATTCAACGTTCCGAGTGTCGGTTTTAGGGTAGCGGCAGAGAACATGCCTGAACATGGACATGGCATATTGCAGTGTAGCGGTCGATTGAGTCGTAGCATATTTCGTAGCCCGCAGGCGCTGATGATACAGAGCTTTGAAGTACTCAAACTGGATTGCGGACGTGATAAAAAAAGCTTTAGGTTTTTCTTCTTGTTAATTGTTTGTTCACTTTGCAAGAGGGTTTAACAAAGAAGCGACAAACTTGTTCAGACTTGGCAGTAACGATCAACCATTATTGGCTTTGACTTGAACCACACAACTTGTTACTAACTGCGGAGTCGTCTATCAAACAGGTATGCCCATGATTGGGTGGCACGAAAATGAGCTGATTCATATCATAACCATTTTCAGAACACTCGTGTCGACCATTGAAACAAGTCAAATCAATCTATCTCAAGGAACAAACGTTCAATTGGCAAAGCAATTGTGCATTATAATAGCATGAAGGAAGCAGGGGAGCATAGATTTCATCACATTGTATTCACAGTAGGAATCAGGTTCAAATGTTTTTAAGAGGTTTTTGTGTATGATAGTATATATTCTATCTGGAACAGTCCCATGTAACCCAAAAAGGAGAGAGAAAAGCATTAGTTGCCGCACCTGTTATAGCCAAGGCTGCGACGGTTGCGATTTATCCCAAGAACGCCATGTTGTTCCCACCTATGCAATTTTTATTGAGCCGCGTGAATTGTGTATTGGGTGTAGAGTGTATGTGTAAGGAGTGTAGACAAGCCAGTGATGGATGGTCAAGCATTTAGCGGCCCCAAGCTGTCTGGTTTCTGGTGGCAAGGCAATAAACATTGAGGAATCCGTGGAAATAGCTGAAGCAAATCATAGCAGGGATGAATCTGATGTCTTGAGGGAACTCGCGGAAATGAGGGATCATCTTGACAATCTTGGTGAAGAGAATCCAAGAGACAAGAGCGATCATAGAAGCTGTGTAAGTGAAGCTGGTGCAAGAGGACAGAGCAAGATGGAGGAGAGTAAGCAGACCACCGTCAAAGAGAACAGCAGGTGTCTGGAACTGGCCGATGTAGATGGCATAAAGACTCCAAATGTGAGTGTCATACCAATAAGTGGTAGTCTGCATGACGCGGAAGTTACCTCTCCAATGACCACGAGACCAACGCATGCATTGCTTGAGGAACATCATGGGGGCAGTCTCGAGAGTGGTAGAGATGCGAGCGCTGGGATCAAACTGGAGGGTGATTTGGAAGCCTTGATCGTAAACCCAACGGGTCAGATTCTTATCGTCATCGTGATTAGCAGCGTTGAGGAAAAAGTCGTAGAAACTGGCGGTTTGGATCAAGGAAGCGCGGTAAAAGCTAGTGCGACCAGAGAGAGTGGAAACAGCGCCGTCAATGAGGTTGGTAGCGCCAGTGTTGAAGTTGCGTCTCTCGAGATAGCAAATGCCGAGGAAGTTGAAGAGGGAAGTGTGCTCATTCTTTTCAGTTGTGCGAACCACACGTTGAGATGGGCCGCAAGCACCGACGAGAGGATCCTCAAAACAAGCGAGCATGGTGTTGATGAAGTTGGAGTTGGGCCAAAAGACATCATCATCAGCAAAAGCGACAATGGAACCAGTAACAGCCTGTTGAAGAGCTGCAACCATTTGTGTTCTCTTGTTGAGCTTGTCAACGCCAACGACTTGAATGTTGTCGAGCTTTTCAGCTTCGCGTCCATTGCGTTCAGCAGCGGCAGTGGCATCAGCACAAGCAGCAAGAACATTGGGAACAATGTCATTTCTGGTGACAATGATGATCTGTTTGGGCTTGCAGACAGTGATACGCTGCAGGCATTCAATGACCTCATTTGCATTGGCAAAGACGGTAGGGACAACAACAGAGACATCGGTCGATTTGAAGGATGGCTTGGACTTGATGGGGTGGCCTCTGAGATGGGCAAAGGCAATGATGTTGACAATCAAGCGGAAGTAGCGGAAGACACTAACAATGAAGAAAGTCAGCATGAAGCGGTTGGAGAACTTGCCAGAGACAGCATAAACCGACAGGGCGATGAAGAGGGCGAGGAGGTAATAAGTCATCTTGGGGTGCTTCTTCAAAAAGGGCTTGGTGTAGGGCTTGATAGTGCCGGTGATGAAGCTAACACAAGAGATCAGCATACCGTTGACAGTGATGGAGGTGTTGATGATCATGAGCATGATCAGAGGGAAGAGGTAGAGCATGGTTGATGATGAAGAACGAGCCGGCGTTCTGTGGGTGGAATGCTCCTGTTGTGTTTTTCTTTTCTGTGTTTGTGTGTTTGTGTTTGGATCTGGAGAGAGGGAGTCTCGGAGGAGCGGTAATGGGCTAAATATGAAATCAGGGGAGGAGAGGTCCCCCTGGGAAGAGGCATACCTTTGTGTCTGCGCACAAAGAACTGTGTTCTTTGATGGCTTTGATGCCCCTTGGTGGATTGTAATCGAAACAAGGAAGCGGGGGAAGACGTGAAAGAAACAGAGAGCGGTCAACAAAGCATAGAGAGATGGACCAGAAGGGTCAAGCACGGAGGACAATGAAAGCAATATGAGAGAGAAGTGAGAATGAAGGGAATTTGACAATGGACTGCAAAGAAGCTGGGTCGGTTGTGAATGTGGACTTAGTGGAAGAGAAAGACTTGCAAACAGAGCTCAAAGAGAAACGATCAGTTCAATGGTATCTTGGAACAGCAGACTGACATGGTGTCTCTCGACAGCGACCCGAGGCGTGGCAGCCGAGCTGGAGAGAACAAGCAGACCAAAGGCAAAAGATGGCAGTTGAGTTTCGCTGGATAACGCTGCGCTTCACAAAATGATGGTGCTTTGCAACAGTGGCTCCCAGCAGAGGGCCAGGTCGAGGAGATGGATGATATTGAATCATGTAGGACGCTGTAGATGCTTTCATGTTCATAGCCAAGTCTGCCAGGAGAAACGGATCATGAGCGTGCGCAGTCTGATGGTTGCTTGAAGCACAGCTTTTCAATGGATGTGTGCTAGTCTGTTCTTGCGGTGGTTGCATACATGGGAACGTGCGCATGGATGGCAGTTTTGAAAGATGCAGGCCAGCAGCAAGTCACCTTTGCTGCCCAACAAAGGACGCTTCCAAAATTCAATGGCCGATGGCTTCAAAGCCATGATGAGCGACAAAAGTTGAGGAAGGCGCACAGACTTAGGGTTCAGAGCAGTTCTCCCGAGCAGAGGAGCGTGGAGTGACTTGCGGAGCACGTCGGGTGCCATGTTGGATTGCTCGCGTGCGGATACTGTCAGAGCAGGAAGCAACATGTGGTATACTGAGCAGAGGTGAGCAGAAGATGGCAACCATGGGCCGAGAAGCGATATGAGCATATGAGCAAATGGCGGTGGTGCAGAGCAGACAGAGAAGCACCATGTTGGTGGACCCCGCGTGCCCCACAGCGATGCAACCATCCCCCAGGCTGGATAATTACGGCGGGACATTTTATCAATATTATATATATTCTCCGAAAGCCACTTCTCGTCCGACCTCCAACTGCCCTCTCCACAGCAATGTCAGGAAGCGTGCCCGTCACTCAGTCTCTGGACGACATCTACCCCCAGGATGCCCTCGACGTCCAACGCACGAGATGGAGCGCCCTGCTGTCTTCGTTCAAGCACGCCTACGGCCGCCCCGCCGAATTTGTCTCGCGCAGTCCCGGTCGCGTCAATCTGATCGGCGAGCACATCGACTACTCGCTGTATGAAGTCATTCCCATGGCCGTGACGGCCGATGTCCTGCTCGCCGTCGCCGTCTCCCCCGCCAATGGCCCGCCTACCGTCCGCATCGCCAACGTCCAGTCCGACAAGTTCGCTGCCCGTTCTTTCACCATCGCCGACGACGGAGACGTCGACATTGACCCCAAGTCTCACGAATGGACCAACTATTTCAAATCGGGCCTTCGTGGCGCCACCCAGCTGCTCAAGAAACATGGCGTCTCGGGCATTGGCCAGTTGAACATGGACATCCTGGCCGACGGCACTGTCCCCGCAGGAGGCGGTCTCTCTAGCAGTGCGGCTTTTGTCTGTGCCAGCGCATTGGCAGTCATGAGGGCACACGGTCAAGAGACGGTCGACAAGAAGGAGCTCGTCGAGCTGGCCGTCGTTTCTGAGAGGGCCGTTGGTGTCAACTCGGGTGGCATGGACCAGGCTGCATCCGTCTTCTCCCAGAGAGGCTCTGCCCTGTACGTCGGTTTCCAGCCCGACCTCTCTGCCCGCACCATTGAATTCCCGCAAACACATACTCCTTTGACCTTTGTCATTGCTCAGTCCTTTGTCGCTGCCGACAAGCACGTCACGGCGCCTATCTGCTACAACCTCCGTGTCGTCGAATGTACCCTGGCTGCTCGCGTCTTGGCCAGCATCTGCGGCTTGAAGGATCTGCCCGAAGACTCTTCGCCTCTGGGCTTCAGTCTACGTTCTTTCCACGACAGCTACTTCAAGAAGAAGGGCGCTGTTGGAGACGGCGTCAAAGACTTCCGCTCCCAACTCGACCAGCTGCTTCACATTGTCGACAACTACCTGCCACAAGAAGAGGGCTACACGCGTCAGCAGATTTCCGAGCTCATTGGCACTTCCGTGGACCAATTGGAGAAGAGATACATGACCAAATTCCCTGTTCGCGCCGACAGCTTCAAGCTTAGACAAAGAGCCATGCACGTCTTTGGCGAGGCTGTACGTGTGCTCCAATTCATGGATTTGCTGCAATCGCCTACTCCATCGAGCGAAAACGAGAGTGAAGAGCTGCTCAAAAATCTAGGAAATCTCCTAAACGACACCCAAGAATCGTGCCGCGACATTTACGAGTGCTCATGCCCCGAGCTTGACGAGTTGTGCCAACTTGCTCGTTCAGCCGGTGCTTACGGCAGCAGGTTGACTGGTGCCGGATGGGGAGGTTGCAGTGTGCATCTTGTGCCTCAGGCCAAGGTTGAGGCTGTCAAGAAGGCATGGGAGGACAAGTACTACAACAAGCGCTTCCCAGACATGAGTGCCGAAAAACTGCAGGACGCCATTGTTGTCAGCAAGCCTGGCAGTGGAAGCACTCTTTTCCAGGTTGCCGGCCGTGAGAGTCTTTAGGATCTCGAATCAACGACGATGAGCATGCTTTTCGATACCACGGTCGCGATTTTTGCTTTCTTGTGTATAGATGCTGTAAATGATAGAAGATTTTGCCCATCTTTCATGCTTGGTCTGACGACTTTTTGTTTTGATAGCTATTCTAGTCCTTGTCAAGCCACGACTTGTGAAGCAGGAAGCCCAGGCATGCCGTCAAGCCCACCAACCTTTTCCAGTAGCTCTCTGAAATCGACACCGTGCTTGCTGAATTCTTGCTCCACCTTCTTGTACGTCTCAACTTGACGCTCTTGGGTAAAGCCGCCAGGCTGACTGCTCTCGTACTGAACAATCTCGATCCAGCGGAAGAACAGACTCTCTTTGCCCATGACGGTAAGGCGGTCTTTGAGTGCAACAATCTTTTTCCTGTTCTCTTCTTCCGAGCCCTCTTCGTCCATCTTGTGGACAGGCCAGTACAGCCATCCATGTTGTTCACTGTACGCGAGTACACTCTTTTCAAAGTCCGCGACGGCGTTCTTCTTGTCATCAATGAGACGATGGGCGTGTACCATGGCGCCAAAGTCGAGATCCCAGTCCTTGCCCATCATGAGGTATGCCGTCTTTTGGCGCATAAAGTTGCGTTCGATTGCAGGCAAGATACGTGTCGTGAAAAAGGGGCTCTCTGCTCCAACCTTTGAACCGCCCAACAGTTCTTCGACGCCCCAGTCGCGACTGATTCGCACAGCGACTTCTTGATCGCGGAAGCCGATCTTGATGCGCCAGTAGCACGGGTTGGCGGGTGCCTCGAGGAAGAAGGTAATGGGCCACGGGAGAATGAAACGACCGAGGACAAAGTCGAACATGAACATGGCCACGCGCTTTGTCAGGACCCATGCCAGATGCGACTTTGTCTGGCTGGCCGTGTCAATGGTCGCTGGCGATTCGAGGCCAATGACCGACGTGAAGATGGCCAGGTAGGTTGGAAGAATGGCATAGATCCGCCACATCAGCAGTGCGGCGATGGTCATGTTAAGTAAGACGGGGACGGTAAATATCCGCTTCTTGAACGCGGCAGGGAATCGGTCGACATGGATAATGTAGACGTGGGCTTTGTCTAGACTCTCGACAAAGGGTTCCAGCGATGTGGGCGCTTTCAGGAAGGGCGTCGGCGGTACCCTCGGATCCTGCAAAGACTTGGCCGCCTTTTTCGCTGCTGTTCGAGCCATGGCAATGTGTCGTCTATCTTTGGTGGGAAACGTCTCCAAGGAGCTATAAGTACTTTGTAGATATTATATTCTGGGGTGTGTGCTGAGGCCGCAAAGCCCCACCAACCCTGGCCTCTCTCCGACACGAAACGCATCCTTCATTGACACTCAAATCTGATAACGCTCATCTGTTATGATCGTTTGGAATCTTATACTTGTCTCTTGTGTGTCTCACTTGTGTCATTCCGAACCTCCTTGTGTTGTGATCTTCGGTCGAGGTACAGACAATTGATCGGCCATCGGACGTGCTATCTGCGTACCTGCCCCAGACAGACAGACAGACAGACCACTACATACTCATGGAAAGCGTGTATGGCACAGGTGATCAGAAAGAGAGAGAGAGGGAGAGAGAGAGAGAGAGACAGAGAGACAAAAATGAGAAAGCAGGTAGATTGTTAAAGCCAATCGCCAGGAATTTCAATTCTTTTTTCCGATGATGCCGCATAATCGCTTGAACTGCGATGGAGGAGAGATAGGACAGGCCATAGAACAGGAGGAAAATCTTGTCATAGAGTACAATGTCCCCTTCCCCGAACGGCGAACCTGCCGCTCATGAATAAAAACGCCTTGGTTTAGTGATAGTTGCCACCCCAGCCACCACGTCCGTAGTATGAGTTTCCAAATCCGCTTCCGTAACCGCCGTATCCGCCTTGCTGGTGGCTCTGTCCGCCGAGACCACCGAGTCCGTATTGGCTGTTAAAGCCAGGGTATCCGCCAAAGCCTGCTTGGTGGCTCTGAGGAGGGGGCAAAGTAGTCGAGGGAGTTTGTCCGCCGACGCTGTTAGTGGCTGAGCTGGGTCTGCCGGGTTGACCGAGACCAGGAGAGGGGCCACTGGTCTTCGACTCTCCGAAAGGCTTCAGATCGTCGGTCTGGGCACCGCTCTGCTGTTGGCCATAGCCCTGAGATTGACCCTGGTAGCCAGACTGGCTACGGCCAAAAGGCTCCGACATGCCACCGAAACCGCTGCTGAGGTTTGAGGGTTGAGCAGAAGAACGACCATAATCGCCGAGACCACTGCTAATACCAGACTCACGGGATTGCATCGAGGGCTGTGCGCCAAAACCACCAGCGTTTGCGGGCGATGCCGAGTGGTCGTAAGAAGATCCCGAGTTCATGCCATAGCCGTGAGGCTGTCCATACATGGCACCCTTGCCACCGAAAGGACTGCCATAAGCGGGCTGTTGGTATCCGAATTGGTTCTGGTAGGCGGCGTGGTAAGGACTCTGGTAGTAGGGGTGTCCGTAAGGGTAAGCAGGGTTGTATTGGGAGTGGGGTTGCTGGTGCATGCCTGTGCTGGGAGCAGCAGCAGGAGCCTGGCTGTTGGAAGGAGCAGGGGTGTTGTGGCCTGATCCAGGAGCTTCACCATAGCGAGACTGGGCATGGGCATGAGCATCATGTCGTTCGGAATAAGATGAAGTGTTACTCACCTGCTGAGGAGCTTGAGTGGCCGAGAAAGCCGACTCACTTGGAGCAGATCCAAAGCCGCTGCTCGAGCGTTGCTGGTTGGCAGTGTTGTCCTGCGACTGAGAAGTCTGCTGGCCGTAAGAACCGCCGTAGTAGTTCTGGTAGGCGTTTCTCTGCTGGTCGGCAGTGTAGTATTGGGAATAGTCTGAGGGAGCAGAGGAGAAAGCGCCAAATGGCTGGTGCTGTTGGGCCGAGTGCTGAGATGCATAGTGGTCGTAGCCAGTAGAGGGAGCCTGGTGGCTGAAGGGGTCGAACGACTTTTGAGACTGTGCACTCAAGTCGGGCTGTTGGGCACCACTCTGGCCATAGCGGCTGTACTGACCGTAGCCTTGGTTTTGAGAAGTCTCTTGAGGCAGGGATCCAATAGGCGATTCTTGGTGACCGCCGAATGATTGCTGAGGAACCGGAGGAAGTCCAGGGGCCTGCTTGGGGGTGGGAATGTTGTCGTGGATCGAGGAATCCTGGGCGAGAGCAGGCTGTCTGGGGGCCGGGGGGAGCGAAGCTCTAGGCTGAGAAGGAGGAGATTGCTGGGGAGGTTGAGTACGTGTCTCAGGCTCCTCTCTCTCTTCGTCAACATCAAGGTTGTCGGGTTCTCCGTTCAAGCCCATGCTGCCAAACTGAACGGCAGCTCTGTCGACAGCGTTGTGGCCGGGCATGACAACAGCCTCTTGCTGCTCGAGCACTCTACGCTGGTAGCTTGAGTTGCGGCCAGGGGTACCAGCGGCTCTGTATGCGCTGGCGGCATAACCACCCATGGGAGGACGGCCAATAGGAGTTTGTTGAGAAGTAGCGGGAGTGGCCACACGAGGGTCGATTGAGCCGACGGTGCTTGCGACGGTCTGGGTGGCAGGCTTGATCGAAGTATCGGGAAGGTGTTCGAGGTTGTCCTCGGTGAGGGGTGCGTGTGCGGACGTCAAATCGGCCTCGGATGTCAGAGTGGAGGGTTCGACGGCTGCAGGCGAAGGTTCAGAGGCAATTGGGCCTGTTTCGGTTTGTTCAATCTCTGTGGGCTTCTCGTCGACAGCTGCGGGTGCAACCTCGGGCTCGTGCTGCTGAATTTGTTGGGTCAAAGTTTCCTGGGGAGCAACAGAAGGCTCGGTTTGCTCGGGCAACTCTACAGGAGCGGCTGAGGATTCGATGGCGGCGGCAGGTGCTGCAGCCTGGGTAGGTTGCTTTGGTACGACGGGAACAGGTGGAGGCTTGGGCTTGGCGAACATACTGGCCCATGTCTTCTTGCCAGGAGTCTCTGGAAGCGCGGCACTCTTTGCGACTTCGGGAAGGGTGGTCGGGGTAGCTTCAGAAGTGGCAGCATTGCCCCACGCGCCTTGTTCGGTTGCGGCCGGGGTGTCCCAAGCCAGAGCAGTAGCAGGTTCGGCGGCGACGTTGTCCCAAGCAGAAGATTCTGTGGTAGGAACCGACACAGCAGGAGTGTCTTTGGGGAAGACATCGGTGACAGGGGCATGGCCGCCGCGAGCGCCGCGGAAACCACCACGACCGCGATCGGTGCCGCGACCCCTACCACCTCTGGAGCTCTCAAAACCACCTCTTCCACGGGCACCGCGAAGTGAATTGGTGGGGTGATCTGCGCCGGGGACGGCCGAGGGCTCTTTGGCCTTGGAGCGCGCTCTATCCTTGCCCTTCTTGGGGACTTGGGCGAATTGTGAGACGTTGCCTGCGATGGTCAGCGAGGGATGGCGGAGGGACAAAAGGGCAGCAACGCACCCTGGGTGATTCTATCAATGACAATCTGAACATCGCCGTCGGCCTCTGCAATGGCGAAAACGAGATCGTCGTCGGTCCAGTCGGGGAACATGTCGCGCATAAAGCTCAATTGGGTCGAGTAGGTTTTCTTCATGGTGCCCAGCTCGCCCTGGTCATCGAACGAGTCGTCGAATTGCACCGACGAGGACGGAGGGATCGAAGATGTCTGAGATTGGCGAGGAGGGCCTCTAGGATGCGAGGCACGGCCACCTCTGGTAGAGCTTCTGCCCCGTGATGCCACGGGTCTGGAGTCGAATTCCGACATTGTATGGGAGCGACTGTCCTGTGCGGACAGGCAGGAAGGAGTCAGTGGGACTGGATGGACGAAGGAGGGGAGGAGGAGGGAGGGGTTGCGGCGAATGGCAAGGACAGCGAGCAGAAGGAGGATGGAGCGTGTCTTTTGATGGCAACAGCAGCTTTGGAGTGCTAAGAGCAAGAGGGTCGCTATGAGCAGCAGCCTTCAGCCTTCAGCCTTCAGCCTTCACCACACGACGACTGAAGCTCCGTCATTCGGTCTGTGCGCTGTTTCACGTCACGTGCTCCATGTTTGTCTCGCCTCGGCCGGCCACTCGAGGCCGACCATTGTCATGTCGTTGAGCATCGAGATGCATGTACGGCAGTCGCCTCGTATGAGCTGCTACCAGACATGTATCGATGCAATCGTCGTCGTCTCGGAACGCTGTATATCGCTGTACATGGTCGGTGGCCCGTTTCGCTTGCCTCTCTCCCAAGCCTCAGGCGCCAAAGTCTGCTCCACAACCGCATACATGTGCGAATGCAGTCCAACCATTACCACAAGCATTAGCTAGCAGCTCGTGCCCGAGCTCATGTGTGAGCTTGTGTCGATAATGTAATCCCAATTCCATCGTGCTGGATACATGGTCTGCAGCGCTGTGACGGCCGGCCTGATGCCAAGCCTTCGGCTCTTGGCCCATGACATGGACTGAGTCGAATCCTCACAGTAGTAGTCCCACTGTCTACCACACAACACGCCCGACATGAAGGCGTCTTTGATACAACAAGCTTTCAAGAGCTTCATCCATCCACAGTTGCCCCTGTCAGAACGCGAATCGCAACGCCTGCTGTCTGCTCTCACATCATCCTTCCGCGCTCAACTCGAACACAACCACCCCCCGCCTTCCACGCCGACGACATGCTCAGCCGCTGCTCAGCACCCGCTGTCGCCCACCACAGCCACCGACCGGCATTTGGCCTCCATTCTGACCAGTCCCCTGCTCACCAAGCCCATCCACCAACAACTCAAGGCCAGATCAAAGCACCCTATTGCCTTGTTCGAAGACCAAGTTGCCGCTGGACACGCCAATCTCAACTCTGCCAGACTGTGCCTCGAAGCCTTCCGTGACTCCCTCTCTGCCTTGTCCCCGTCAGAGTCTACCGTCCACATAGACCGTTATGCTGCTGGCACACGTGCACTAAGATGGCTCTGGACCAGTGCCTCTACGCATACCCTGGCTTTTGCCCTAGATTCCCGCTTTCTTAACCACCTGGCTTTCTTCCTTGTCCGTGAGGGAAGAGTATCCGCTCTATGGGAGTTGATTGATACGCCAGTTCCCGCTTCGGCCAATCTGTCCCCCAGAGACGCAAGCAGGCGCAAAGGCCTGTTGCTGGCCTCTATCGTCAAGACCTTGCTCGCTGCTCCCGCCCAACCTCTTGAACAAGCCACGGCCGCCTTTTTCCGTGCTTTGAACGCCTCGCATGCCTCGCATGCTTCCATGGCTTCTGCAGGTGCATATCTGACTCAGGCGCTGCCCAAACTCGGTCTCTCCTCTGAGTCTGATGTCGTTTTATACGACCAATTCGTCGACGCTGTTCCTCGTTGGAACAAGAAACATCCGGATAGAGCTATCTACAAAACTGCCATCCTCAAACTGCATCATCCCACCACACCATCCGCCGATTGTGCTTTGGACTTCATTCGAGAGCTTAGACAGCTTACTTCTCATCCATTCCTGAACCCGGCCACTGCTACCCAGAAATCAACCGTCTTCGCTTTCTTCTTCGACACTGTCAAGCTATTGCAGAAGCAGAATCGCTTCCACGACGCTTTATGGGTCATGGAGTTCATGCAGCAGAAGTTTCCCGAGGAATTTGCGTCGATTGGTACTTCCAAGGCTGCCGCCCCTGAACCATCTTCGCAAAACACAAGCTCTGCTGAACCTGCCACTCCAGACTCAGAGTTTCCGGAGTGGAGAGTGCCCGAACTTGGTTGATCATATCACTCGACTACGGATGAGCGTAAGCTCTGCCTTTACCGCACCATATCCATAGCCAACTCGTATGCCTTTCGTATACGGCACCATACTGCGAACATCATTGTTTAGGGAACGACAGAGGACATGTTCGTTTTGAGACAATATAAACGACCACGATTCGCTCTTGAAAATCAAACAGCGTCCATATAACTGCTCGCTATATTGCCTTAGTCGCAATCGCAGTGTATCTCTACGAATCGCGTACAGATGTACGCTTGTCAATCAACGACATCAGGTAGTATGCATATCCAATGGCGGTTCTTCGACTCTCCTCGCTGAACACTGTCTGGTTCCGCCTACCACCTCTCACAAATTCGGCGATGATGCTGCCAAGTCCGCGAAGAGAAGGCATAATACGAGTTCCACGACTGTGTCAGCAAAGCTGCAAGCGTGAGACATGATAGCGTATTTTGCAAGTTGGTTGTCATGCGCACACGTCTCCTAGATAACCGCTGCTGAGATGATAAGGGGGACACACAGTATATAACACTATACATTAACTGTTTCCGATAGCCTTTCATGTTCTCCAACCACGATCGGCCGAAGCTTCTTCATCGTTCCATCATGCTATATGCTTTTGGCGTTCTTACATAATGTGGGCCATGCGACCTGTATCTCTCTGGCCTCTCTGCCATAGCTATAGTCTAAACGCGACAATGTGCTTGCAAGTTCTGCACATCTGCCCAAGCGATGCGAGTCGTTACCAGTAAATGACTGCCGAAAAGCCCATCGAAACGACAGTGCGATAACATCTGATTCTGGTTGTGGTCTGGTCTCATATTAGGGTGTCTGAAGTTTACTGTAGTTCCTTGTGGGCCAGCCGACCCCGTCTATCTATCAGCAGCCATCAGTGTATTCGATTGATTGTTCTCAACGTTGTGGACGCCTATGAAGAACATTCTTGTTGGTAGATAGTGATACAAATTGAATGCATTCAGAAGAAAAGACAACCGGGCATCAGCACAAGCAAAATTCCCAAAGTGCTAGAGTAAAATCGAGGTCTGCGCTTCTACACAATCATTCTCTTCGAACCGTTCCAATTTCGAAGAGAAACGCTTATCATCTGGATTCATTGCGGCCATTGACTCCATCAACATGATAACCAAACCCAACAGCCAGCTGTAACTTACCCACGACTCGCTCGACTGGATCCGGAGATGTGTCGGCGCTATAGCTGCAACGTCTCGATCAGCTCCTGAACATCTTATCAAACTTCAGGTGCCCACATGATATAACGCACGCACACATCATTGCTGGATTGAAAGATGGTCAATCTCGATGCAGTCAATAGTCGGCATATTCACCGCTTTCTGCCTGACAAAGTTGCAAGTCGGTGATCCATCATTCAAAACCCGGGCCGAGAACCTTTTGCAGCACGTTCCGACGACCTGTTGTCGGGAATAACAGGACACGCCGGGAAAAACAGGACAAAGTGGCAGCTCATCGACATGCTCCTTCCTTTGCTCGCCGAGAAGTAGTGCTAGCCCGAAGGAAGCCGTCCGCTGTGTCGTATTCATCGTCCGCGGCTGCGGCGGCGGCACCGGCGGCTTTCTTTTCTGGTCGTTGGGCAATAATGGGCAGCTCGTCTAATAAAAGCTTTCGATCTCGACGACGTCAGAGTGGATTGTCCGTCAACGCCATTCGTGTGCCAAACAAAGCTGGCTTCAACGTAATCCTGATCCTGAGCTTTGAAGGCATGGTAAGGTTTTGTAGGTTCAAGATGATCGTTTCGAGAAGGCAGGCTCGTTGCGCTGATGATCGGCTGATATGAGCATGATGGCACCTGTGTGGAGTGTTCAGCAGATAGGTCAGAATCAGCATTCTCAATCAAGACTAAAATCGAGAGCCTTAGCCACGGACCAGAAACAAAACTACATGCTACACAAGGATATATATAAGGATACTGGACAATATAGCTCTAGTTAATCAAATATCGTAGCATTCATAAATATGTTTTGATAAGCTAAACAGCCTATTTCTGGTATTCCCACCGTCTATCTTGAAGCGCCATTGATGCTCGTATACAAGTAGAAAGAAAAAAAGATAACTCCATAAGCCAAAGTCAACACCTCCCGGGTGGACACATAGATATCAAACAGAAAGGGAAAAAAACGAGGCTATGCTTTTTGAGTCGTTTACTCAATGGCGGAGTGGTCCTGACCGCTGCTGAGGACAGGGTTGACGTTGTCAGAGCTCCATTCAAACTTGAAGTCCTTGCCGAGTTCCTTGCGCATAGCAGTCTTGACAGCCTCGAGAACGTTGACAAAGACACCGAAGCTGGCAGGGTTGTTCTCATCGTTGTCGCCACCCTGGAAGACACCAGTGCGGACAAGGCAAGTGTTCCAACCGTACATGTTACCACCGATGATATCGGAGGCGGGGTTGTCACCGACCATGTAGATGTTCTCGGGGAGAACCTCCTCGCCGTGGATCTGCTCCATCCAGCTGGTCATGACCTCGTCGGCGTACTTGTAGGTGGCCAACTCGGGCTTGCCGTAGACAACACGCTCGAGGTCAACACCGGTCAAAGCCTTGTACATGGCCTCGAGACCAATGCGGAAGGCACCCTGGGACATACGAGGGTAGGGGTGCTCGCTGGGGCACAACAGATCACCCTGAGAGAAGTAGATGGGGATACGCTGGCTGACGGGATCCTTGGCGACGGTACCGAAGCGACCGTTCTCGGATTTGAGGAGATCGACAATGATTTGCATGTCAGTGGCGTAGTCGCGAGAATCGGAGAAGACCATGATGGCATCAATGTTGATCTTGGAGAAGTCGCGAGGACGAGAGGTAGCACGCTCCTCATCAGTGAAGACACGGAAAGGAGCAATGGTAGGGTCCCAAGCGATGATGTCGTTAGGGACAACAATGTCCTTGAAGCCATAGGCCTCAGCGACCTCACGACACTTGTAACCCTCACCACCAACGACGAGGACAGTGCTGTAGTACTCAGAAAGAGCTCTCATGGGAGTGTGGGATTGAATGAACTGGTCGATGCTGACAGGGTTGCCGAGAATCTTGGAAAGCTGCTCGCAACGAGGCTCCTCACGCTTGCCGGAACCGTTGGTAAGGAAAATGTGAGGGATCTTGATGCCGAGCTCGTTGTCGCCGTTGAGAATCTCAAGGGCGCGCTTGCCCTCAGGAATCAGGCGGTCACCATGGACGAGGACACCATCAATGTCGAAAGCGAAAGCCATGTTCTTGGCAGCCTTGACTTTCTCGCCGGAAAGATCCTGAATCTGGGAAGCCAAGATCTCACGGGTAGGCTGAATTGGGGGCATGCCAGGGCGACCAGCCTTGGTGTCGGGATAGTGAACTGATGACAGGCGAGATTGTCTCTTGGAACGAGGGATGGGAAGAGATGCACCGAATGAGTTGCGGGATCCTCTGCGGTCCTTCATCGAGGGAGAAAGAGAGAGCTGATGCATGAAAGGAGAGGGGTCGGCGATGCTGCTACGGGTAGCAGGAACCTCGACTGATCTCTCAGTACCAGGCTCCATGCCGGGAACAGGCAAACTGCCACCATAGCTGGAACCGACAGCCTGGCTGTTTGATCTTTGCTGGGTGGGCTGAGCCTCAACATTGAGATCGGAGTCTTCGAAAGCAGGCATGATGGACGTAGAGTTGTTATGGATAGGAGGACAGATGAGAGTGTAGAGAGAAGATGGAAAAGGAAGAGGGTGGGTAGAGATGCTAAATCAGCAAGAGGAGGGAATGAATGATCGAGAGTTTTGCGTCACCATGCGGACCTTTGGGTTTACTTATGTATATTTCTGGGTCGGAACAAATTACGCTGAATCAGAGCTCTTACAGCAACGAGGATGCTCTGACAAGGGGGTATCCACCTGTGGCATCATCGGCCGATGTCAACAAAAATGTTTCGAAATTTTTTTGACTCGGAAGCACTCAGCAATGACGAAGGTTGGAACAAGCTAAGAGACCCTGGTTCCGAAACCACGAGGCAGCAAAAGTCCTGGCGCTAGCCAACAACGCCTCTTTTCTGAGGCAAAAACGCCTTCTGGCTTGAAGACGTTGATGCCGAAACGCTTGGTGAGAGGCTGATTAAGGTTTAGGGTTTTGTTGACGACTCGAGACGGGCTCGGCGTCGACGTCAGAGCCCTTGGGAATTTCCAAAGATTGGTGCACGGTGAGCACCGTGGTGGATACTGAGCTCCCCAACAACTGTTTTGACTCCCCTGACCGCTTTGGAAATTTGTTGTATGACGTTTGTCTCGTCTTTACTCGGCGCGAGGTGGTGGCAGGATGTCGGCGGTACAGATGGCAAGTAAATAATACCTCATGACCAGCATTGAAGGCGCGATCTTCTTTTCCATCTTTTTGCATATCGAACAACCCACACACTCCAAATACTCCATACCAATCGATAAATCATCATGTCTGCCGGCCTTACTCGCACTTTGAACAACGGCGTCAAGATCCCTGGTAAGCCATGAATGCCCAATCTCCATCAAACTATAGCCCGAATCACTGACCATGAGCTATAGCCGTTGGATTTGGTACCTTTGCCAACGAGGGTTCCAAGGGCGAATCCTACAAGGCTGCCCTCCACGCATTGAAGACTGGCTACAGACACCTTGATTGTGCCTGGTTCTACCAGAACGAGGATGAGGTTGGCGCAGCCGTCCGCGACTTCCTCAAGGATAACTCAAATGTCAAGCGTGAGGACATCTTCGTCTGCACCAAGGTGTGGAACCACCTTCACGAGCCTGAGGAGGTCAAGTGGTCTTTCCAGAACTCGCTCGATAACCTTGGTCTCGACTACATTGACTTGTTCCTCGTCCACTGGCCCATCGCTGCTGAGAAGGATGATAAGAACATGCCCAAGCTGAACGAGAAGGGCCAATACATCATCAAGGAGGAATTGACCAAGAACCCTGAGCCCACCTGGAGAGCCATGGAGGAAATCTACGCCTCTGGCAAGGCTAAGGCCATTGGTGTTTCCAACTGGACCGTCGACGGCCTGAAGCAGCTCCTGTCCTTCGCCAAGGTCAAGCCCACAGTCAACCAGATCGAGATCCACCCCTTCTTGCCCAACACCGAGTTGGTCGACTACTGCTTCTCTCAGGATATCCTGCCCGCCGCTTACTCGCCCCTTGGTTCGCAGAACCAGGTTCCTTCCACTGGCGAGAAGGTCAACACCAACCCTGTCCTTAATGAGATCGCTGAGAAGGGCGGCAACTCTCTCGCTCAGGTCCTCATCGCATGGGGTCTCAGAAGAGGCTACGTCGTTCTCCCCAAGAGCTCCACCCCATCAAGAATCGACAGCAACTTCAGGAGCATCGACCTGACCGATGCTGACTTTGAGGCCGTCAACAAGGTTGCTGAGGGCCGCCACACTCGCTTCGTGAACATGAAGGATACCTTCGGCTACGATGTCTGGTAAGTTGCATCGGTACACGTCTTGATGTTCATCTAGTCTAACCTGTTCTGCAGGCCTCAGGAATCCTCGTAAGCGAAATGATTGACCCGATGACGATGGATCAATTTTAAATCCGATTCGAAGTTTCGACGTCCTGGTGACGGAGGGGAAGGTGTCATTGGCCAATACAACAAAAGTTTATTTGGCGGCGATCGGTAGCTGGTCCTATCGAATACCAACGACCGGCGATACGCAAAGATGTTTCTACGAGAGAATTACCTATTGTTGATACCAATATGACTGCACGTTTTCTTTTTTTTATCCGATTGATTGTGCTTCAGTGCTGTCGCTGTCTGTATCGACTGCAGTGCGGCAACCACAAAGAAGAGCTCAGAATTTGTGCTGCAAGTACAAGCACAGAAGCTCCCTGAAATGCGGAGAAAGCTCCTTGGTTTGGATTTTGTGATTGGTTTTGTAATGATTTCATGCAAAAGCGAAGAGGCACTGGCACACTTTGGTCGCGCAAATATGTTGTTCTCACTATCTTTGGAAGATCTTGTAGTGTGACTTCGCCAGAGCCACCTGAGAGATAGCGAGTAAATTACTCGCAGGTCACAACTGCTCGATGTATGGGATGCCAAGCTGCCAGCGATCAGCCCCTTCGATCCTCCGTCCTGCCGCTTGATTCCGAGCAGGATCATCCATTACGAAAGACATCGAGTCTAAACCATCACGATTAATACGGCAAGAGATACTGCGATCGTGGGAGCACGAGACTGTTGCATTCGATCAGGTAGGTCAATGTTGTGTGAAAAAATAAGATTCATGTGCAGTTGTCTAGAGTCCAAGCAAGACCTATTATGCGTGAAGAGATCAGATTGTAAGATGGCAATTGTAATAGTGTACAAGAAAAGGATTTTGATGTGCTCAAGCTGTCGAGGTCGATCAAGTCATGACATATTTAGGTCCTTCGCCTCCCTGTGCGTATGGTTAGAGATCTGGAAGGAAGAAGCATGATGATGAACTTACCTGTGGAGTTCTCCAGGTGATGTCTTGGTCTGGAACCTTGATATCACAGGTCTTGCAATGTACGCAGCTGGCTCAAGATCAGCAAGAGTACTAATCGAACAAATGGGGTGTACTCACTTCTGAGAGTTGATCTGGAATCGCACACCGAGCGGCTTGCTCTCATCCTCAACATATTCGTACACACCAGCAGGACAGAATCTGTTTTCGACACCCTGATATTTGGGATACTCGAGTTCGGCATGTTTGTCCCAGTCTTCCACATGAAGATGGCAAGGCTGGTCTTCCTCATGATTTGTGCCAGTCCTGCTGACACTGGTCAGGATATCGAAGCTGATTTTACCATCTGGCTTGGGATATTCAATCTTCTTGCAGTCTGCTGCAAGCTTGGTGGCTCCGTGGTCTGTACCAGCATGCTTGATTGTCCATGGCACTCTACCCTTGAGGATATACGCTTCAAGACCAGAGTACATGATACCTCCGTAAAGCTTCAACGGTGAGTGGAATGATGGACGCATGTTGCGCACTTCCTTCAATTCTTTCCAGATAGACGAAGAGCGCAGCTTGTCTTCGTAGTCGTACAGGAAGACAGGGCTTGAGTCATCCACCTCTCGCAAAGCAGAGAAAGCGGCTTCAGCAGCAAGCATACCAGAACGCATGGCAGTATGAGTGCCCTTGATCTTGGGAACGTTGAGGAAACCAGCGGTATCGCCAATCAAAGCACCGCCAGGGAAAGCGCATTTGGGAATGGACTGGAAGCCACCTTCGTTTAATGTACGAGCGCCATATGAGATGCACTTTCCACCTTCCAGATATTTGCTGTACATGGGATGATGCTTCATCTTCTGGAATTCGCCATAAGGTGCCAACCATGGGTTGGGATAGTCGAGACCGACGACCAGACCGATACTGACTAGGTTGTCTCCAAAATGGTACATCCAGCCACCACCATAGGTATCGGCAGGTAGAGGATAGCCCATTGAATGGACAACCAAACCCTTCTCAAATTTTTCAGGATCGATCTCCCAAACTTCCTTAATACCAAGACCGTAAGTTTGGGGCTGACTGTCTCGCCTCAAGTCAAACTTCTTTGTGACTTGCTTGGTCAGACTACCGTGACAACCTTCACCAAGCAGAGTGACACGAGCATGGAACTCCATACCACGCTCGAAGGAATCCTTGGGCTTGCCATTTCGGCCAATTCCCAAATCATTTGTGGCAACGCCTTTCACGGAACCGTCGGGATTGTAAAGCACTTCAGAAGCGGCAAACCCAGGGTAAATTTCGACACCGATTTCTTCTGCTCTTTCCCCTAACCACTTTGTAAATTGATTCAAGGAAATGATGTAGTTGCCTTGGTTGTTCATTTGAGGTGGAGCAGGAATAGGTATTGCGTATGACTTCGTCAGGAAGCGCATGCGGTCAGAAGTGGCGGCTGTGATGTGCTCGTAGCGGTTGGGGTTTTCCGGGTCATTCCAGTCAGGGAGCAGTTCGTCCAGAGCAGAGGGTTCGACAACATTGCCAGACACAATGTGATCACCCAGCTCACCGGCCTTCTCCAAGAGCAAGACACGAAAGTCTTCGTTGCCAGCCTCGTTTGCTAACTGCTTCAATCGAATGGCAGCACCGAGGCCCGCGGGACCACCTCCAACAATGCATACATCGACCTGGTCACTCTCTCTTTCGATATCGGCAGGGTTGAACGAGTCATCATGTGTGGCGAGTCGTCTACGAGAGGTGAGAGAAAAGGGACGACGTTGCCCGGCGCGGAAATGGGCCGGTCGTGCGGGTGTCGGGAGAGTGTCGCGCAAGGGGGCAAGCGAAGTAGCGGCCATGGGCCTCAAGGTCGAAGGTCGGAGGAGACGAGCATCCTGGACCAGTGCTCGGCCAAGTGTGGCGGCCAAAGGCAGACGACCGACAGAAGGCATGGTTTGCGACGCGAAAGACCAAGGTCGAGCAAGTGGACGACTGGTATTTGAGGGCAAGCTCAGTGGTGAGGAGAGCCTCGGTTGAGTGCTAGAATGCTCTCGGTCTGCACCTTCTCGTCGATGATGAGCATCAAAACGATGCGCTGACCTCGGCTCATGTGATTGGCTGCTTCGGATCAACGCCGGACGACGAGAAGGGCAAGAGCGCCACCGCGCTGCACGGGCCCCCTCGGCCGTCCATCCCATCGCTCGACCCTTCTCTCCATCGCCGTCACCCCCATCCTCATCACTTTTGCCCGACAACTCATCATCTTTGCGCCATCACCGGGCTTCCATCATCGCGGATCTGGTCCCTCGCGCTTCCTTCCTCATATCATCATGGGCGACGTGTCTTCGACCCGGCTCTATCTGGGAAATCTCCCGCGCAATGGTACGCTTCTGCTCGTGTAGCTGGCCTGAGCATTGAGGATCTGGAACCCCCCCGCTGGACTCCTTCACACTCTGCGCTCGCCTGTCCTGGATGATGCCTCCCAGCTAATCGGATACGTGCTTCTAGCCACCAAGGCCGACGTCGAGAACCACTTTGCCAGTCATGGAACTGGTGAGATCACCGAGATCAAGCTCATGAACGGCTTCGGCTTCGTCGAATACAAGGACGCCATGGACGCCCGCGACGTCGTTCCCGGTGAGTCTCTTGTCTCTTGTACGCATGCGCTCACCTCTTCATTGGCTCCGCTAACTCTGGTTACCCCCAGCATTCCGTATGTTCGACCTCGACATTCCTCTATGCCACTTTTCCTCACTCACGCTCTGCTAGATGGCTCCGACTTCATGGGTGAGCGTCTCGTTGTGCAGTTCGCTCGTGGCAACACTCGTCCTCGCGAGTACGGCCATCCCGAGCAGCGCGCCCCCCCTCGTCCGCGTCGTACTGTCCACCGCATGTCCATCTCTGGCCTTCCTTTCGAGACCAGCTGGCAGGTTAGCAATCTTCTTCATCTGGCCGCTGTTTCCTTTTCTTGTCGTTTGCCCTGCTCCATCCATGTCGTCTCGTGACACCCGCTGGCGTTGGACCGTGTTTCGTTTCTTGCTTTTTGGCCATGTGCACTATCTACCTCGGATCTGGACTCACATTTGGGCCATTATAGGATCTAAAGGACTTTGCTCGCCAGCCTGGTCTTGACGTTGTCTACTCCGAAGTTGGACGTGAACGCGATGGCGGTGGTAACGGCAAAGGGTAAGCACGCACTTCTCTCGCTGCACACGGCCTTTATTCTAACCACGACCTCAGTTTCGTCGAGTACGAAACCGCTGCCGACCTGGTCTCTGCTGTAGAGAAACTCGACGGACAGGAGTTTAAGGGAGCCACTGTCCGCTGCATTTCTGATGTGAGTTTTGTTGCTTGCATTTGAGCGGCTGCGTGCTTACACCATGCTTCCAGACTCAATCTGAGATTCCTCGCATGCCGCCTCCACCTCCTCGCGACTCTCGTTACCGCTCGCGTTCGCCTCCTCCTCGCCGTGGCGGCGGCTATGGCGCGCCTCCCATGGACGACTACTACGGAGATCGCAGAGGACCTCCTCGTGGTGCCGGTGGTTACAGCCCTCGCCGTGATGACGGCTACCGTCGCAGAAGCCCTCCCCCTCGTTACTATGACGACCGCAGAGATCCCTACGCCCGCTCTCCTCCACCTCGTGCCCGTGGACCCCCCGTCGATGACTACCCACCTCCCAGAAGCCGTGCTTACCCTGCTGATGATGGTTATGGTGCACCTCCTCCAGCCCGTCGCTATGAGGCTGACCCTTACGCCAATGGCCATGGCAGAGAGCCTAGGGAACCCAGAGAGTCCAGGGAACCGTACGGTCGCCCTCCCAGCCCTCCTCCCAGACGTGAGCGTGGCTACGATGGCGGCTATGACCGCAGACCTTACTGGTGATTATCATCTTCTCTTTGATTCCAACGGACACGATATTGTCGTGCCCCCGTTCTAGAGAAGCCATTGCTCACTCGTGCACAAGATTCACACCGATTTGATCAACCAATCACCGCTACGACTCGCCAACATGAGCTTCATGTACCCGAAGGACATGAGTGGTGGGCTACGAGGACTGATTGGCAAGTGCCCAGGTACAGACGAGATCGGGATGTGCAGTTGAATAAAGCTGCCTACAGCAGGCTGGTTTCGGCGGACCTTTATTGCTGCCAGTATGTAACAGTACTCAAGCTCTCTAGTCTTTTTCTTAAACGTGATTTTGGATGTTCTGTGCGATGCTCGCTTTGCAAGGCTTTCAAACGGACGTCACCAATTGAGACACGGCAAGACGTCGTAGTAGATGCAGGTTCGTAACAGCTGGAGCGAGCATCAATTCATGGAAAGACCGTGCACGTACAGCCATTAGACTGTGATTATTCATGTCGCATCATGGCTGGATAGATGAGTAGCTGACAAGATGACAGCAGAAACCAGACAATTGCCAAGACATGCAAGGCGGAAATGGAGAGCGGAGACGCGGTAACATTTCACGAGCAGCATCGACAGCCAGAAAAACATTGTGCACCATCACAACACATCAGTCATGTCTCTCACGATGCGTCCTACGCTCTTACCGCAGTGTACATCATGTCTGAGGCGTCTCAGTAATCTCGGCCTGCAAGAATGGCGCAATGGACAGCAGGTCCGCGGCAAGAAAAAGATGGCCAACATGCCCACCACCGTTACCGTACGCTTGACCAAGGACGTACCAACATTCGGTCGCAAAGGAGCCTATGTTCCCATCTCAATTGGGCGTATGCGCAACGAGTTCTTCCCAACAAGAAAAGCCGAATATGTGACAAACGCCCAGCTGAAGGAGATGAAGGCAAAGAACATCAGCGCTGAGCGCGACTTTCAATTCGGCGTGCCTGATCCAGCTGCTGCAAGGATCGCCGAGCCACAGCCTCAGCGCTTGCCTACGCGTACTGTCGAAGTCGAAAAGCTGGCCGTAAGTCTTGTACACCTGGCTGGTGTTGCTCGAGTATGCTGATGGTTTCGTGAAACAGCCCAAACGTTCTCTCGAGCTCCTCTCCCTACTTCTACCTCCAGTCATGGACTTCCGACGCCGACCCCAAGAAGCCGCTGCTCCAGTTTCCGAGGTGCAGGCGGCGCCAGCGAACAAGGATCGGGGTTTCTTGAATGCTGCTGCTGACCTCCTCGCTGCACAAGCCGCTGCCCCTACACCGCTTTCCTCGTCTACTTCTGCTACGCCCATCTTCGGTACTGTCTCCAGCGCCGATGTGGCGAGTAGAATCACCCACCTCCTCTCCGAGAACCAAGAAGCCTCACGAATCGTTCTGGCCTCGGATGATGTTAAATTCGTCAATGTTTCAGCGCAAGATGCCATCGAGGGCGACAAGATTAGACATTTGGGAGAATTCAAGATCGAAGTCAGGGTGAAGGGTGGAGAAGCACCAGTCGAGAGACTTGTCCGAGTGGTACCCATCGAGGATGAGGCCGGCCCTGTATCGCTAAAGTCTTAGAAGGCGCTATGAATGCATACACTACATTGATTGGCCGTTCTGGCCGACAGGTTCAAAACGTGCACACATGCTCATTGAGCTAGACATTGATGCTCATAAAGGAACGGATCTGCGTCCACTCATGACTGGAACATGGCGTTGGCTGATATGTTTGCAAAAGATCGTTGTAATCTTGGCCTTGACGAGGTCGCACGACCGCTGGTTCAATTAGAGCTTTTCTGTCTGGGACACATCTCTGGCCTCATCACTTCCAACAGGAACAAGCTTGCCAACAACGAGATACTTCTCAGAGAACCTCTCCTCCCAGCCCCTCAGAGCTTCCATCTCTTCGTCGCCCAAGTCCGAAAGAGGATCGAGAGGCCCGTTCAGATCCTTGGTCAGCATGTCCTCATCGAAGCTGCCACAGGCCAAGCCTCTACTTGCGTCGCGTCCGGCAAAGTTGGCATAAGGGCCTCCTGGTCCATAAAAGTTGCGTCCAGGGGTCACGTCAAAAACTCTGCCTCGGACTGCGAGATAGACGGGCATGTTGTTGCGGCCATTGTAAGGCTCGAGATCGGGTGGGGTGAATGTCTTGAAGACAGTAGGTGTTGGAGCCGAGGGCAGAGTAGGGGCTGTCTTGGGCGTAAGGCGGTAATAGGCCAGGACCATGAAAAGCGCTATGAGTATGAGGTTGATAGGTGTCGCAATGCTGGCACTGCTCTGCTCTTAGTATACGTCTGTTGCTCGGTCGTTCGATGCATACACTTCAGTGGCTGGCGGGGATGATACTGCTGTACATGGTCAGTCCTGCTGCTTGGGTCTCTCGTCACAACACATACTGTCAGCCATGCTTGCTGGTCTTATCTGCCACTGGGATGATCAAATGAGAGAGGAAAGTCGACACATCTGCCGAAACCGTTGGACGGACGCGACAAGGTTGACGGAATGACCTGATCGTGGGGAAAGCTTCACCTCCGATCCATTTCTCCCGAATCTTGCTCATTCGCCCTAGCCTTTTTTTTTCGTTTGTATGCTTTCGACTGCTCGACTTGCGATGCTCGTCTTTTCAATGGATCATGGTCATAGAGTAGCCATCTTCTGTCGATCTCAGCAGATGGGCGTTGCATTGACCTACCGATTGAGCATGGCTCCGAGTCCGAACTCTGCTTTGAACAGCAAGATCCTTCCTTGGGTTCGTCAACCAGGGCTTTCACAAGACCTGAAGGATGCAATTAATATGTCTTGTCCGAGCACGTAAGCACATCATGTACTGCTTCCGGTACAACGCAGACCACAGCAAGCGCTAGACCAAGATTCATGGACATGTTGTCGTGCATGTATAATTCGATAGAGTGAGTTTCACGATTTGCATCTCGAATACTATCAACCACACTATCTCGCCGTCACGCTGGCTCGGACAGTAAAGATTGGAAATTACAAGTTCGACAAGTCCCGCTCGTCTGGATTCTTTGGTCAAAGCTGAAACACGCCTCGAGATGAAACACGAAGCTCCTGCATGACATGCGCAATCAACAGAGTTATGGCGGCTGTCGTTTGGGACCATTTATCAGGCTTCAATCATTGAGTGTCCGATAGCCAAACGACACCTGCACGCCCTCGAGGTCGCTTGTCTTCTCTCCTCGTCGTATTATTGTTGTTTACCTCAATATCAACCCTGAACTCGATTCCAGACCCGCCGCTTCCAGATTGACTTTCTGCTCGCAGTACTCTGTGTGTGAAAACTATTCAAGTAAGTCTATTTCCAGCAGAACCTCCTGCACACATGGAGAAATGGAGAATAAAGCATTATGCTCTCGAAAAAGTAATCCAGAATGTTGCTGAGATTAGTGCTATGCCGTTCGGGTCCAATGCCGATCAGCTCTCTCTTATGATCTCAGCGAATCTATGATAAAGCATAAAGCATCTCAGATCTAGCACGTATCCAGAGAGAGGCCGACGTGCTTGACGATGGCTGACAGCCGCTGACATTATGAACGTGTAGGAACATCCATCGCGCCTTCCTTTTCTCAATTCAAAAACACGACATAAATCAACCTGGTAAGCTTCGTTTCTCTCTCTCTCTCTCTCTTTCTTCTATCCACACCAAGCCTCATCATCATCATCATCATCCTTCCTATATCCTGTACTATGCCTGTAAGACTCCCGAAGATCAAGAAACCAGGCAAAAAAGCAGTCAAACTCCCGAAAAAACCTCCTGCCAAAAAACCACCTGCCAAAAAGCCTCCTGCCAAAAAACCACCTGCCAAAAAGCCTCCTGCCACAAAACCACCTGCCAAAAAGCCTCCTGCCAAAAAACCTCCTGCCACAAAATCACCTGCCAAAAAAACCACCTGCCAAAAAGCCTGCCGTCAAGGAGCCTCCTGCCAAAAAGCCTGCCGTCAAGGAGCCGCCGCCAGTCAAGAATTCCCTGGTCAAGAAGCCTGCCGCCAAGGGGTCACCGCCAGCAAAGGACCCTAAGGGGCCCGCCACGAAAAAGCCTCGCTCCGAGGTGTCGCCACATACCAAAAGTGTGTTGCCATTAGTCAGGAGTTTTTTCAAGCCCAAGCCCTCGTCCAAGGAAGCCCCTCTCATGACCCCTGGTCCTCCTTCTGCCAAGGAGCCTGCCTCTCCTTCTCCCAAGGAGGTAAAATCAAGCAAACCCAGGCTTCTGCAAGGCAGAAGTATCTTCAAATCCAAGGAGCCCTCCAGAGAGAAAAAGATTTCCCTTTTCAAAGTCAGACCTATACTCAGGGCTCGAACGACGCTTCACGAAAGCGACTCGCCTACTCCTGACGACATACGACTAGCTTGGAAGCTTCTGCCTTTTGCTCCAGCAGCTTCGAGCGCTCTTGCCGGTTCTGATACACCAAAAGTCATGGCGACCCTTCTGTTGAGCTTGCTCACCTTGAACGTGGGAGGTGCGATCATGGCGGCAATTGAGGTGCGTCATCAGCAGACCATGACTTCCACAAACGTGTCTACAAGCAACTTTTCTTCGACTAGTAACTGGGTGTCAAAGAGTGCATCATCCAACAACGCTTCGTCACAAAGTTTCTCGTCGAGCAGTTCTTCATCAAGCTCTTCTAGCAGCTCATCATCCAGTAGCAGCAGTAGCAGCAGCAGTAGCAGTAGCAGCAGCAGCAGTTCATCATCCAGCAGCAGCAGTAGCAGCGGCAGCTCTTCAAGTGGTTGATCGTTTCGTGGACGAAAGTTACTATCGTTTACTAATGATTGTTTTACCTAGATACAATCCTAAAATCTTGTTTTGGTTAAAATTTGTGTTTAATTGTAAACAATGCAGTCGTCGCTTTCTTGCTAGATGTTGCTAACATTTGTAGCAGGCCCACACAACTTTGACAGGCAACATGCGCACTGCTCAGCACGACGCAATGCGGCCACGAGACAGGTCAACAACACATTCGATCAGTTCCCTGCACAGCCTGGACGACAACAAATCTACGCCAGAACCTGAGCTCCGCCCAAAAGAATCGATGAGGTCAATCTTCTCGGCAAAGATGTTCAAACCACGATCGGCTTCGAACAAGGAATCTACAACCGGCTACTCTGACAACAATTTGACCAACGAGCTATCGGCCTTCCATGGACCGTATGGGTTCAGCGACTCGAGATATGGCGTGCAAGTTTCCATAACAGGAGGTGACGCAAAGTCGAAAAAGTCAACATTGGTCGAAAAAGCAGCTAGATTTGGTCGAGAAGCATTCGGCAGTCGCTCTACGTCAAACGAGGGGAGTCATGACACAAGACTACCATCTGTACCGGGACGATACACGGCAGTGAAGAACGTACCTGGGCTCTGTCGCGACGGATCGAGCCTTGGCACCAACAGTAGCACCAGCTCGTTGGTATCATCTCATTCAAAGACATGGAACGTGCGTGGGTCGGTGTCTTCCAGTGTCTACGACGATGTGGAGACAGCAAGACCGATATCACCCCTGCATATTGTCAAGAAGGTGTCACAGACACCACAATTACCGCCACTCGAACATGCAAGCGACATGACATGTCTTACAGGATCGCCTTTGAGTAAAATGCGACGTTCTGAAGGCGAAGAAACCAACGACACCGCACGAGCATCGACCGACAGCAACGATTCGACAAAGACGGTCACTCAAACAAGAATGGAACCGTCCAAGAGCCACTTCAGCTGGACGACTTATGCAGAGACAGAGCGCAGTGTCTCACCACATGGATCTTACCATGAGGATCCAATGACGTTAAGAGAGCCAGACAGCCGGTTCAGTTGGACAAGTACAAGCACAGGCTCGACTTGTCAACAAGGTTCGCCACAGGCAAGCCCCAGAGACGGAAATTCAAGCTCGATCATGTCACGACGACGCCCAGTACCACCCAAAGAGACGGGAGTGACGAAGAGACACGACAGTATGGGAGAGGTACACGATGTCACAGAAGCAGGACGCAACAAGACTCTGCCTCAGCTACCAAAGACTCGACAGGAGGGAGACCATATCGGTGAACTGACGTGGCGATTGGAGAGTTTGGAAATGCAGAGAACAAAGATGCAAAAGGTCTTGGGAGAGTTGGACAAGGTGGACAAGGCCAGCCCAATTGACGTGTCGGAGAAAATGAGACGCGAGAACGTTCGGAAAATGACCGAGGTGCGCAGCAGGCAGGACGAAGTACAGAGGGAGATGTTTGAGGTTGGGAGACTGCTGAGCAGAGCCAGAGCGAAGGCCGAGGAAGCGGATGGCAGCACGGGACTGTGGCTCCGACGGGTTACAGACTAAAGGCAACAACAGGTCGAAGAAGAAAAGATAGCATTTTCGATAAGCAGGGGGGTATGTGTTTGCCTTGTAACGCCGTAGAAAGATGGTTGACGGAGAGAATTATTTCTTTCCGCTCTTCTTGATGCCTTGGCCACCAGTGTTCAGAGGACCCTTGCCGCCGGCCTTTTTGGCCATCTCCTCGCGGGCCTTCTTGTCTGGTTCTGACGTTAGAGGTGACGGGTGGAAGGAGGGGAGCGTGGCGACCGACCAGCAGCCTGCTTGGCCTTGAAGGCAATATCATCCTCATCTTCCTCCTTGGCAGCCTTCTTGGGCTTCTTGTCTAGATAGATGGCGTGGTTAGGAATGCATCAAGGCGAAAAGGTTGAATGGCAAGAGCGACACACTGTGGATGGGCTTGGTGCCGTCTGAGAGTTTGTCAGCGCAGGTACAGAAGAAACGTGGCCGGCGAAGACGTACTGCCTTGACCTGAGGGCATGATTGCGACGATGCGTATTGAGCGGTGAGTTGTGTCGAGGGAGGAAGCTGCGAATCCGAAAAACACAAAGACCGACTACAGTGAAAGTGGAGGATGGTGTCTGATTGGCTGCATTTGGGCGTTCTTTCCGGATTAGGTAGCTGTAAAGTCACCTGGGTCGCTTCTACCCTGCGCACGTTACCTACCTATCTTTGGACAGAGCAATCATATCAAATCATCAACATCATCATCATCATCATCACCATCATTCCTATATTCTGTACTATGCCTGAACGTCGTTTGTCTGCTCGCAGAGTTTTTCGTCTGACAAAGCGGTCGACCGAAGTGAACCCTCCCTCTCCTAGCAGAACAGTGAAAGAAACAGAGCCAGTGAAGAGCAAGAAGAACAAGAAGCCCTCCGGAGACACGCCAAGACCCGGCCGCGCTTCACTTCGTGCAAGTCTCAACCAAGCTGCCTGGGCGAGCTTGTGCAGCAATCAAAAGGACTACGATCTTTGGAAGGAGTGTCAACAGCGTGCTCCACTGCAGGACCGCCGCTCCAAGTTCCGTGTGCCTTCAACCTGGCCAACTTGGCTCTTGTGACTTCCGGCCTATCGTCTCATCCAAATGCCGCCGCCGCCGCCCTTGCCGTCGTCTATCGATCATCTTCCTTCCTCTCAGCCTGCTGCGCGCCAGCGACCAAGGTCTCCCGATCGTGTCCTCGCCGAAGCCGAAGCCCAATGGCTTTTCAGCGAACAAGAACTGCTGCGCACCCCCTCGGTCCAGGATGGAATGACACCCGACAAGGAGAAGGAGATCCGCGCAAAGGGCATCAACTTCATCCGTCAAGTCGGCATCATGCTCAAGCTCCCCGAACTCACCTTGTCCACGGCCGCCATCTTTTTCAATCGCTTCCTCATGCGCGTCACTCTCGTCGATCGCCCCAACCAAAAAGCCTTGCACCACTACACTCTCGGCGCAACTGCTCTCTTCCTGGCCACCAAAGTCGAAGAGTCATGCCGCAAGATGAAGGATCTGGTCGTTGCTTGTTGTCGCGTCGCCCAGAAGAACCCAAATCTCTTGATCGACGAGCAAAGCAAGGATTTCTGGAAGTGGCGCGATACCATCCTGCTGAACGAAGACGTCCTGCTCGAGATGCTGTGCTTTGATCTCACCATCGAGGCCCCACACAAACAGCTCTATGAGATGCTCAAATTCTACCACGTCCATCACAACAAACAACTACGCAATGCTGCCTGGGCCTTTGTCACCGACAGCAACATTACTCAGCTCTGTCTCCTTTGCTCCAGCCACACCATTGCTGCCGCCGCCCTATACTCGGCCGCCCGCTATTGCAATGTCGCTTTCCCTGATTCTCCCGATGGTCGCCCGTGGTGGCAGGTTCAGCACGTCTCACTCGAAGACATCCTGAAGGCATGTAACTACATGGCGGCCAACTATGAGCATGTGCCCATCAAGCCCGGCCACGAGGGTGCTCAGACCATCTATGTACGTCTCGATGTCCAAGATTCGGACTGGGATGCCACGAGACTGAGCAGTGAACAGGCCATCACCAGTCCCTCAGCCCCGATACTACATCAAGATACCAGTACGAGCAGCCGCGACACCAGACTACATCATCTCGACCCGCCTCTTGAAGATAGAGCTGTCAAGAAGAGACGCACCTCTTATTCTGCTGGTGCCACCGCACCTCCCAACGATTCTGCAGCCCCATCTCGCACCGTTGAGAGTCATGGCAGCGAAGAAGGCGAGGTTGAAGGCTAGCTGGCTGGGGCCATTTTACGACTTCATTGAAAATGCATCGAGCGACGGCGTCATGGGTTTTTGCGGTCGCACAAGACCAGGGATTGTGGCCTTGCATACTGTACTTTAGATTCCTAATTCCCTATTCCAATAACGAATTCATACCCGGGTATTTTGTTCCAACGAGAGTTGCCGATGAGCTTTACAGACATTGCGGACGTGAGAATGAATGTTCCGCGCGAAATTCAATAAGCATCTTAGTGTTGTGTGCTCAGTTTAGGCAATGTTCAGTCTTCCAAGTCTTTTGAAAAAGGCAAAGGCTGATAATGGTAGAGAATACAGGGTGTTTGCACAGCCGATGGATAGTTTGAGGCTTGCAGACTGCTTATTTCGAGCTTGGTAACACCATTCATTCGCTGCAATCCTTGAATTGAATATGCAGACGCACTGATGTGCACGCGATCCATCGGCCTTGAAAATACCCTGTACAATCCTCTGCGAATCCAGCGTCGGTCTCCGCTCTTCTGATCAAATGCATTGGCTGTTTCAATGGCATCTGCCGCTAGCAAAGTTGTCAATAGAAATGCATAGGTATTTATTCAATCTGGCGTGTGTCCAGAGAGATACAGGAACTGAGTTGAATTGCTAGACAAGCGGCCTCTGCATCTTGCATCTGCTGTCTAGCCAGTCTATTACATCCACCATGTCACTGCATACCACCAGGCCTCCTCTTTCTCTTTTCGTGGTCGTGCTGCCCATCATCTCTGTAAGGTGATGTACCACAAGTTCGTGTCTCATGCCACCCTGTACAGCATAGTGGATAAACTGAGAAACGGCCTCGATCGGTGTCTTGTCAAAACCTGCAAAGAGGGTGGGATTCTCCAAGAGACCTCGAGCTGCCATGACACCATCAACTCCAGTCTCTTTTGCGATCCGATGCGCGTCTTCCAGGGAATACACATCGCCGTTGGCCAGTACAGGTAGTGTGGTTTGCCCTCTGAGCAGTTTGATGGCTTCAAAGTTTGGCGGAGTTGACGAGCGTTGGTTGCGTAGGCGTCCGTGAATGGTAATGTAGTCTACCCCCGCTGCCTCTACCGTCTTGATGAATCGGATGGTCTCGCTGAATGACTTTTAGTATATGCGTCGTTGAAAGAGACGGGAAGTGATACTTTAGATCCTGGTGAATGCGAATCTTGCACGATACAGTCTTGCCAACGCCAACCCGCTGCTTTGCTTCTTTGATCATCGCAGCAACTTTTTCCGGATTGGCCATCATGCTGCAGCCGATTCCTTCTTTCATCGCCCATGATTGTGGACATCCACAGTTCAGGTCGACGCCATTGACCCAAGGTGCTATCATCTCGGCTGCACGTCCAAACTCGACTGGATCGTTCGAGGCAAATTGAGCAATTACTGGTCCCTCACTTGGATGTGTGCTGAAGTCTGAAGAACGGGCAACGGGATGACGGATGAATCTGTGTAGGTAAAATGAGTGTCTTGGGACAGATGAAAGACAGAAAACACAATTCACCTACTCATGTGCAAGGATCATGGGTGTATATGTGAGATCAACTTTGTAGTCTTGAACCAGCAATCTGAAAGGAAGTTTGCTGTAGCTGTGCCAGAGCCATTACACGTCAGTGGTGTACACAAGACGCATCTTTCTTCTTCTCTTGCTCTTACCGAACCATAGGACCAGAAACTTTGAATTTTCATAAGCTCAGTCAATCTCCTGTGGTCATCGCTATCTGCTTACCGTATAAAGGCCTGCCTTCAGCCTTTGCCTTTTCAAAGAGGGTGAGAGGACTGAATATTGTGTCAGTCAAGACAGCATCGCGTATACAAAACTGCTATACTTACTGTATATCACGCGGAGCATTCATCTTCACGTCGGCCATGATAATAAAGCTCGCTCGATTCTTGCTTTAATAGAAAAAAGATAAGTCAGAGTTGAACAAGAAGATGCATCTCCAATCATCAACGCAGATCGGAGCGCCGGCCCGAACCGCTCGTGCAGAGAGTCGGCATGACGATGACCGTCCCTGGCCCTTCTTATCATCAAGGTTTTTTTTTGTCACGGCAAGGGGGGTACAAGGCCGTCAGGCCTCGTCATTGACAATGTACAGTACAAATCGTCTTTGCTTTTAGGGGCGTCTTGACACATCGCCAGGTACCAATTTGGTGTTTCTGAAATATCTGTTGTCCACTTCTGTTGAGCAATCCCGTCCTTTCGATATCACATCTGTTATTGTCATGAATACTTCCAAATCACAATCTCCCTTCCTGAAGCTGCCGCCAGAGCTGAGGCTTGAGATCTACCGGGCACTTCTCCTTCATGGTCCTTTTTGTGCATTTGCGAGCATCAAACCCGCTCTTCTTCCGACCTCCTTAGACTACCAACGCCAGCACGCAGTATTGAACGATTCAGTGTCCGATGCCAATATCGTGTGCATTCGTGCTGAAGACCCCGAGAATTACAGATTGCGTGCTCCTAATCATGTGCGCAGCGCCTTCATTGTCCACTCTGGTGGCCTGCGAGGCGGGTGTGTGCCCACGACCTACTTTGCCCTCAGTAATACCGGCATACACACTTCTTTGCTGCGAGCCAATGCGCAGATCCACGCCGAGGCGGCCGAAGTACTATATTCTGGCCACACGTTCGACTTCGACATGCATATCGAATCGCTTGTCGCTTTTCTCGCCGACCTGACGCCATTCGCTCGCAATTGCATACGATCGATACGCCTTGTCAAGCGTGCGTTGCCCTATGAGAAAGAGTACTCGAAAGCAGAATGGGCCATTGCTATGGAAGGGCTCGGTCGACTTTGCAACTTGAAGTCAATGGCACTCGGTATTGTGACCGGAAGACCGAGTCCAGATGGCTGGGATATGGTTCCTGCCTTTAAGGCGGAGCATTTTGACTTCCTCAAGGGCACCGAAGGCATGGAATGGATGGAGGAGCTTGTCACCATCAGGGGGTTGGAAAGTGTTGAGGTTGAAGCCATCGTCGATCATTTTCCTTACCCGAGAAGCGCGGCGATGGCACGCTACATCCAGTTCTCTGCAAGCGTTGATGACGGATCTTTTGCTGTGTGGCTCAAGAACAACTTGACGAGAACTGTATGAGATTTTGTGACTTGCTACTTTCGATAACAGCGTATACACGAGAACATGATCGGCTTGAGCAAAATCCTTTTGATTGGTAATTAGTATGAAAAAGTCAGCCCTTCGACCGAAGGAGTGTGTGGAAAGAAGCTGAAACTTGATGTGCCCGTCTCCATACAGCTTTGACTGCTCCGAACGCCAGAAACATTGGAAAAGGTCAGAGTGTGTGCATTCAGACCTTTACCCACAGCGACAGGACACTCTTTGCATATGCGGTGATCTCGTTGGAACCGATCTTTGAATCACCGTACAGGCGATCGACGAAGCTGATGGGGACTTCGGCAACCTTGAAGCCCATGGCCTTTGCTCTGACCATCATCTCCATCTGGAAGCTGTAGCCTTTGCTCTCAGTCTTGCGAATGACCTCTTGCAGGACAGCCTTCTTGTAGAGTCTGAAACTGCCAGTCAAGTCACTGACGCCCGGCCTGAGCAACGTGTCGGCGAACAAGTTGGCACCTCTGCTGACGAACTTTCTCTTCAAGTCCCAACCGTATACACCTCCATCTCCTGCATAGCGAGTTCCGGTGACAATGTCGTAGTCTGCGCCATTCTCGGTCTGTTTCTTGATCATTTGAGGGATGAACTTGGGGTGGTGGCTGAAGTCTGCGTCCATGATGATGACAAAGTTTCCGGTGACATATTGCAGACCGTGGACATAGGCTGTACCGAGACCCAGCTTGCCGGCTCGTGGTTGCAGCTTGATGCGTTCCGGCGAGTAAGCCTTGATGAGCTGTTTGGCGATGTCTTGGGTGCCGTCAGGCGAGGCGTCGTCAATGATGATGAGTTCCCAGTCCAGGTTGCTAGCATCAAATCAGCATCACATGTTGTTTGCGCCGGCGTCTCTCGGGCGTGTCACTTTTCGGTGAATGTTCTGTTCAGCAGCCAGGCAATGATGGGAAGGTTACGGCGCTCATTGTAGGTTGGAAGTAGGACCGAGTACTTGTTGCGGATAGCCATGTTGGTAAGAGTTGGGATACTTGTTGTGTGTACAGGGGGAAAGGAGGTGTTGGCGCATCAGGGAGCTTGTCCAACTGGTGCCAGCTGTTGTGGAGTAGCGCGACCAGGGTTGTCCCCTCGGTGAATATTACACCCTCGACAATACTCGACAGGCCAAAAATACTTTGAATCTCATTCTGAACTTCGTGACACGATTCAACAGCAAATTCCATTTGTGCCGATGCTCATATTCCATCCTGGTTGAGCACGAGGATACATGTCATTATAAGATTTCTACATGGTGCACGAAGCCGAAACTGCGCCAGCACGATAGCAGGGACGTCGCGGACAGTGCGACATGTTTATGTGTGAAGTTAGATTATGTCCACTAATTTTTTTGTTGTTGTTTCCTCTTCTTCTTGCTAGCTTTCTCGGCGAGCAGTTGATCGAGATATGTGCCCGGTCTTTTCTTGGTCGGTCTCGAATCCTCATCGTCCTCTGATAATGGCTCTGCTGGTTGCGCCTTATCGTCACTCTGCGACATTGCAGCAGCCTTGTGAGAAGAGGAGCGTATAGGAGCCTTCCTTTTCGAAGCGGAGCTGGAAGCAACCATGGTCGCTCTCCCTTCCTCTTGGTCGTCGTCTAGGTCAACAGCATCTGTAGATTTCTGTGGCACGACGGATGGGTTCTGGACGGGTTGAGGTTTTGAGCTAGCTCTGTGGCCTCTGGCGGCCTTCTTGCCCAACAACTTCTCTAGTAGTCTGTCATTGTTTGCGGCAGATGTCTTCCTCAGCAGCGGGTCTTGATCGGCGTTGGGGGCGGTCGCACCAACGCCCAGGCTGTACAGGCTCTCAGTCCATCTCTTTCTATCACAGAGGAAGCTGAGATGCTCACAGCTCTGGTGTGGGTCTGAACAGCTCGTCGTCGTTCAGCAGCTCTTGCTCGGTCTTTGAGTGGACCGTGTCGTGACTGGACCTTGCGGGTAGCCATGACTGGACCAAGAGCTGACTGCGGGCGAGAGCGACATTTGCCCGATTGAAGACGACGTCGGCATGACTGGGCGGGGTGTCGTTTGGCATGGTGTGAGGGATGATTGAAGAAGTGCGCTGGCGCAAAGCGGTAGTAACCGGCCATGTCGGCTAGCCACGGGGACCAAGCTTGGCGCGAAGATTGTCGGGACAGAGAGTTGCATCTGCCTCTTGCGCAGCCTCGAGAGGTCCACGAACGCTCCATACCCCTTCTCTCGCCTCGACAACTCCGCCATGTTCAAGCTCGCCCGCAGCAGGCACGTCGCCTCTGCGCTCAAGGCCGTCAAGGTTGGTCCCTCCGGAGCTGCTGCTGCTGCTGCTGCCGCCCACGACCCACGACTGACACAATGGTCGACACGCAGGATGCGCCTGTGATGCAGCAGACCCGCAACCTCTCCATCCACGAGTACCGCTCCGCCAAGCTCCTCGAGACCTACGGCATTGGTGTTCCCAAGGGCGATGTTGCCCACTCGGCTGCCGAGGCCGAGCAGGTCGCCAAGAGCATCTGTATGCTTCACCACACACGCCCGTACACTCTCTCTCGTTCCCCGGTGCTGATTCTTCGCAGCTGGCGATGACATGGTCATCAAGGCCCAGGTTCTTGCCGGAGGCAGAGGCAAGGGCCACTTCGACAACGGCTTCAAGGGTGGTGTCAGAGTCGTCTACTCGCCCAAGGAGGCCTCGATCCTCGCCAACGAGATGATTGGACACAAGCTCATCACCAAGCAGACTGGCGAGAAGGGCCGCATCTGCAACTCGGTCTACCTCGTCGAGCGCAAGTTCGCCCGTCGCGAGTTCTACCTTGCCGTGCTCATGGACAGAGCCAGCCAGGGTCCCGTCATTGTCGCTTCTTCCCAGGGCGGTATGGACATTGAGGCTGTCGCCAAGGAGAACCCCGATGCCATCATCACCACAAAGGTCGACATCCACCAGGGCGTCACCGACGACATGGCCAAGACCATCGCTACCCAGCTCGGCTTCTCTCCCCAGTGCATCGACGACGCTGCTTCGACCATCCAGAAGCTGTACAAGGTCTTCATGGAGAAGGATGCTACCCAGATCGAGATCAACCCCCTGTCCGAGACCTCGGACCACCAGGTTCTCTGCATGGACGCCAAGCTCAACTTTGACGACAACGCCGACTTCAGACAGAAGGAGGTCTTTGAGTGGCGCGACACCACCCAGGAGGATGCTGACGAGGTCAAGGCCGCCGAGTCTGGCTTGAACTTCATCAAGCTTGACGGCGACATTGGCTGTCTCGTCAACGGTGCCGGTCTTGCCATGGCCACCATGGACATTATCAAGCTCAACGGTGGTCAACCCGCCAACTTCCTCGACGTTGGTGGTGGTGCCACTCCTGCTGCCATCAGAAGTGCCTTCGAGCTCATTACTAGTGACCCCAAGGTTACTGCCATCTTCGTCAACATTTTCGGTGGTATCGTCCGTTGCGACGCCATTGCCACTGGTCTGATCCAGGTTGTGCAATCCATGAACCTCAGAATCCCCATCATCGCCCGTCTCCAGGGTACCAACATGGAAGCAGCCCACAAGCTCATCAACGAGAGCGGTATGAAGATTTTCAGCATCGATGACCTCCAGAGCGCCGCCGAGAAGGCCGTTCAGTTCTCAAAGGTTGTCAAGATGGGTAAGTCACAATCTTGACTCAGTCACGCCGTCCAAAAATGCTAACATGATCCTCGCAGCCCGTGACATCGACGTCGGTGTCGAGTTCTCTCTCGGTATCTAAAGGACAGGATCATGTGACATTGTAGTGGGAGGATTGTTCCCTTTCGGCGTTTAATTTGCAGACAGTCAATCACCGTCGATTGTATATACCTAGCGCTTTTCTCTGTGTCGGTGTGGAATCAAGGGACCGTTTCTTTTTCGTTGTCTAGACGGCATTGCCCTGACTTGACGCGTTCCGGTGCACAGCCGACTGTCGGAAGAGCATTTTCCCACAAGTCGTGCTCACAAAGTTGGGACATTTGGTTCCCGATGCGTGACTGGAGTGTTCATTCAACGCTATTCGTCAAGTGAATTCAAGTGAGTGTTCCCCCCAAGGAGAAATCGGCCTTGTTCGGGAGTCGGAAGGTTTGCAGCGGAGGCCGTGAAAGACTGCCGAAGCAACGGTGCAGTGCCGAAGAAGACATCCGTCCTGTCCCCGCAAGAAGGCTCCAGGTTCAAGTAGCCAATATACGCCATGGCGAAGGCGGCAATGGATATTACTGTTCTTTCTTCTCTTCTCTCGCCTCCTGGTTGACCACCCCCAAATCACCTTCACCATGGCAGGCTTCATCCAAAAAGGCGCAAAGAACATCCTGTCCAAGCAGCCCAACGACGTCGTCTTCCTGTCAGCACTACGAACCCCGGTCACTCGTGCAAAGAAAGGAGGATTCAAGGACGCATACGACCATGAACTGCTCGCCCACGTCCTCAAGGCTACGCTAGCTGCCAATCCCAACCTCGATCCCGCAAAGATCCAGGACATCCAGATAGGCAACGTCCTTTCAGAGCTCGGAGGCAGCAAAGCAGGCAGAATGGCTGCACTCCACGTGGGATACCCAGAGACAGCTGCCTTCCAGACCGTCAACAGGGCTTGTTCGAGTGGTCTTGCCGCCATCACCGGCATTGCCCATTCCATCGCCGTCGGCAGCATCGATATCGGTATAGGAGGAGGCATGGAGAGCATGACCAGAAACTATGGCAGCCGTGCCATTCCCACACAACTCTGGGATGAGCTTAAGAACACCTCCGTCAAGGACGCCAAAGACTGCATCATGTCCATGGGTCTCACCGCTGAAAACGTCGCCGAGAGGTTCGGTGTTTCAAGAGCAGACCAGGACGCCTTTGCTGCCAACTCTCATCAGAAGGCCGCCAAGGCACAGAGAGAAGGTCTCTTTGACAAAGAGATTGTCCCCGTCAAGACAAGATGGCACCCGAACCCCGAGACACCCGAGAATACCGAAGAGATCACTGTGAGCAAAGACGACGGCATTCGTCCCAAAAGTACACCAGAAAGTCTCCAAGGAATGAAGCCTGCTTTCAAGCCCGATGGTACTGCGACTGCTGGAAACAGCAGTCAAGTCTCCGACGGTGCTGCCGCGACCTTGATGATGAGAAGAAGCACAGCCACGCAGCTCGGACTTGAAAAGAACATCATCGGCAAATGGGCAGGTACCCAAGTCGTCGGTTGCAAGCCTGACGAAATGGGCATTGGCCCTGCCATCGCTATTCCCAAATTGCTCGAGTACACTGGAATTTCCACAGCAGAAGTTGGCATCTGGGAAATCAACGAAGCATTTGCCAGTCAGGCCATCCACTGCATCCGAACACTCGGCATTTCGGAAGACAAGGTGAACCCCAAGGGTGGCGCCATCGCACTCGGTCATCCTCTGGGAGCCACTGGAGCTAGACAACTTGCCACCTTGCTACCAGAGATGGAGAGACAGGGCCAAGAGATTGGTGTCATCTCCATGTGCATTGGAACCGGCATGGGAATGGCCAGCTTGATTGTAAGAGAATAGATATGTATATGCAAACTTTTGTAAATCTAAATCATGCCCAAAATCAATCAAAAGCTCATCGTATTTGCAACCATCAAAAAATCTCGAGGATAATAGTCAAGGTCCGATACACCCAAGATTGATGCATCCTCTGAGCTCAACGAACAGCCATGAATAGACCCATGTGATACCACTTCAAGATGGTATTCAGTCGGCAACGTGAGATCATCCAAGAAGGGTTGAGTGTTCAACAGCCAGAGGCGAAGGTGAGATGGTGTATGAGTCAAAGCACGATGGTGGTGAATAGTGCTTAGACGGTCTTGCTTCGAATCTCCTTTTCTCTCCGTAAAAACTCGGCTTGCTCAGCTTGACTTTTGCTGAGATCCACAAAGAAAAAGATGAACAAGGAGCTGACCAGACTTAGAGCAAGCAAGAAATAGAAGGGCGAGCTGTTGTTGTTCGACGGTGAGGCATCGATAATGGCCGAGGATACCAAGGGTCCAATGAAAGCCGATGTCTTACCGACAACGGAGAATAGACTGAAGAAGAGATATTCCTTGCCACTGTGATGGGTATTAGAAGGCGATTAAATCTTTTATATCAAAATTGGAACTCACCGAGGTGTAACTTCACTGATAAGGATCAAAGAATAGCTATACCACGGCTGGACCTCGCTAGTCAGCATGTAACCTCAAGTTGGCGTTGGCAGGTACATCACGGGTCATAATTCTCCTTGTCAAGTACTCGGAGAACGAGTCAAGGGGAAGAAGCAATCATGCAGCTCGTGGCCTGTGTACCGCAATAGACTTACACAAACAAACAATCCATAGTACACTTGATATACCCAGAACTCCCATCGGTTGTGGAAGCCAAATTTCTGTTTCGGATGAGTCACGAATAACGAAATCTATGGCATCGGCTCTTACCTGAGTGAATATCCCAATCAAGCCCCAGAGAGCCAAAACACAAATACCAATTGCAACCACATTGAACATGATCTTGGTAGACAAACCATAGCGTTTTTGCACAAACCCTGAGACAGTCAGCCAATTGATATGGAGGAATTCAAGATCGATGTGCCGTACAGAAAAGATAAATGCCAACGGCTTGAGCAGCGATGCCAACAAGCAGGAGGTAGGTCAGTTCAAGTGTGTTGTATGAAACCACATTGTTCTGCAGAGTACCGATGACCGTCACAATCGTGTTGAGTGAGTCTCCGAGCAGAAAATATCCAATGAGATAGCACAGAGATTGTCGAAGTTGCCAGATCTGCGTGACAGCGTACCAGAGTTGTGATAAGCCGGCAATGACGATTGAAGATCCTACTTCCATGCCAGGTCGTTTCTTTTCCACTACAAACCAGGGAATCGAGAGCAGCAACCAAACACCACTGGAGAAGGCGATCAAGACAGAAAGACCGTAGTTGTTGTTTGCTGTGGATTCATCGACCTTCATCGCAAACATGATACCCACAATGATAGCCTGTCTTTCATTCAGCCGAATTCCCAACATTGTGTAGCACTAGGACTCTTACCAGAATTACAAGCTCACCGCAGGATTGAACATAGAAGGCAACCTGTGATGGTTAGTATGGTGCTGAGTATGTGAATACTGTGTCTAGTCCATTCCTGATGTTCTTAAGCCGTGCTTGGTGTCGCATTGCTAAGTAGGAACTTTCAAATGAAGCATCGAGCAACGCAGCAACCAAGACAACATGAGAAGTACATGGGGAAACACAATGTGCTGACTGCCACTTACATTACTGAGTTCGTTTCTTTTCATACTGTCCGCATGATCGTACTCTTCGCGGGTCATAGCGCCGTCTTCAAAAGCCTTTGCCTTCTCACGGAGCTCCTTGGTGTTTCGAGCCAATCCAGGAAAAGCAGCAGCCCAGAAAGAAAGTGTCAATTGGTATCCAATGAGTCCTACAATGTACAAGCCGGTGGCTATCTGCCACTTGTCCGGTGTGTGCACACCGAGCCATGCAAAGCCAATGGCGTATGCCACTATGCTCAGACCGATAAGAATTTTCGATCGAAAGGTACCAAAATCTGCGTACGCTCCCAGGATCAAGAATAGAACAATCTGTATGGCAAATGAAATTCCGTTGGCGAGAAGAACGATAGAGTTGATCGTGCGGGTTTGTCCAGCGAAACGAAGCATTTCACTGTCTCCAGCTTTTTGGTACAGCAAGTTCTGAAAAGCAGTAGGACCGAAGTTGAAAAGAGACAAGCCATTTGCTCCAACATAGTACGAGTACCAGGACCTGACTTGTTAGCCAGCTATTCACACTGTTTTAGCCGTAAAGATAGGCACCAAATTTCCCATTTAGATGTCTCGAAGCGATCGTCGAGCTGATCAGGTGCTACTGGGCGCTCGATTTCCTCGAGGTCATTGATGGAACTATGCAATGCTCCTTTGATAGGCTCGTTTGCCTCTGCACCCAATTGTGCAAGGCCGGGATCGTTGGAAGCCATCAATCACGAAGTCGACACCCTTAGACAGATGTGTGTGCTCAGAAATATTCGAAAGTGTGAAAATCAAGCCTGGTATATTGGTCTATCCAAAAGAGTGAAGACTTCAAGAAAGAGAAAATTAGACGCTGAACAAAATATCTGCCGAAGGCGAGCCAGACGATCTAAGAACAAAAGCACACCGATCTCCACTGAAGCTATTAGTAAGGTTCATGACTTTTGCGGGTCAGGCAGCTGGAGCCCCGGACGGGTGGACAGGCGAGGAATATATGACAGTTAAAGGTCAGCAGCAAAAGCTTCGGCTCTATGTCATGTCCAAGGAAAAGGTACATAAGTCGACAGACCGAAAGCAGTGAACAAGGCCAAATAGAAGAACAAAAGAGCTTGCCCAGACTGCAGGCAGATCGTTTCTTAAGAAAAGCTTGGCTATGGCCAGAATAACTTGTGTGCAGGGCTTGACACAGTGGCGTCATTGCCGAGGGGTCACTATACTCGGAATCGGGACGCCCTATCCGACCACAACATCGACCTGTATAACATGCATACAACGACTCTCATCGTAAACCACTATTACGTCTTCTCTCTCCTCTATAACAGATGCCGTATGCCGAACGGTACAACGAAGCTATCGACCGTGTATTGAAGGCCAAGCCAGTTGGAATGTTGCTCGGTTTCCATGGCACTTTCGTTCAACGGCCACCCAACCTCCCCCAGCCACCCAGATACCAGCCATTTTCGTGTGCCAGCCAACATGTTAAAAGCGGTCATGAGCAGGGAAGTAGGCCGACCCACTTGCTCATACACCAAGCTAAGTCTGACTTTGAAATCTCTTCCTGCCTCTTCTCTCCGTCCTCCCTTCCCTGCGCGACCAATCCACTCGCAAAAGATTCATTCATTCTCATCCTCCGCACATTACATCTCCTCCTACCACTCCTAGATAGCAAGAATGCGCTCAGTTGCACTTGCTCTCGCGTGTCTTGCCACTGGCATCAACGCACTTCCCAGACCTGCAGTGAGCTATGCCGTGGTGAATGTCGATGGTGGCTCTGCAGCAACAAGCACTGCGGCACCGCAAACGACAGTAGTTTCGACCGTCGTGGAGTCAGAGGCACCTACGACTGTGTCGCAGACTGTATACAAGACTGTGATCGAGTCGTCGGCTCCAGCAACCACTGTGTCCGTCAAGACCGTCACGGAAGTCTCCACTGCAATCCCTACACAATCAAGCCTTGAATCCGCAGCTCCCTCAGCATCAGCACAACTCTCGGATACATCATCACCACCACCATCATCTTCTCCCTCATCACCGTCAAAGACACCAACCCCACTCTCGCAAACACCATCTGCTACAACGATATCATCACTCGGTGCCTCGTCATCAACAAAGGCAACATCAGCAACGGGAGCATTATCTACATCGCACACGACCAAGAGCAGCACAAGCTCGAGTGTCGTCTCGGCATCATCCAAGGCGTCGACGACGCCCCAAGTATCGATCAACTCGATCGTGTATCAAGTGACGGGAGGCGCCCTCACAACAGAATATGTCACAGTAACTCTGTCGGCAAGTGCAAAAGTCACGAATTCAGCGACTAGTGCATCATCATCTCTTTCTGAGGCAGCAGCCTCGACAGTGATCATTGTGCAGACGCAGACTGTCGTGCCTGCAGCAGCGACTACGTCGGCATCGTACTATGACAACGGCATGTGGCACACGTCATACGTGATCAAGAACTTCCCTACTCTCGCACCGAGCGCAGCGGGACACCACTGGAACAGCACCTCGCATTAGAGTAGAGCTGCAGGAATAGATGGATATATCATGATGGAAGGACGAGGACCAACGACTGCTGGCAGGCGTATGGTATAGATGAATATATGTAATAATCGATAGTAATGAAATAATAGACAGATTCCAGATCAAATCATGCTCTAATTAGTAACCAAGGATCGTGGTGAAAGTGTTGTATTGTAGCCTAACAATGCGGAGGAGAGTGTGAAAGTTGTCCGAGTGGAGTGAGAGCTCGGGCCCGTCGTGTGGGCGGAGCGAGAGCGGCCGTCCCTTGAACGCGGAGTGCCTGTTGCTGGCATACCGTCGTCATGCGACACGAGAGGTAGTCATTGCGCCGCCGCTCCATCCACACTCGACAAACTATTCTCCACGATGGCATCCCCGCCGCTGGTTGAGGACCAAGCGCGGCTGCTGGAAGATGCCTTGACAGTGGTGCGCCAGCAGACCGTCTTGATGCGCCGGTGCCTCGACACGCCGGGCAAGCTCATGGACGCTCTCAAGTGCAGGCACGTCCTGTCTGCCCCTCGTCCCCTCGACCCGGCCATGCTGACTCTGTTTGTCGCAGCTCCACCCTCGTCTCGGAACTGCGCACCTCCAGCCTCGGCCCCAAACAGTACTATGAGCTGTACATGTCCGTCTTCGATGCCCTGCGCCATCTCGCCGTCTACCTCCGTGACTCACACCCGACCAACCATCTTGCCGACTTGTACGAGCTTGTCCAGTATGCCGGCAACATTGTGCCCCGTCTGTATCTCATGATCACTGTCGGGACTGTCTACATGGGCATCGAGGATGCCCCGGTCAAGGAGATCATGAAGGACATGATGGAAATGAGCAGAGGCGTCCAACACCCCATTCGTGGTCTCTTCCTCCGATATTACCTCAGCGGACAGGCCAGGGACTACCTACCCACAGGTCCTGGTCAAGGCCCCGAGGGCAATCTCCAGGACTCTGTCAACTTTGTCCTTACCAACTTTGTCGAAATGAACAAGCTCTGGGTCAGACTCCAACATCAGGGCCATTCCCGAGAACGCGACCAACGTACAAAAGAACGCCAGGAGCTGCAATTGCTGGTTGGCAGCAATCTCGTTCGTCTCAGCCAATTGGTCGACCTTGAAGCCTACAAGTCCTCCATTCTCCAGCCCCTGCTCGAGCAGGTCGTTCAGTGTCGTGATGTCCTCGCCCAGGAATACCTGTTAGAAGTCATCACCCAAGTCTTCCCCGATGAGTTCCATTTGCACACGCTTGATCAGTTCCTCTCAGCTACCGCTCGTCTTAACCCTCACGTCAATGTCAAGGCCATTGTAATCGGTTTGATGGACCGTCTGTCTGCATACGCTGCTCGCGAGTCTGAGTCTGATGCTCCTGAAGACCGCGAGAAGGCCGAGACCGAAGCCACGACGAGATTGCTGGAGAAGATGAAACTCGCCACAGAGTCTGCCTCTACTTCTGCCGACGACGAGGCTAGCCACCAAAACGGAGACTCGAAGCTCGAGGGCGAAGAAACCACCACTGAAGCCTCCCCGATCGTTCCTACAGATGATGCGACCAAGACCGAGGCAGCCGATACAAATGGCGAATCCAAGAAGCAGAGAGGCATTCCGGACAATGTGCGTCTCTTTGAGGTCTTCCACGAGCAAGTCATTCATCTCGTCAGCATGCAAAGACTGCCAATCCAGGACATCACTGCGTTGCTCGTCTCACTGATCAACCTTGCTCTAAACATTTACCCAGATCGACTAGAATACGTTGATCAAGTGTTCCAATACGCCAACAAGGAGGTGGCAAGATTTGCAAACTCGGCCGATCTTCATTCTCAAGCCTCACAGTCTAACTTGTTGAATCTGCTCCTTGCACCTGTCAAGACGTACTTCTCTCTTTTCACAGCTCTTGCCATCCCAAGTTTCATCCCTCTTTTGAATGCTCAGCCGTACCCTACCCGACGATCTGTCGCTGGAGAAGTCGCCAAAAGTCTTTTGCGAAACGAGACAAGGATATCGACCTCCGATAATCTGCAGGGGGTTCTCGAAATTCTCAAGGTGTTGATCAAGGAAGGAATGCAACAACCATCTGGTTACCCTGGTGGACCGGTACGAAGAGCTGCAGCAGAGACCGATGACACAGTTGAGGAACAAGGTTGGCTTGCGCGCTTGGTGCATCTGATTCGCGGAGAAGATTGCAACTCCCAATTCAAGGTAAGGCCTTGTGAAATGCTACCGTCACGAAACTATACTGATAATGATTGGCTACAGTTGCTCCAACTCGCTCGTGATGCCTTTGCTCAAGGTAATGAGCGCATCAAGTATACTACACCTGCATTAATCACAGCTTCGCTCAAGCTTGCTCGTCGCTTCAAGGCTCGTGAGCATCTTCAAGACGATTGGTCAAGTCAATCTTCGGCACTCTACAAATTCTGCCATACTCTGATATCGACACTGTACACAAGAGTCTCGACACCTGGTGTTCCTGACCTAGCACTGAGACTCTTCATTTCGTGTGGCTCTGTGGCCGACCAATGCGGATTCGAAGAGGTCGCCTATGAGTTGTTCGCACAAGCCTTCACCGTCTATGAGGAGAGCATCAGCGATTCAAGAGCTCAGTTCCAAGCAATCTGCGTGATTGCGCAAAGCCTGAGCGGTGCTCGTAACTTCAGCCGGGAGAATTATGACACGCTGATCACGAAATGCGCGCTCCATGGTAGTAAGCTGCTCAAGAAGCCTGATCAATGCCGTGCCGTATATCTGGCCAGTCATCTCTGGTGGTCTGTGGAAAAGAATGCAGAAGAGAGCGAGGAGAGCAAGGAGAACAAGGAAGGCACAGAGGTACGTGAATTCTCGATGAGAGTCCTCGACATACGAACTTACAACGCACAACAGCTCTATCGCGACGGCAAGAGAGTGCTCGAATGCCTGCAGCGGGCTCTACGCGTTGCCGATGCCTGCATGGATACAGCAGTGTCGGTCGAGCTATTTGTCGAGATTCTCAACCGTTACGTATACTACTTTGACCAAGAAAACGACGCTGTAAGTTGCCCCATCGCCGAGCCATGATGATGATGATTATTATTATACTGACAGCAAGGCAGGTGACGACGAAATATCTGAACGGGCTGATTGAGCTGATTCACTCGAATCTCAATACCAATGAGAACAGCTCCAGTCTTGACAACCCAAGGAGACACTTCCAGCGAACTTTGGATTACATTGCAGGCAGAGAATATGCTGGAGTCGAGACGCGACCCAAATGAGGAGATGTACATAGTATGCAGCAATGGGCCAAGCCTTGTGCCTATCGGATAGATTCGAAGGAATGGTGTGAGAGAAATAATGCAATTAATTGCGTGCGTTTGTTTTGTTTGAGAAGCGTCGACGTCAGAGTAGACTTGGATTATTACCAAGACGTTTATGATTGCACATCTGTCCATCAATCAACAACAACCCACCTACCCCTTTGTGCCGGAATACACTCGCCCTTGCCATCTATCACAGCCCACACTATACAGCGCCTTTGTCCGTCGGAAGTCAAACCACCCGAGGCTTGCGACAAAGAGAAAGCCGATCGCAACCTTGAACCGACCCGTCGACACGTCTACAGACAGGCAAGCGCACACCACATCACATCATGGGAGGCTACCTTTCAACACTGTCCCGCCTTGTATGGGCAAAGAAAGAGATTAGGATATTGATTCTGGGCCTGGTACAATTTCTTCTGCCTTGTCCGTACGCCAGCCCCCTCATGCTGACCACCGTGTTTTGTTAGGATAACGCCGGGAAGACGACTCTTCTCTACAGACTCAAGGTATCCTCTACCACTGAAATCTCCTATGCGAGCTGCGCTAACCATACGGTTCCGATAGATCGGTGAAGTAGTCACCACCATCCCGACAATAGGCTTCAACGTCGAGTCCGTAAATTACAAAAACCTCAATTTCAATGTCTGGGTATGCGCCGCTTCGACAATCACGCCTATCTCGCCCTCTTTGTCTGACATTGCCCACAGGACCTTGGAGGCCAAACGTCTATCCGCCCTTACTGGAGATGCTATTATGCCAACACCGCCGCCGTAATCTTCGTCATCGACTCGACCGATGTTGACCGACTCTCGACTGCTGCTGATGAGCTGTCCGCTATGTTGAACGAAGAGGAGCTGCGCGATGCCGCACTGCTAGTGTTTGCAAACAAGCAAGATCAACCAGGTGCCAAGGGCGCAGGAGATATCAGCGAGGCCCTTCGCTTGGGTGAGCTCAAAGACAGAAACTGGACCATCGTGGCTTGCAGCGCCATTGATGGTAGGGGTGTCTCTGAAGGAATGGATTGGATGGTCGTACGTCTCGCTATTACGCTGCTTTTGCTGCTACCATCTCCTCTGCTCGTTCAGCTCACTAATGCCCCTGATAGCAAACCGTTCAGTCGGACTCATCTTGAAGCCGATAATTCTAGTCGGCCTCCTTTCTGTTCTCCGTCCCTAGATCAGATTCGCCACCATGCCGTCGTCCATCATCGTCCAGATGCACAACGGCCAAACAACTCGAGCCTACTACAAGCACCTCGAGCTTGATTTCAATGATACCCCGCACTGTACACCTATTCCACGCTCTTCACAGACTTCTACCGCGCCGGTTGTACGTCCACGCACTGTTGATTCTTTCCACGTTGGATTCAGATATCTCATGTTACTACAAATCGGCGTAGACACAGTATCGCCATGTTTTACCAAATTTCAAGGGGCGCGGATGCGTGTCTTGAGCCGAGTCCCATGACACGATCACATGGTGAAGGCCAAAGTGCAGCATTGATCAATTGTAGATTTGGTGGTCAATGCTACTGCGGTGACCCTCTTCATACAGCCTGACTATGTTTCGAGGTACTATGTATCTATGTAGCATGATGTCAGCATCCCATGTTCGCGATTTATATTGCTAGCCTCTTTCGTCACGATTATTGTAGAAGAATTCTTATATTGAGCCTCAAAGCAATACGTGCGCTTATTTTGCGCATCACCAAGCAGTCAATAGTAAACACAGGAACCCAAGTGACATTGAGCACATTGACACAGAGTGCGAGGACCGTGGTTGATCAACTTTCTTCTTGTTCCATCCAGAAGATAGCTGAATGCAAGCAGGCTCTCGCAAGCCTCTCGTCTGATGCTTCTGTAAGCAAGTGCGAGAAGCCAAAACAGGCTAGCGTCAATGTTGTCTCCCGAGCGAAAGCCTGACCTGATGCTATTTGGCAGTTTCATGGATGGATCGCATTCTTCTGCCCCGAACGGAGTCCTGGATCCGTCACAATATCGTCTTCCAGAGTTGCTACCATGATTCCAAAAGGGCTGCGTCCCTGCTTGCGGTGCAGAAGAACTTCATAGAACAGAAACCCGGTCTGTTTGTACTATACCGACCCCAGAGATATATCACTTGCACCCATCGGTTGAATTCAGCACGATAGAGCCCTCGTTTGATCCGTCAAGAGTAGTAAAACCCGATCCACAAGGTTCAACTCCTGAACATTTGTAAATTGTGGACGAGATGGGACTGGAATCTGGACCGTGGTTGCAGCGGGGCTGGCTGGATCCAGAGTGTAACCGAGAGCATGACTACAATCCTGTCGATCATTTCTACGCCAATACTTGATCTTCGCACCATCGCTAGTAGCAACACAACACTCCTCGGTCCAATTCTCCAAGTTTGCAGCTTGTTCGAACAAGCGAATCCGTCTCCACCATGCCCGTTGCAGAGTTGGCGACTATCACATTGATACCCGGGTCGAACGTCTTCGACTCGGGTAGCGAAGCAGCTCGTATCTGGCAGGGCATGATTGACACCATCTCACGACAAGCAGGGTTCGAGCATCTTTACTCTGGACGGGAGCACGAAAGGCCAGAGATGGCGCAACTGGTAGTTGGTGTGTAGAAGCGACCCAAGCCGATATCCGAAGCAACAGTGCACTGATTCAAGAGTTTGTCAATTTAGTCTGGGATGGACTGGAATCACACCAATCTTTCCAAAAGTCAAAGGATTATCAGCCTATGCTGGACAGCCTGGAACCGATCATGGCAGGTCCTCCACAGCTGCTACATTTTGAGCTCAACAGTTACAGCAGTCTCACTGCAGCTGTATCAGCTCCCGCTACCGAGCTTGCCACTGTCTTTGTGACAGGGAAAACACCTTCATTTTATGAAAATCTAGGCTCATTCGCACAAGTTCTCAGGAATCATGCCGAGGGTTTTCAGGGTGTCTGCTACGGATGGTGTATCGAGCAAGTGGAGCACGAGAGCCTGAATACAGGGAGAGGAAGCGCCTGCCTGCTTGCCATAGGCTGGCAGAGTATAGCTGCTCACCTGGCCTTTAAGAATAGTGATGCTTTCCAACGAGGCCTTGAGCTTTTGAAGGATGCTCGAGGCTCAGAGATACATCACACCATCTTCAGAAATACTAGCTAAGTCTCATGTTGTTCATGTCTTATCTCAACGATGCACACACTCAACTACGACTTTTGATACATGAGATATATTATTTTGATAGATGAGCCATCGGCTTTTGAACTTCGCAATAGATCCGATGGATATAGCAGTGGCTAACTAGTGAATGTTGGCGACGTAGCTTCGACTCTTGAATACCAAGCTCACAGTGACTCTTGACAGCAATGCTCCATCGGGCGCTTTGCGAGGCGTTAGACGTAGCTCTTCGAAAACAAATACCATTTCAGTATCCATGCAGATCATCGATGTTGTTGCACATCATTTCTCGGAAGCGAAAAGTAAGCTTGGTGAGGGTTGAAAGTGCCGAGGCTGAAGTCGGCCATTGCTCCGATCGTGCCCAATTCCGCGTTGGGAGCAAAGTATTTGTCCCACTCGTTCTAGTATCATTGATCAGCAAAGAACACGTTCCAAATAAATCACAGCCCAAGGTTCGACTTACCCAGTCCATGTTGGCCACAGCCTCCATTCCAGGATCAGCCGAGGAATCACGATTGACGCCCGTGTGACTTCCACTAGCATCCGAGGCAGGACCTTGTTCGCCTTGAGGCAACTGAGAATACACCATTGTTGGGGTCGTGAATGTTTCTGCGGAACGGGTCATGTGGGGAGCTGTGACCGGTGTGTTCAGCTGCGAGCTGGCGGTTGGTCCTGGGCTTGATTGACTCTCAACATCGGCTGTGGCACGGAGCTTGCGCACGCTGTGGTACTTCTCCAGACGATCTCGGAGGGTGATGATAATGCCCTCTGCCTTGTCGGTCGTGGAGGATTGAGGTGGTGTCTCGAAGATGTAGTCAAGACTGTTCCAAATACGCGGAGCCTCGAGCATGTCAGGTCTGGCATAGACCTCGAAGACCAGGAGTACAGCAGCATGGTACTGGAGGATGGCGCCACGGTACCAAGACCATGTTGCCAACTCAGGACGAGTCTCCATAGCGACACCAGCTTCGACAGTCCCCATACACGCCTCAATAAGAAGGTTGCGAAGTCTTTCGGGCATGGGATAGTTCGTCCCCACGGCGTAACGCTGTAAGATAACGACCAAGGCTCTGTTGCTCGAGGCGCGATACATTTGCTTTGCAAGGATCTGCTTGGGGGTGTTACCTTGGACCAAAGGCGAGTATTTGGCCTCGGTTGTGGCCCGGAATCTCTTGATTCTGTTGAGGACGGATGTCAAGGATAGTTTTTTCTGATCCATGCGCTGCATGTCTACCCAGAGCTGGCGAATCAGTTCGTAGCATTCAAATTTGAGCTTAGACAAGGTCATGTCAGTCCAATAAGGCAAGTCTTCCGTCGGAGGAGAGGCCAGCATGAGATCCGTATCATTGACATTCAAGGGCAGCCTGGTATCGTATTCTTCTTTGCGGATCTGCGGACGAGGGCCAGTAGCTTCGCACGTTCGTACATCCAAGAAACAAATCTGATACCAGATCAACCTTCGAACATGTGTGTCTACAGCACTCAAGCCAAACGTGGTTCCATCGCGATGGAGTCCCATGCATTGAGCTAGACGGATAGCCGTTCCTACGAGAGCTGAATGAGCCCGGGAGATTTCTGTTCGGCACAAAGGTAGCTACAATCATCAGCTTAGACACTCTGCAAACCTGAGGCAATCTTACCATATAGATGATGAAAGCCTGCATAGTATCAATCTTTGTTGTGCGTAGAAGGTTCGCTCTAGAAAGCATGAACTCAGTCATCTCGCGAAGCCTGTCGACAAGCGAATGTTTCGGCATCTCGGAGAAGGATGCGGCCTCGTCATCTGATAAACTGACAGCCGCAGAAAACATGGCTGCGAAAAGAATGGCCTGGATGGGAGCAGGTGTGATGGTTCCACTGCTGAGGTTACCCCAGAAAGTCGCATATTGCCTCTCAAAGGTAGGCTGATGGACCATACGTGCGACTGGATGGACAGCATTTAAATATTGCGCAACAAGACGGTCAGCAACGTGCCGAGGGGGAAGAAAGTATGCTGTTATAGGATCCGGGAAGAACAAATTCGAAGAAGGGACGATAAAGTCAGGTCCTGGATTGAGAAAGTCGTCGTGAGATACTGCACCTGGCTGCCATGGTACAGAGGTATCACTATAACCGTGACGCTGGCAGTAAAGATTTTGGCTCTTGTGGTTGAAGCTTCGCAACTTGGCGTTGAGCTGGTTACATGGTCAATAAAGCAAATTGGAATGATGAGTTTCTCGTCCTACCTCATCAGACATCTTCGGTCTCACTGAGCACTAGTAAGCTTCACACGATTTCTTGAACTGGACAAACAACAATACGTACCGAGACCACCGACACGATCCGACATTCTCAGCTTACCAAGCTGGATACCGAGATCCATGAGTCCATCGTCAGCATCATTGTCATAGACCTGGTCGAACATGCCGAGAGGAGAAGGTTCAGGATCCTGTTCATCATCGCCAGAGAGACCATCGTAGTCGTCGTCCTCGACTTCAGCTTTTGGCGCCACGGTAGAGCGATCAGAGCCATATTTAGCAGCGGCGGCACGACGAGCAACATCCCTCTCGAGAGTCTCTTCAAGGTCACCAAGTCGGTCCTTGATTTCAGCCAGCTTCTGCTGAGCAGCCGTATCCAAGGCTGGAGCTATGTAGAGGCAATCCCTCTGGAATCGCTGGCAGTTACCACAAGGCACTTGCTTGTCGCATTTCAATTTGCGCTGTCGACAACTCAGACCTGGAAAGAGTCAGACTGCATGACCCCGAAACGCGGACTGTCAAGCCCCTTACATGATGCGATAGTCCTGTTACGGCGGCGGATTTTCTGTTGTCCTTGCGGGATGTCGGCAGGCCTGTTCTTTGGCTGGCGGGTTCTTTCGGCCGTAGGAGCTTTCAAAGATGAATTGACGATGGCATCTGCCATTCTCCAAACGCCACCTAATATGCAGCGCGCAAAAGGGTCAAGATAATAGATTGCAGGTTTGCCGGTTGCAGGTAGTACACACTACGGTCTACAAGGCCCTGATAGATAACGTAGAGAGGAGAGAAAGGAACAAGAGAGTTGGCTCGGGTCAGGTGACAAGCGGAAGGCGGCCGGTTCAACGTTCTGGTGGTTTTCCAAACTATAATTGCTTAAGCTAAGGCGGTTCCAGTTCAGACGGCGTGGAATTTCTGCATGATGGAGCGTGCTCTGTTCGTGCTCGTCCATCTCGATGATCTTCGCTCATGGCTCTCCTCTGATCCGACACTACTGCTTATTCGATCGTGCCTGGTACGACGTGGACATCTTGTTTGACCACTTGACGATCCCTATCCAATCGCCCTCGCGCCTCGCAACCACAATGCGTTTCAGCATCGTTTACAGACCTGCCTTTGTGTGCGCTACCTATTGAACCTAATCCTTGTCAACCCAAAGCTGCGACCTTCGGACGGCCCGCACCGTGGCGGCATGCGACTGGCCCACGGCCCACCGGGCGTTGGGCTGGCCTTTCAAGCATTCAGACCCGAGCAAACACATCTTGACAAGGACGGAATTCTATGCTGTAGCATACAATTCCTTACAGCTTTAGCATCACTCTTACAGGGCTGCCGGCATGTCTTGCTGGCAAATTATCTGTAGTATTACACGAATACTTTTTGAGTCCGTCGTGTATGCATAGATGAATAGAGCGATTTTCCTGCGTAGTACAGAGATCCGCACTTTGACAACGGATAATGCCAAAGGTCGGTGAATCGTTGCAGGTCGCATGAACAAAGTAGTGTGTAAAGAGCGGGGAGCGAAAACCGATGCTGGACCCAGGAAGTATTGTACTGTACATGCACGAATGAAAAGGTGAGGTGAACTTGAACCAGATGGTTTTGGTTTTGATACATGGGCAAGGGCAGAGTCGTTACAATGATCGGGAAAAGGCTGGCGGCCGTTGCGTGTTGGAGTGCAGGCGCATGAAGTTCTATACATCGAAAGACCTGAAATCAGCGAGCACCAAATGTCTAGATGCATGGCGGCTAAAGGTACTTTTTGTCGGGATCCAGCTTGTCGAGTAGGTCCATTGTCTTCTCGTACCTGAGAACATAAAGTTAGTGACATGAAGCTGAGGAGAAGATAGAGAACAAACATGGTGAAGACTATGCCACCACTCAGTATGAGACGACCAAGTCTGGGGACGGCACCAGACCAGAGAGTGAGGAAGCCCTCCTCTCTGACGACTCTCGCAGCGCAATTGAAGCTGTTCTTGTATTCGGTCTTTGCTTCGATGGACTGCATTCTGGTCTTGACGGTGTCCAAAGGCATAGTGACATAACTAGAGAGACGATCAGTTGCTGAATCCAGAAGTCGATGTTACAAACATACACGGTGATGATGCCAGCGACACCTCCAATACCGAAGGTGCTCAGAGCACCGAGCTTCTCACCAGGGGCAACATAACTCTGAGCCAACTGTCTCAAACTTGTATAGCTACTGAATCTTACAGCCGAGTTCGCAGCCTGTCTCGCCGTGGTAGGAACGAAGCCTTTGAAGAAGCCACGCAGGCCCTGTTCTTGGGCGATGAGTCTGCTCCCGTGCAAGAAGCCTTTCATCCTGGGCTGGGCGGCTTTGCGATCGTCGATCAACTGAGTCTTGATACTTTCGAAGGGGGTGACAGCCAGAAGACTCTCAGTGACACCGGCACCAAAGCCAGCAATGACAGTTGCAGGACCGCTGATGGTACCGTCAGGGTTGGACAGCATGTTCTTGTAGGCATCAAAGGCGACAAAGCGGACACCGGCCTTGATAGAATTGCCGATGATAAGAGTGGTACATCCTGCGTACCATTGACTACCGAACGGCGGCCATGGGAGCTTCTTGCCTTCGGCGAGGCGGCGATTGAGCTGGGATCGGGTTTTTGCGAACTCGGCGGGATAGGTGATGGCAATCTCGACAGCACCGGCGCTAGACCCGGCAATGATGGAGCGCAAGGCCGAAGGCTTCTTCTTTTTCTCGACGACGGGCGCAGTGGCGCTCATGATGTAGAAGGACCGGCCTTGTGACAGGAAGTCGCGATGGAGACTTCAGAGCCGCACCGCTATGGGCATTGCGATTCACGCCGGCCGAGGCCGCAGCACAGACGCTGCCTCTGCCGAGCTCAATTCTGCGGAGCCCATCATCCATCCACGCCAAAGACACATTCAAGGGCCCGTGATGTGATTGCCTCAACCTCCATAAGATACCGGATCTAGCCTACTCGACTTCAGAGTCAGGAAATCTCTCTAGGATATTCAAGTCTGTGGTCCTTGGGAGATGGACATGATGAGTCGACTAGCCGGCATTATTGAGTGCTGTCGACGCTTGAAGTGGCCCATGCTTGCCGAAAGCTCTCGCAAGACGCTTCTGTTTTTCGATCTCTTCCATTATTTTGCATACCGCCCATCCACAACACAATGCTTTCCTTGCGCCAGCTCTCCCGCCAGCTGCCTCGTAGCTTCGCTCGCTTGAGCTCGACTGCCACCCGCCAGTCCATTCGCTCAACCCAGGCTCACGCTTCTCCCGCATTTGCCGCCATCAGATCCGCAGCCCACTTCTCCACCTCTCTATCTCGTCGCGAAGGTGTGTTGCATCTTGTCGCACTCTGATTCTTTAGCCCTCGCTTATGTGCGTTTTCCAGATGCCACCACGCAGGAACTCGCCGCCAAGCTGAACTCGGAGATTGCTCTCGAGAAGGAACAGCAATCCGAGAACAGCTACCGCTACAACTGTCAAGAGTACATCGACAACAGCGAGTTTGAGATTGAGGACAAGGCTGGTCAAGAGGAGATTCATCTCTCCAGAACATATGGCGATGAGAAGTACGTCACTGCGCTAGACTGCTCGTCAGGCGCCAGCAGCTTGCTGACTTTTGTGTGAAGGATCAAGGTCACCTTCTCCATCGCTGACTTCAACACCTTCGACGAAGAGGCCGACGCCGAAGACCCAGCCCTGTATGGCGACGAGGATGGTTCTCTCGACATGGACGGCCAGTCCGGAGGTGCCAACACCAAGGGCGCCATCAACCAGGGTCGCACGTCTGGCGGTAACATTCGTGTGGCTCCCGAGGACGACATTGCTCCTGCCGACAGACCGGAGCTCCAGGACGAGGGCGACAACTCGGCCGATTTCCCCGTGCGTGTCCAGGTCACAGTAACGCGCGAAGGCAAGGGAGCGCTCGCCATCGAATGCCTCGCACAAAGCGGCGAAATCAGCATCGAGAACGTCTACCACTTCCCCACTGCCGAGCTGGCCGAGGCCAAGACGGCCGAGAAGGACTGGGCAAGAAGAAGTCTTTACACGGGACCTCCCTTTGGTCAGCTTGACGAAGACCTTCAAATGCTTCTGGAGAGATTCCTTGAGGAAAGGGGCATCAACACGCAAATGGCTCTCTTCATTCCCGAGTACATTGACCTGAAGGAGCAGAAGGAGTACATCGGATGGTTGAACAGTAAGTTTGGGTTGAAAGTGAAGAATGACTTCCAAGATACTAACGTACCATGTAGACATGAAGACTTTTGTCTCGTAAAGCGGGCCAAGATGAGCTCAAATGTGTACATTATGGCGGTCGAGATCAAAGGGAGGCTGCGTGATTACAATCGGGTCGAAGAAAGCGGGCAATTCTACAAGTTCTGTTAGTCTACACTCAACCAAAGGTTCTGGCTCCATCTCAACCGTGAGGCTGCATTGATTTTCCAAAGGGGTGCAGGTTGGTGAAGATGAAACACGGTGGACGGCTTGCAGAGATGACATCAATGTGGGGGAGACCCTTGGTGAAGTGAAACAATCAAATTGTGGGGGACGGAACAAGCGTCCAAGTTGTTCTGCGAGCATCATCTCATCTCCTTGACTACCTTCTGCCAGCATCATCTCATCTCCTTGACTACCTTCTGCTGCCAGCATCATCTCATCTCCTTCCCTGCCCTCTGCCCTGCCCTCATACAACCTGCTCGACTTGCTCGTCACACCTCATCTCCTCTTGTATCCCTCACCCTTTGTAAACACTCTCCCACATCCGTCTGATCTTGTCTTCTCTTCTCGGAACAGCCCGCCAGACACCATGTCGACAGCACCTCATCCAACCCTGATCAACCTTCCTCCCCCAGATCCCGTGACACCGTCAGATGCCCCTGGTACTCCCGACTCGACTACGACCTCCATGTCAGAACTTTCAACGTCAGTCTACATCTTTCCTCTCTCCATCCATCTCGCCTGGCAATCAACTTGCCCATCTTGGATCACTGCAAGCTAACCTAAGCTCCAGACTGGCTATCAAAGATGGCCACCGCGGAACCTTGTCTCATTCTCACCGCTCCCAACCTCCCACATCTGGCACTCTGGATGCCGAACGCGCCGACCGCATTTCACGTCTCGCTGGTCTCGAGCGCGTCGCGACTGCCCGCAATCCTACTCCCATCTCCAATCTCACGCCTAGCGCTGCCGCTCCCCCTTCTGGTGCTGCTAGCGGCTACTTTGACTCCCAAGGAAATCCAGTCTTGGCTCGTGAGCGAAGCACTGTAGGCTCGGCTTCGGCGACTGGTAGCCTCGGCGGTCGAACCACTTGGGCCAGTGAAAGTGACGTCTTTGACCACGACAAGATGAGCGAGAGCCAGGACATGGACATGGATACTTCCAGCGTTGGTGCAGCATCCGACTCGAACAGCCTCGTTGGTTTTGGTGAAGGCGCTCGCACTCCAGCACGCTATAGTGCCGTTGGAAGTCCAAGCGTGACAAAAAACACCCCGACACCATCTGCCGCATCCCAATCTCTCCACAATCCTCAAAGAGACACCAGTCTTACTCCTGTCGGTCTTCAAGCTCAGTCAGAGCAGCACCATGTCCCGATGGTCGACCGCAGGATCTACGACAGCGGCGCTGAGACGGCTGAACGTATCATCCGTGAGCGCCTCGGCCCAGATGGTGGTAACAGGGGGCTCGAGTCTCCAGACTCTTCGCACAGTTCAGGGGCCAATCTGGGAAAGTTTTTTTTTGAGTCCAACAAATGATTGACTGCATCTGACCAGGTCGGGCTATACAATCACATCGAATGAGAAATGACTTTACAATGAACTGCGTCTTTTTTGCCCGCATTGCTTGTTGTATATCAGCTTCCACTGCCTTTGTACAATCTTGAGATGTACTGAATATCAAGCAGGGTGATACCATTGACACAGACCTCATCGTCGTTGCGACTATGAGTTACCTATGACCTTGCTTCGTCTCACAGATCGACGAGAATTTTACCATATACTGCCCAACTTTTCGATAAAGTCTTATCACACACGCACCTCTGAGCACAGTATCTCTTGAAGCGGTCATTTGACGTGAGTCAGCGTTGATCATCTATACTGATATTCTCTCATCATGTTGGTTACCTCCGGCGCTTCTACCAAAGCCAGTGCAGACGGTATCATCTATCAACTCAAACAAGAAGTTTTGTCAAAATATCTCCAGAAATCGACTCTCTTTGGAGAATGGTTGACCGGTATTGCTTGACCTTTGAGCAAGATTCTACACGTTTTGAGGCACAGTCATGATGACTGGTCTGGTGACCAGCAGGTTCTGTCTGAGCCAAATCCTTATAAAACGGCCATCTCAGCTCCATTCGCTCTACAACTTTTTCAAACTCCGCTTCCAAACCTCAACAGCATCGAAGGCTATAGCTACATCCAAGATGAAACCTGCTACTCTGCTCTTCGGCTCTCTGGTATCTACCTCAGGTGTTCTTGCAATCGATACTCCAAAGAGTCATTCGATCGACACCTCTGGTCTGCGTCCAGAATGGGTAGGATTTCCGTGCAACGTCTCAATCCAACTTTCCTAACAGCGATTCTGATTTAGATTCACTGCATGGAAAATACAAATGAAGTGCCGTTATGGTTCGGTTCCTTCGACTTTGAAACGGCCAGTCTCGACGAGTTCTGCAACATGGACTGGTATAACTGGTATATGAAGTCTTGGTGGAAGAGAGGCGTCTTCAGGTGTGTCTGTAGGGAGTACACCTACTCTACCGAGGATAATGCCGACATGATGAAGAGTAAGTGCATCTCGAGGACCTCACAACGGGTAATTGTGCTGATCGTATTAACAGACTGGAAGGAGTGGATGGACCAGACGTGCGGCGGTCACCACATTGGACGCTTTAGCGAGCGCTACCACGCGTGTTGAAGAAAAGCGGAAACTCTGGTTCTGGTAATAGCCATGGTGTCGGCGACAGCGTTATCTTCACGGACGACAAGGTGCTAGCGCATTGGTGGTAGTAAGTCACTTCAGGAGTCAATTGGCCCGTCATGTGAGCAAACACTTCTCTGGCTTAGTGATAGTGATGGTATTAATGCAGAGTATCGGCCAATTGGGCAACCTCAAAACAGACCATACCATTCGAAGGTCCTATTCACCAGGCTTGGTGTGCGTCAAGATTTTTGTCTCCAGCTCTAAATTATTAGAGATTGCCATCGAACGTCGTTTGAAACGCAAAAGTACGTGAAAACATGTGTATGGAAACTAGAAATTCCTACTGCATCCACGTATTCATAGGTGCCTCTGACTTTGTTCTTTTGGTGTAGATGTCTCATGACCTTCTTATTCAAGACAACGATCAGTCCGTTTGAGAGTATTGCGATTCATCGTGATTGTGGTGGAAGAATCAGTTGAGCGAAGCGTTGGGTATTTGTGTGTGTACGGACTTCTGGCCACACGATATGTGAGGTAGGCAATGTGTAGCTCGTGGCGTTGATAGGAGTGTGTCGATAGTAGAGCAAAAGCGTCATGCAGCACCCTTGGGTGGGAAGGCGCTCTCCTGGGTGCTGCCGGCCTTGTTGACTCTGACGTAGCTGAGAGGGCTCAAAGCGATCCACTCGCCTTTCCAATTGCGCAGCTTTGTGAGGTTCGACTCGTTTTGCATATCGGGCATCCAGAAACCAGCTTGGTACTCCTTTTGTTCCTGATCTTGTTGCTGTTCGAGAAGAGTCTGCTTTGTGCTCTTGGGACGCCCAGGACGGCGGTCGGCTTTGAGAGAAGCGAGAGACTCGTCTTCGCGCTGCAGGTATCTGACAATAGCATGGTGCACTTCGGCGTCGGTCAGAGGACGCAGCGTTTCTGGAATTTGGTCCTGGAGGAAGAGGATGCGATTCACTAGGCACACAGTCAGGGGCCTGCAAGGGCCAGAGAAGACGGGGACTGGTTACGGTATACATCATTTGCTTTTTCTCGTACAGCACCCAGACGAGCAACACGGTCATCTCTCGCGACGGCGCTACGCAGACGAAGAGCATCCCGACTGTTCTCGTGCAGCGCAAGGGCACCTCCCTTCTTCTTGGAGACGTGCTTTTGGACCTTGGCAAATTTGGAAGGCATTGCTTTTCTGTTGCGCGCGGACTTGTAAATGTGGTATAGGATAAGTATCTTTTCACAGCGAGTTTTCGAGATTGGACCCGTCTCTCCGCGCTCTCCGCGTCATGAGCTTGGACTTGGAATTCCTTTGTGCTTTCCATCAAGACAATCTTCCGGCGCTGGATTGCCATGGGCATCTAAGGTCTCCTTCCTTTGCTCAAATTAATTCACAAGTCATGCTCACTTAAAGACCACTTCTTCTCTGGCAAGACGGTAGCTGATCGGCGCTGGATTGCCATGGGCACCCAAGGTCTCCTTCCTCTGTTCAGATCAATTTACAAGCCATGCTCACATCAAGATCACTTCTTTTTTGGCAAGACGCTAGCTGTTGACACCTATAGCTGGCTGCATCGCGGCGCTATTGGATGTGCCATTAACCTTGCGCAGGGCAAGCCAACTACTAAATGGGTCGACTTTGTCATGTAAAGGGTCCGCATGCTTTAGTACGCTCGCTCGACTAGCTGAATTCAATGATCAATTCGAGCTATCTACCACTTGTTTGACATGCCATCTGCTACGATAACTGCTTTGCAGCGCTCACGCATAGATTGTACGTACTTCCTGATGTCGCGTTTGCTCAACTTTGACCACTTCTCTTTAACAAATTGACGAACTTCCTTCTTCGTCTTTGGAAACCGCCTACCAACCCTCCACTTCAATAATCGCCAAAGGTTTTCAATAGGATTTATATTAGGCGAGTTTGGAGGCTAATCCATACAAATAACCCGATGTTCGTTGTGTACATCGCGAGTGGCATAGGCCTTGTAAATTGATGCGTTATCTTCTATCAAAACCAAGTCATCTAATGCCCAATGTTAGCGACGATACCATGCCATATAGGCATAGACTTGAGGAATAACCTTTGTACGAGCGGCGCGGTTCGGTGTGGTCGGATCCATGTCGAATTGATCGAATTGATCGAGCGGACGAGCGCAGGAGGTGCTCGAATTGATGCCGAGCCAGGTGGCGAACTGATCGACAGAGGCGAGGAACTGACTTCGCGCGAAGGGGGTGGTAATCCGTTCACCCCCCTTGTACTTTTGCATTACCCGTATTTACCTCGAGAAAATCGAGCATTTTACAAATTACACCATTTTTCGTAGCAGTAATTATGTGTTGTTTTCTCTTCTCTCTCTCCGCGGGGCAATAGAGAGGTGAATATTTTCACAAATATTTGCCACATGTATGGCGACATCCAGGAGATGTGCTAGTAGAAATGTGACGCGTAGTATTAGAACGCGTTTAGTCGCGTCTGCATGTCGGTGCCACTTGCTGCTGCTGCTGCTGCAACTGTTGGCCTCAATCGTCGCTGTCGTCGAGCCTTTCTCCTTGATTCTGCAAACCTGTACAAATCGTTTGCCTTTGGCTTGCAGGTTATGGACATCTAGTTGCTATACCTGCCCCCCTTTGCAAAGCATGCTGCCATGGGCATCCAAGGTCGGTCGTTCTATTTGTGTTTCCGCATGCTGCTAATTAACATGGGCGAATTTTATTTAGGCCTTCTTCCTTTGCTCAAATCAATCCACAAGCCATGCTCTCTCAAAAGCTCCTTCTCTGGCAAGACGCTAGCTGTTGACGCCTATGGCTGGCTCCATCGTGGCGCCATTGCGTGTGCTATTGACCTTGCTCAGGGCAAGCCAACTACTAAATGGGTCGACTTTGTCATGCACAGAGTCCGCATGCTTCAGCACTTTGGCATTACCCCGTACCTCGTCTTCGATGGCGACTACTTGCCTAGCAAGTCCGGGACCGAGAAAGACCGTGCTGCGAGGCGCAGAGAGAGCAAGATCAAAGGTCTAGAATTCTTGCGCCTAGGCAAGGCTTCGCAGGCTCAAGCCGAGCTACAGAAGAGCATTGATGTCACGCCCGATATGGCTCGCCAACTCATCGACGAACTCAAGAAGCTCAATCTTCCCTATGTTGTCGCTCCATACGAAGCCGACTCCCAGATGGTCTATCTGGAACGTCGTGGTCTGGTCCACGCCATCATCTCCGAGGATTCCGACCTTCTGGTTTTTGGCGCCCGCTGTCTTCTCACCAAACTCGACCAGTACGGCCAATGCATCATGATCAACCGCGACGACTTTACTGCCTGTCGTGACATCAGCCTCGTCGGCTGGTCCGACGCTGACTTTAGACTCATGGCTATTCTGAATGGTTGCGATTACCTTCCTGGCATAGAGAAGATGGGTCTCAAGACTGCTTATCGTATGATCCGCAAGCACAAGACGATTGACCGAATCATCCGTACCGTCCAATTCGAAGGTAAGATCAAGGTTCCCCCAGGCTACCTCGATGCCTTCGCCAGGGCCGAAGCCACCTTCCTGTATCAATGGGTCTACTGCCCCCAATCCTGTACTTTGGTCAATTTCAGCGAGCCCGCTTCTGATCTCGACCTGGCTCAGTTTCCCTGCATTGGCCACTTTGTTGAGGCCAACATCGCAGCTGCCGTGGCTGCCGGCGATCTCCATCCTCACACCAAACAACCTCTTCGTCCGCCAAAGCTCCTGCGCGCTGCTGTGCAGCCAACTTCTCGCAATGCCCCACAATTCCTTCAAACTCCAGATCTGAAAAGACACAAGTCCATCGACAGCTTCTTCAAACCTCAGCGTACACCTTTGGCCGAGCTCGATCCGAATGCTTTTACCCCTTCGCCCAGTCAGCAGCGCCTCTTGCAGCGTAATCCAACTACTTTGTCCTCTGAGTCTTCTCGACGTGTATCTTTACTTTCACGTACGACATCGTCCCTTGATACACCGCAACAGCTACAACGCTCCTTCACCGATACACCTCAGGTGGAACGGAGCTCGCCAAAGCGTCAGCGACTATGCTCCAGTGCTTCTAGTATGTCGCCTTTGCCAACGCCTAATGCGCGTGTCGAATCCGAAACAAGCAAGTTCTTCAAGCCGAATAAATCAAATAAGAGCCACACGAGGCAAAGGGAGAGGAAAATCAGTTTCTGTAAAAATGAATTCAACCTTTGGTCCGATGACTCGGCCGAACAAGCTTCGGATCTTGTGGCCGATACAACAGACATGGCACGTTCTCTAGGACCAAAAGAGATGCAGGACACCAGTGCTTCCGAATCTTGCGTGCTAGCTGGCGTTGAACATGAGACTCCGTTTACGGTCGGAATAGCGACGGAGATGCAATCGTTGCGCGCTAAATTTTCTTATCATCCTACCACCCCTGTTGGCGACGTGCCGACTCAACGATCGACCATCGTAGATTCAAAAAGGAAGAGGAGCGAGACAGAAGATGTTGTCCCCTGTTCTTCGCCCGTGATTGAGCGAGAGAGGGACATGAAGCAACGGATTCACGACACTGGTGAGGATTTCAACGAGGCGGACTGGCTTGCTGCAGAGACTCAGCCCCTGGGTCGAGGTTCGGGTCAGAACACGCAGTCTAGCGGCGGCAGTAAGCTATATTTCTCTCAAGGCAGCGAGGATTTGCTGGTGCCAGACAGTGAAGCAGAAGAGGATGACGATGATGCGGAATTGAACCTGCATCGCCGTCCAAACTTTTCTCTCAATCTTTCGAGATTTGCATTTGCGGGTTGATATTTTTGTTCTTGGTCAGCGATTATGCATTAATAGGCGTTTTGATTTTGTGGCACGGACAAGCACTGGCTTTTGCACGATTGGTTAGCATGATTAGCATTGTACACAGTATGCATAGCTTAGGGGTTTGAGTCATGTAAACGTTGTGGTTGTTGTGTTGTTTGATCAGGACAGTGGTTGTGTCGAGAAATGCGAGGGACGCAAAAAGCCCAGTTGATAGAGGTGCGCAGCTGATGCGTTGATCAGTTTAACAAGTACCCTCCGTCCAACAGCAAGAGTCTCGTTGGCTTCATCTTAACAGATCACGCATGTCGCGTGTGTATGTTTCATAAAGTCCATTAGCTGTACATATTCTTACATCAACGTCTTCAAAACTTCAAGGGGGCTACCGTAGCTATATCGATCTGCCGTATCCTGCCTTCCCCTCCTCGACCCAATTGAGTGCCATTTAGTCAGCTTCGTCCGGTAGTGAACACACTGGGCACCCACTTTGCACAGCTCGTTTGATCTGGCGTGCGTGCTCGACTTTCGTTCGTACGCTTCTACCATTGTCTTGCAGCTCTTCATCTCCAGATGGACGCCGATTTCGTACTCTTTCAGTGTTTTCTTTTCCGTCTTGTTGGCCAAGGTTCAACAGGCATGACAAATGGAAGACATGACCACAGTTGAATCCAATAAGAGTTTCCCTTTCTACGTGGCTTTCGTCAGCTAAACTCGAATTGGTCATGCTCGGCAGCTGCCAAAACTTACCGTCTTGATGGAACACATCTTTGCACCCAACACAATGTCCTGGCTTCGCGCTGTCATCTGCACCCACGTCATTCAGGCCATCACCGTTTATGATTGGGACTGCATCCGTGTGGACCTCGACCTCATCAAGCTTTTCATGCATCACCTCAAACTTGACCGCTTTCTTCTGTCCTGCTCGAAGGACGTCCATACCCGAAGTCACCTCACCCCTCAATACTTTGGCAACGCCATCGCTGATACTGTGTTGTATCTCATATTCGCGTATCATCTTGCCGATACCTTCTCTCAAGCCTTCCACCTCGAGGCCGTTTGGTATTCGTCGTACTAGCGTTATAGGATCGATGGATGTGCCAATCTCTTCTAGCAGTGCGCGAATAAATTTGGGCTTGTCCATGCTATAATCTAGCAGATCATCCCAGAGATCTGGATTTTCTTTGGTGAATGAAATGGCCTGGCTGACATCGCCGAGCTCTCCGATGATGAGAAATAATGCTCGTTTTGTCTGTCCGGTTTTACTGAGCAGATACACAAGCTCCGGGATGTAATGTTTCTCCTCACAGATATGAGATGCCCTTTCGTATGTGTATGATGTAGAAGAGCGAAGAAAGTCCATCAAGAGATCACGGTTGTACTCCGCAAACAGGCTTACCGCCAGATCACCATACTGTTCGACCAACAATCTGCCTTCCTCAGTCCGTTGCTGAAACTTCATGCGCTCGGCTCGATTCATGGGTGTACCGGCGTCTGTTGTCCTTCCGTTCCAGAGAGCTCTTAAATAGAAGAACAAGAAAGGTTGATAGGTTGAGTCGTGCTGGGCGAGTTGTGATACCACAACTTCAGGCCTAACATTTCCAGAGAAGGCTTCATCTACCAGTAGGTGTATAACCTCAGTTGAAGCTTCTTCGAGCTCATCCAAAGAGGCCGTCTTCATCTGCTCTTTAGGAACACGCAGCATCAATAGTCCAGGGATATCATCAGACACAGCGTCTGCTAGATGATACTCGCGAATGAGTGACATGGCTGCGTCGCCGTTTTGAAGACGCACGTAACAACGCAATGCATCTATCGTGCAACCTTCGGCCAGGTGAAGTTTTGCCAATCCGTCCAGCAGAATACGCCAGTCCCGTCCTCGTTCTCCTCCCTCCACCGATTCTTCATTAACATCGCTCGAATCGAGTTTGTTCTGAATGGCCGTCTTTACGCTTGTGATATCGAACAACTCGGGATCCCAACGATCCAAAAGTTCGCGGAATCGTACTCGATCATGCCCAATGTAATGGCCCAGAACAACTTCATAGACAAAGGATGGCAATGCAGGTTTCATATCAGTGCTGGGGATGTAAGGTGTAATTTCGTCGAAATGGCCATCCTGCGCAAATGCCAACACCCATTTCTCCCATCGAGAAGAAACGCCTAGCACTTGGCCAGCTACCTTTCCGGCCGTTTCCCATTGTCCGTCTGCGACCAGCTGCTGTAACCACAAATCGCCGACTCGTTGTTTCTCCTTGGCTGCAACCGAATTTTGAATCTTTTCCGGAGACATTGTGGTTTGAGAAACATCCTCGTCAGCGAAGAAGTCTGCCAGACTGCTTTGCGCCTTTGTGGGGCCATTAGGCGAAGATGGAATAGATTGTCGATCGATCGGCATACCAACTATGCCAGGGTGGTCGTCGATCAAGCTCCAGGCCTTTCCATACTGTTTGCGTTCCAGAAGCCAGCTCAGATGATCGGTCAGCTCACGTCGAATAGCAAGTACGCAGTCGTACGGGCTATGGACAAACAATTTGAGACCCGTCCTCGCGAGATACGGATTCGTGTCTGGTGCTGAGCGAGGTGGTAGAGCGATTTGGGAACCACCTACAGATCCTGCTGGAGATTTGATGGCCGTCCTACCACCTTCGCTGGGTGGAGGGCTCTTGACGCTGGCACCTGAGCTGAAGAGACGTGATGCACTTGCTCCGGCATCCCACAATCCAGCACCAAAGTTCTCCAGAGCACCTTTCTGTGTTGGAGCAAGATGAGGCGGTGGGGGCACGTAGAGCGATGTCAATTGATAGTCAGCGGCAGAAAGCGTCTCGAATCGGTTGATGTTAAGGGTGTCGACGTCGACCTCTTCACCAGTTGCAAAATTGATCAGACGGAGCTCGGGTTGAAGACCAGTGTGTCGATGGTGTCGACCTCTTTTCGGGGTGTCCTCGACGGTCGAAGGGATGGGATTGTCTTGGTCGTCACGCGTACGGTAAGCAAGGACAGCGAGAAGAGAAGGGGTATAGAGCGATAATCCAGAAACAACGCAGTCATCAAAGGTCAGTTTATGAAGGATGTCGGCGCGACCAGGCATACGTTGGTTTCCGTTTTTGCCTGCGGCAACACGCGAAGCATACACATGCACCAACCAGGTAGTGTCGCCCCAACCGACAAGTAGCTTCTCCGGAGGGGCTTTCTTCGAAGTTTTGGACTGATCATGAGTGGCCGAGCCATTGGGAGCCCTGGGCTCTTCCAAGTCCGCCTCAAGACAGTCGTCATCAATCCACTGCACACGTGCCTTCCATACAGCAGCCATATCAGGCCAAGAATGACGGTTCGGACGGTCGATATGAGCAAGACGCTTCCATGCGGATTCAGACTCATGCGATTCAAGTTTAAGGTGAGAGCGCATGATCTTAATGCCGTGTTCGTTCACCCAGACAACGAAACGACCACTGTTGGAGAAAGCGATGGTGCTGATAGCGCCCTCACCAGAATGTAGAACAGTATCTTTGCCTGTATTGTGGCCTAGACCGATGGAGCCCAGCCAGCCCGAAGCAGCTACGGCTGCGCTATTGGTGTTCGCGTCGGCACTCACACCAGATTTGGCACCAGTGGTCAAGATAAGATTGCCTGAGAGGCCACCTGAAAGATAGGTACGATCGTTTTTATAGTCGGGCGACAAAGCAACGGCATTGACAGGACGGGCGAAGTTGCGGAGGGTGACGTCTTTCGGATCGACGAGTGATGAGACACAGACATGGCCATCGATAGAAGCAGTAGCGATATGAATCAGATTGGACGGAGTGGATGGCACAAGGGGAGACTGCTTGGGGTTGCGCGAAGAAGGCAGAGGCAATGGAGAGGCTCGCCATGCGTTCGAATTCAGTCGGTCCAGTTGAGGAGTGGTCGAGAGAGGTGGAGGCGGAGGAGAGACAGAAATCGCAGTAACAGAGGCGGAGTGGGCGTGATAGAGGCGCAAGGACTGCAGGGAAGGTAGAGCGAGGGTGTGAATGTTTCCATTGTGGGTGCCAAAGACGATCTTGTCGCCGGCCACGAGGAGCGAGCTGGTGGCATCGCCATTGCGATAGACGCTGACCAAAGCAGCGGTCAGTTTGTCATACTTGAGATGCGGCTCGTCGTCTTCAGCATCGCTGGCGTCCGACTCGGCATGGCTGTCACTGCTGCCGTCGTCAAGGTGGTCGTCGTGTGCGTCTTGACGGTGTTGTTGATCGGTGGTGTGCTGGACGGGCTGGACAGATTCAGCGGCTACCGGGGGCTGCGGATGGTCGGGCTCATTGTCGCGAGTCGGCTTGGGCCCAGCAGACATGTCGCAGGCATGAGGATCGGGAGCTGGTATACTCAGGCCCGCCAGCCCGATGGAATCTGGAGAGCTGCGTCCACAATCCACATGCATGCCAAGCCTGTTTCATCATCAGAAGACCCTCGGAGTCCGGACCCTCGTCCTTGCACCTGTTGTGCTTCGACTTCATCCATCACACAGCGTCACTGACTCACCTCCTCTTCCGCTCCTTCCAACATCCTCCTCTTCCGCTCCTTCCAACATCCTCCTCCCCCGCTCCTTCCAACATCCTCCTCCCCCGCTCCTTCCAACATCCTCCTCCCCCGCTCCTTCCAACATCCTCCTCCATTGATTGCCGCACCGCGCCGCCCCTGATGATCTTGTCCTATTCACATCGACCATCACGCCAAATACACATCACTAACAAGAACACCGACATGATTACATAACTATAATTCATGTTAGAGAAGCTATCTCTAAAGCTGCTGTGTCATCATCGGCAATGTTTGCCTTGCTCTGAATCTCCTCATCGTGGCCCTGACTGGTTCCCTAAGACTGCAAACACTGAACATGCTAAGTAATCAAATACTGAAGGCCATCTCAACACCCATTCGACAAAGCAACGTATCCGGGTTTCCATGTCAACCGCCAATGACAATCGTCTTGATCAGTCCATCAAACTTCAAGCCCTGACCAGGGCTGCCATCATGGCAAAGCCAAGGACAGACATGCCAGTCAAGACAATCTGATGACCTGCCATACCAGTGTAGGTCGCAAGTGGTCCAGAGCCAGTGGGTGCCGATGGCATCGAGATGTTGTTGCTGGATCCTGGACCAGTGATGGCCTGGGAGCTGAGGCTGCCTGTACCCAATGGCGAGTACGAGATGGTGTACAAGCTGCCGTTGACTGCGACGCCGGTGGAGACAACGACATTGGTCGAAGATGCGATGTTGCCTCCCGAGGTGCTTGCTGCCGACGACGACGATGCACCAGCTGGGTTCAAGGCAGATGACGAAGCCGAAGACATCGATGAAACGGATGATGCCGATGCAGTCATCGATGCTGAGCTTGGTCCCGAGCCAGAAGATAGGCCAGCCGAGCCACCAGAGGAAGTGGAGCTGATGGTGACGCCAGTTGGAAGAGAAGGTCCACCAGAGTACAGAGTGGCTTGGCTTGTAACGATGGATGCAGTCGACGAAGCACTGTAGCTGATGGTGGACCAGTAGCTGAAGTCAGAAGACGAGGTTCCGATGGTGACGGTGGAGCTGCCAGTCGAGTAGGTGGTGGAGATGACAGAGGCCGAGCTGATGGACGCACCAGGAGTGGAAGAGGCGAAGCTGGTTGAAGCAGGAGTGGTGTAAGAACTGACACGAGTGCTGACGAAGGTGACTGGACAGATGGTGGTGGACATGCCAATGATGGCGGTGACCATGGCGATGGAAGTTGCAGAGCGAGCGGGGCAGTTGGTGACATCAGGAGCGCAGCTCCAGACGGTGAACTGAGTGGTCTGATACACAGTCGAGGTCGAGACAGCAGGAACATACTCGACAACGAGGACGCTGGTGGTGACAGGGTCTGTAGGCAAGTATCAGTCATAGTTAAACCTCATCAGCATGATGATCAAGTCACTGACCTCCGATGTTCTGGCCGATGACCGGCATGATGGCCATGGCGGCACCGATGAGTTTGGAGAGCTTCATTGTTGCCGGCCTTCACCGATTACGTCGAAGACGGCTCTGATGATATGCAGGGTTCTGCGGATGGGATGACGAAAGAAGTCTCTTGGGCCAAAGGCGCCGACACCGGTGATGAGGATGAAGATGGCGGGGACGATTAAGAAAGGAGCGGCGATAACGACAACGATGGTGACGACTGCGGCCACAGGTACAGGCATACGAACTGAATGAGCGAAGATGAGCAAGTAAGTCGGACAGGTTGGATGAAGTTTGATGAGGTTGAGGAAGAAGAGACGGAGGATTGGGAGGGGAGATGGGGCTTTATAGACGACAAGTCCTGGCGAAGTCAGAACCGGGAAGGCGCTACAGATGCGCTCAACAAGTCTTGAAGGGCAGGTGGTGAAGCATGACGACGCACTCAACTAATCTCGCGAGGTAAGTGCCCTTCACGCCCTCGCTCAACAGATCATGAGAGGTAAGTGCCCTTCACGCCGTTCATCATCCCAGACACAGTCATTGCTGTAAACATGATGCTTCCATCTGAGCATGGCTTTCTCGAAAGCCAAGGATGCATACACTACCTGAACCCTTTTCTTGCTGAACTTCAAAAGGCATCTTTGTGCCTCCACAGTCACTTGTCGATGAACTGGTCAGGCTGGCATTGGGCTTGTGTGCGGGAATCGCTGAGCTCTGCGACTGCCCGACAATGGCTCGAACAGTAAGCGCTTTCCTTTGCAGCTTGGTTGAGTATGTCCGACCGAAGCTCTTGCCTCTCCAGCTTTGTCGAGCACCAAACGGGCGCCTTCCTCACCAGACTCGTTGAGCATTTCAGAAGCTCCTGCCCATCAAGCACACTGAAAGCCCTGCTGAACCAGCCTCGTTGAGCTCACACCTGTTGAGGCTATCAAGTGCTCCTACCCATCCTAAGCTGTTACGCACACGGGAATTTTTGCTCATTTATGTCTTTGAGCATCTGAGCAAAGCTCCTGCTTATCTAGCTTTAGTGAATTCGACTTTTGACTCAAGCTCCATCCTATTTGCCACGTTGCTGGAACTCGGCTGATTCGTTAGACGATCGGTGTATCTTCGAAAGCAAATGCACCATATGCTGCAAGTAAATGTCAAGAACTTCAGGCATTGTTCCATTGTTGTTCATTACTTGTGTGTACGCCAGGGTATGTAGTCCACCGGCTCATTGTCGGACAAGCTGAACCCGGTGACATGTTGCTTCAACTGAATACCACACCTCGTTTTGCATTGCGTTCACTCGTGTCAAGTAACTTCTCCCAAGGTCGTATTGAGACCAAGCGCTTTCTTCTCACAACCAGAAGCGAGAATTTCAGATCATGTATTCTCGAAAAGGCTGGGTTCCCTCCAGATTCGTCGAGCAGGCCATCTGCACTCTCACTAACCAGATAAGCATGGCTTTGCCGAGATGATCGATGTATTGGCCATCTCAGCAGCATCTCCTGCTGGAAAGAGTATCCGCAGCAACGGACAGATTATTTATCGTCTCGAGTACATCCAGAGAGGAATAGTACGATGTACTGTAAGAAAAAGCATAAGCTCATCTCTTGACAACGGACGGTACCATATGTTAAGAATTCATCGGAGAGTTTATCTATATTATGATTCGCACAAGGCTGAGAAACTGACGTTGAGCCTGCAAAAGCCTGGTAGGCGCGCCAGGAGTGAAAGTCAATCACCACGTACTACCAAGAAACCTGCTGCTTGCGTTTGGTAGCACCTTCCGGAACATCACCACCAGCAAACGCGGCAAACTCATCTTTTGCTTGAGCTTTCGCGCCTTTCTTCCTCCTTTGCTCAATCTCGTAAATCAACAACCACATCCATCGACATCAACATTCCACCATCACAACATTTCATCAAAACCATCCATTATCAACATGAAGTTCATCTCTACCATGGCCTTTGTTGCCGTCGGTAAGACCTATCGTCATGCATCTGTCGAGCAAATCACTGACATGTCTTCTCACAGCCGCTATGGGCACCATTGCTATCGCCCAGGAGACTGTCACCGTGACCTCCACCCTGACCACTGGCTGTGTTGCTGCCACTTCTCCCGTTGTCATCGTCAGCACCACCGTCACTGCTTCTGAGGCTCCTGAGAGCGCTTCCTCGGCCATCGAGAGCATCTCTTCCATCACTGAGACTGCCTCGGCCATCATCAGTAGCTCTGCTCTTGAGAGCGTCGCTTCTCCTACTGAGACTGGCTCAGTCTTCGTCAGCTCTGCCACAGAGGTCGTCTCATCCGCTATCATCAGCTCCATCATCAGCTCCCTCATCGACACTACTAGCGCCAGCTCTACCGACATTGTCGTGTCTTCCAGCATGGTTTCTCCAGCCTCCGCCTCCGCCTCCGCCAGCGCTTCTACACTCTCAGCCTCGCCTTCTGCCTCTCAAGGCGGCGTTACTTCGCACAGTGTCGGCCCTGTCCCTTCCAACGATGCCGATACCACTGGTTTGACCGGCAAGACTCTCGTCATCGCAGTCCTCGCCGCTGCTCTCCTCAACATGGCTTGATTGCTTCAAGTCTTTTGACCCATTGTCAATGCATGCATGCTGTTGTGTCTTAGTTCGACTTCGGAGAATTAATCACAGTCGCTTGGCCTTGACACTTGATGCGGCGATTTGGAAGGATGGGTTCAACAGGGGTCATCCTGACAGAGTTGATATTTGCTGTGTAGGCAATTGGTAGCTTTGCCCGCAATGAATGCTTTATTTGATTCCATCTTTGACATTTGACGTTTGATATTCCTGTCCCCTTGCGTGGTGTCGTGTCTGGCGCTTGAAGTGATATCACCCTCAGGCACATGATGAAAGTATTGTTGTACCAACCAGGAATAGCAAGGATAAGTCTCATGGTACGGGAAGTAATTACATCTGGAGTGTCAGATCGTTGTTTTCCAAACGCGATATGCATGCTGCAAAGTGAGGCTACATAGCTGACAGCTCTATTGAGCCATCGAGATACTCAAAGGCGCACCTCCAGAGGCTGCACTGTTCATCTAGGAATGATATTCGATGTCCTAGACACAGTAGCATGATGTAGCCCAATCTTTTGGTTCTTTCTCGAACCGCGACAAAGACACGGCGCCTTCGCCTTGGTCCATCATCAACATGTCCGGACTTAACTTGGCTGTAATCCCGTATGACGCCGCAATCACCCGATGTTTCTCCATCTACAAACTCTTCGAGTCGCCAACGCTCGCTTCTCTTCTTCTTTTCTTCAACTCATTACCGGTTCTTATTGTAGGAGTATCCTTCGCGGGGCTTTGCTTTCGTTTCAAAAGGGTTTTCCTCTACACATGTACCGCAGATAGATGCCAAAGCGCCACAGCTGGAGCAAACAAGGGTCAAAGTCATTTGATCTGATGATGTCTTGTTCCTTACCGGTGTCGCTACATTCCGCTCTTCTAAGCCAGTCTTGTTCAAGACCAGCCATGTATATGATACTCGAGAGCCATGCATTTGCGCCTTCGCGACTTGATGCGCGTGTTTTGCGCCAACTACGTCGTGAACAATGCACAGTCTTGTGTTCGTCCTCTGGCGTGGTCTTCACTCTGTGTGGCTATGAGCCATATCGAGCACATGTACTCATTTATGAGACGCAAGCCATACGAGCTCTATCTAGGTTGTAATCACGCGTTTATTCATGATCAGTAGCTCTTGCTACAACTATCCGTGGTATCATAACATGTATCCAAACGCCAGAATTCCAGACAAGAATGTACAGCACACTTGAACCTGCGCCAGGACCCGGCAAACAAAGAGAAGAAAAAAAATCCACTATGCTGCGGCAGCCTGGATATAATCCTTGTTCTCAATGGTGACACTCTTGGTCTGCTCGATTGTTAGCATTAGGTCATACCTGAATTTGTGAGCTGCACATACCATGTGATTGACCTTGTAGACGCCGACCAATCTCGCAGCCAGCTCGAACATGTTGTTTCTCAAGGAAATGACAATGAACTGTGCATTCTTTGTTCTCTCCTTGATGTAACTGGCGACAATCGAGACATTGCGGAAGTCGAGCGCGGCATCAATCTCGTCCATGACATACAAGGGTGTTGGCTTGTAGTGATGCAGTGCGAACACCAGCGCCAGCGAGCTCAGAGTCTTTTCTCCACCCGACAAGTTGCTAATGTTCTTCCAACTCTTTTTTGGCGGCATCACACTGAACAGAATGCCTTCGCTGAAGGGATCCAGACTGTCGACGAGCTCAAGCTCTGCGTTGCCTCCCATGGTGATCATCTGGTACATCTCTTTGAGGCGCATCGAGATTGTAGAGAATCCTTCCATGAAGCCCTCGAGACGCATACGCCTAAGGTCATCCAATCTTTTCTTCGCCGAGTCACGTCCAGTGAGAGCCTCGTTGAGGTCTGACATGCGCGATGTGTGTTCGGAGACACGTCGTCGGTACTCAGCCAGGACAGAAAGCTCAACTGCTTGAGACGTTGACTCTTCGAGAAGTGCTATTGAAGCTTTGAGTTCGTCTTTGGACATATCTTCGAGTTCGTCTTTCGTGTATTGCGCCATAGGCAAAGGTTCGAGCTCCTCGCCATCGTCCCTGGAAGTTCATCAATAAATGTAGATCGACAGGTAGTCATGACATCTTACCCAATATTTTGGACGGCGAGCTTGGACAGCTTTTCCTGCCAGTATCGAAGACGCTTCTGGTTCTCGGCCATGATCTTCTGATTTTCCTCAAGCTTGTTTCTCATTTCGATCTCGAAACCTCGAGTCTCATTCAACATGGCTGTCTGAGCATCGAGCTCGGCCTTGAGCGCCTCGAGTTCTTCTTTCTTGGTCTCCAGAGCCTGTGGCCAGTCAGTATACAACATGTTTCGGCGACAAGTATGATCTTGGGACGTACCTCTTGAGCCTCTTCCGCCTCCTTTCTGAACCCTGCAGTATTTTTGGTTTGCTGTTTGATCTCTTCTTCGATTCTCTCTGTATCCGCTGTCACCCTTTCAAGCTCGACTTGTGCCTCGTTGAAGGCTTTCTCATGCTTGGACTTTTGTTTGTCTGCCTTTGCCTTGTTAATCTCGGCGTTTGACATTTCTTCCATACGATGATCGATCTGTTCCTTGAGTCCGTCTACCTTCGCTTTTTGGGTGCGAAGCTGCACACCGCCGACCTCCATAATCTTGCCTTGCAGCGACTTGATCTCGTCTTCGATGCCTGCAGTCTCTGATTGTAGCTTTCCGGTCTCCTTCTCAAGGATCACGATGGTCTTCTCGAGCTCGGAGATGCGCTTATTATCTGCTTGCGAGGGTTGACTCTCAGATTTCAGTTCCTCGACTCTTGCTTCGGCATCGGCAATGTTACGATCTAAACTTTCAACCTCCAGCCTCAACTTCTGAGCTTGAGTATCGAGTTCGGGGACTCGATCTTGCAGTTGCTTGAGATGAGCCTCGACTTGCTGCAGCCTCTTTTGAAATTCTCCAAACGTTTCTTCGAGCGCATCACGATCGACTTCCAGCTTGGCGACCTGATCCTTAGTCACATCGCCCACAACCTTGGAAGACATAGCGCCCTTGGCGACTCTGGTACCACCTCCACTCATGGTACCTGACTTGTCAATCAACTGTCCGTCAAGGGTGACGACTCGCCAGCGTTTTGCGCCATAGGCGATTCGGTTTGCCTGCTCGAGATCTTTGGCGACAAGAGTGTTTTGAAGTACACTATAGAATGCAGGCCTATAACGATCATGTTTCGGCTTGACCAAATCATAAAGTCGAGGTACGTTCTCTGGTGTTTGAATTGGAGACAAATCACGCTGTGGCAGACGATTGAGGAGAATGAAGTTGGCGCGGCCAAGGTCGTTCTTGCGGAGGTATTCGATGCACTGTTGGCCGACCTCAACAGAGTCGACCACCAAGTTGTCGAGAGAAGGGCATGCAGTCGAAATAGCAACATCAAATCTCGCATCAATAGCACCGAGGTTGCCGAGGCGTCCATGGAATCCGTCAATTCTGCCAGACTCTTTGAGGCGCATGAGACCAGTGAGGACATTTCCCTGAGTCTGCGTAGCAGCCAAGCTTGCTCGAGCTTCGTCAGCCTTTTGCCTGGCTCCTGAGAGATTTGAGCGCAACGCAGGCTCTTGGGAAACAAGATGGTCGACTTCAGCTTGCGCTTCCTGTAGAGCCTGCTCGACCGACTTGCGTTCTCGTTTACACTCCTTGTATTCTACCACTTTAGCCTCGCGTGTCTCATAGAATGCCGCGATCTTGGAATCGATATCCTGAAGAGCATTGGCTCCAGCGTTGCCTCGCTCCCGAAGGATGTCAAGCTCGCTCTGGGCCACAGAGATAGAAGACTGCTTCTCATTGACCTTGGCTTTCCAAGGCTCCAGAGTCTTTTGTTTCGCGGCAATCTCGTCTGAAATGCCTTGGGTTTTGCCCTTGAGGCTGTCTCTGATCTGAGTCAGTTGCGACTCTTCTTGCTGCATTTCCGTTTCGAGCTCGGCTACAGCCTGCGCGTTCCTATTGATGTCGTCCTCGGCTTGTGCAGCTTGTGTGGTGGCGCTGGAGATGGCGAATCTACTGTCTTCTGTTGTTTTCGCAAGCTTCTTCGCCTTGTTTGCAAGAAATTTCTTCTTCTCCGCATGCTTGACAGTCTCCTTGTCAAGCTTGGCCATCTCCTTCAGAACCAGCTGGGTACTTTCAGACATGCGTTCATACTCCTTGGATGTGGTGTTGTGCTGCTTCTGCAACCTCTTGATACCTTCCTGATTGCCTTTGTGCTTCTCTAGCTCCTGGTCAAGCTGCTGCTGGAGTTGTAGAACGGCCTCCTCGGTTACGGTAACATTGTCGGAGCATTCATTGATGTAGATTTGATAGAGAGCGGACTGCTTGGTAGCCAGCTCATTCTCGTCTCGAATGAAAGCCAATGCTTTGTCCTTCTTGTCCTCAAGGGCATTCTTCTCCTTCTCGACATGCTGTACTCTGGTGTTTTTCTCAGCGCAAACTTCATTCAAGGCTTCGGTCTCGGCCGCGGCCTCGTCAATGGGTGTCTTGTACTTGGACGTGCCAATGATGTCTTCGAGGTACTCCAAGAGGCCGTCGTCATGCTCGCTAGCGGCCTTTGGCTTCATTTGAGCAATAGATTCGACCTCGCCCTGCAAAATCAGGAAACGCTTATGATCGAGGTCGACGCCGCGGTCGCGCAGCAGAGTAGTGACAGCAGTGAAGTTCGACTCCCGGCCGTTGATGTAATATTTGCTCGCATTGTTTCTAAATGCTCTGCGCGAGATGATCAGCTGGGAGTCGGCAACTACTTCGGTACCTCCAGCTGGCAGATCCATGACTTGCTGGAAATGGACCTCGACTTCGCAGTGATCAAGGTCAGGATAGGCAGCAGAGTTGTGGATCAAAGCAGAGATCTTGCCCTGGCGCATCTTGCTTGCGCGGAAACCAAAGACGAAGAGCAAGGAATCAATGACATTTGATTTGCCCGAGCCGTTGGGACCAACAACGGAGGAAAAGGATGCATGGAAAGGGCCGACTTCCTGACGACCTGCATAACTCTTGAAGTTTTTCAGGACGAGATGGGTGATGACAGTGCGTGAGCGTGGCTCGGAAGGAGCTTGCGATGTGGGCATGGTAGCAGCGGCTCTTGTACGCACGACTATGTCCATGGGTTTCTCGAGTAGTGTCATGTTTGTGTCCACCTTCTGAACTTGACTCGATGGTGGTCTGGTCTGAGGCCGCGGAGTATGGTCATTGACAGCCGTCTCTGTAATGTCGGAAAGAGGAGTAGCGTGTTTGTGTCGTTGTGAAGCGGATGAGGGGGGGACCTGGGGAGTCTCGGGTTCAGAAGCGATTGAGGCCGAGGTCGAGATACGACTTTTGCGCACAGTACGGGCGGCTTTGGCGGTACGGCGCTTGGGCTTGGTGGGTGAGGTTGCTTCGTCCATGATTGACGGGTCGGTGGGGTGGTCGCGTGTAGTACGAGATGCTGTCTGCGGCGTAGAAGGGGTTTCTGGGGCCACGGGCTTGCTGCGTCGAGTGGAGCGTGCTGGAGCTGGTGTGTATTCGTCGTCTTGGTCATGGTGTGATTCGGACTCGTGTTGGGGAGCAGAGTCGTCGCCCATGTCCATGTCGACATCGTCGTCGGAATCGACAAGTCTGCGCCTCGAGGCAGCAGTGCGCCTGCTTTGACGCGCTGGTGATTGCGCCGACATGATGTGTGTTGCTACTACAAGTGCGTGTCGCTCCAAGTTGTTCGCAATGATTGTTGGAAAGCGCTTCAACAAACAGAGCAAACAAACATCGGCCACTGCCACCCGTGCCGGCACGCCCACCCCAACCCCACCATTTCTTGTCTCTCACCATGCTACAAGTAGCCCAAATGATCAGAAAGAAATAATGGTTCGTTATAGCAGCTGTATGCCTCTCTGGGCTAACTCGGCTTGCTTCGTGCCATTGCTGTTGCATCTCCCCAGCCTTTCACAATCAATTTGGCAACATTCTTGCCCATCAAACTGCTGGTCTCCATTGTACTGATGAAGCTTTCAATACCCGCAGTGTACCAGAGTCCTTGGTCCAGCTGCAATTCCTCGAACGTCACTCTTGGATACTCGAGTGGATAGCTGTTCCACACTTTGCGATATATCCAACTGACGTCTTCTTCACCCACCTCCTCCTTGTTTTCTGGAAGCCCTAGAATCCGGGTCAAGAATGTGTCGTTGAGTGGAGCAGCCGAGAAGACTTTGTACAAATACTCAAGCTGGTCTCTGCCTTGACGCGTGTCCATGGTTGGCCGTAGAAGTGAAATGCTGAAGAATCCCGGAGATCCCACGCCCTTTGGATCACTGCCATAATCTTCGCCTGCATCAAGCGTCGTCAAAACTACCTGTGGGACGAATTGATCCGATGACAAGTTGAACGCCTCTGGCGAGAGCGTGTGCTTTGACGTGAATAGTGTGACGTGCAACTGCACATAAGGGACCGAATCTGGCAAGTGACGAGGCTCGAAATCAAAATCTATGCCTGAGTACTGCAATGGTCCGGCGAGGATGACTTCATCAAAACTCTGCTGCTCGTTGATCTCTGGTGATCCTGTGCTCTTTGTCGTTATGGTGTACGAAGAATCCTCGAGCCTGGCCAGCTTGCTGACTGTCGTGTTGAGGTGAACAGTCGCATCAGCAGCCTCAAGCATGTTCGAGAAGATTTGCCAGTTGCCTCCATCGATTGCTTGGGCACCATCTGTCGCCATGCAGACCATGGTTTCCAATCCATGGATCAACCCTAGGTTTTGTGCATAGTTGACGCGCGTGCTTGCCTGTACTATGTCATGGGCGAACAGTTTACCTATTCCATTTTGCTGAAGAAACTGTTCTCCAGTAGCGGCAGTAGCAGCCGTCAGACCGATATCGTATGCTACCTGAGACAGTGACTGCCAAGGGAAGTAGGGTTCCTCATACATCTTGAGAAACTTTCCTACGGTCGCTTTCATCAACTTGACCGTCTTGAGGGGAGCAAGACCATACTTCCAGAAGAGCTTCGCCGTGTTCCACCAGCTTCCACCAGAAGATTGAGTGTAGACAAACTCTCTGCCATTCCAGATACCGAGTACCGGGGCTTCAGTGCGAAGTTCGCGGATGCCAGACGTGGACAGGTTGAACTCTTTGGCGGCATTGACGAGGTTTTGATTGACCTCAACAAAGATCGATGCACCCAGCTCGACTGGGTTTTTTTCATCGCCATAGACGCCTACTGTTGTTGAGCGGCCACCAATGTGGCCATCGCGTTCGTAGACTGTAATGTTGATGGAAATGCCTTCCTCTTGGCTGTACCTGCGTAGAAAGTATGCTGTCGAAGATCCAGCGCTTCCCGCACCTAGATTTCACAGCAACGGCATCAGAGAGCGAGTCTATGTGATGTTGACCGATGGAACGAAATAATCACCTATGATTGCGACGTTCTTGGGAGTCGCATGGGTCAAAGCAATGTCTTTGAGAATGACTTGGTCAGTGGCGGCCAGTCCTACTGACGCATACGCAAGCCACGTCCCCGTGGCGAGAATGTGTCGAGCTTTCATGTCTTCAACCACAAGAAACTGATCGATTTGACAATTTGGGATGGCGTGTGAAATTCTGAGAGGCTGTGAGATCGTGGACCAAGTTGAACTGTTCTAGGGTAAGATAATGCCAAGCGTCTGCTTCAAAGGGTGTAGAGCAGTGCCATCCAAGCACAAGTTGTCATGCAAAGGAGCTGTATCCAACAATAGGTATGGGACAATTAAGTATTACGATTCTAGGAAGTTCGAAGCTTATGAAAGGGGTTGTTTGAGCATTCATCTGTAAGCCCTCTACATCTCTCAAACTGAAATGTCCACACCTGGTCTTGGGTACTTTAAAACTGTTAGTATACTACATAGCAAGATGCATGCAAATACAAGATGCGTTAATGCATGTACAGACTACATGAAACGTAAGTAGACCTACATACAAGATATATGAACATGGCTTAATTATTATTACAGCGGTATTGTTTGTAGAACGTCTAACTTAGATATCTCATGAATAAGACAATCAAGGTTGAGTTCCATATCATTTCCTGCAAGTTAAACAAGGTCTAGATCCATCTAAGACATAGAAATGAATTATACCAAAATGCTTGAAAAGGGTATGGTTAGGTGATTAATCATTTTTCCGATGTCTGGGTAACAGATCGTTACAGCAAGCACGTGATTGAAACAAGGTTCTAGCCCAATCTAGCCTGCTGTAGCCTCTTTCTCGGAGTTGCAAGATGCATTCACAACAATTGTTCTCAGGACGAGCGATGAAAACAATCATGGTCGAAGCAAATACCTTGATCGGGCTGAGAGGCGCTCTTCTCGTCGGCTGCTATCTACTGTTTATAGACCAGTGATCAGTGAAGTGAGCAGAAGCTTGGGAGTATCGGGCAATAAACTTGTTTTGTTGACAGGAAGAACGACGAGCCTTACAATTGATCACGTTCAGCGGTACGCAATGGTCTCATAGATGTATGGGGGCTAGGAAGAAGGAACTTGAGGACTGCAGGTCACCTGTATAAGAAGCTAGAGTCAAACGTCGAGGAAGAAACACAAGATCATCTGGCAGTCAAGAAGGAGATGAGAGGATCAAGTTGTCAGAAAGACTGGCATATCTTCATTGCATCCCAAGCTCGGCCAACTCAAGTACAAAGAAAAACGCGGTACGCCAAAACGCCTAGCATGTGCAGTCCAAAAAGTCTGGTCTAGTAAGAATTTGTGTCGTCTCATGCACCGGTTTCCTTGCTCTCTTCGAGGTGATAGTCGCCGTTCTGAAGACCGATGAGGACCTTCTTACCCTCTTCGGTGAGCTCAGGGATGCCAGCTGGTGTGGTCGCGCCAGTGAAGAAGCGAGGAGACCATTCGACATTCCTGGCTTTCCTATCAGCCGCCTTCTGACGTTGACGTTCCTCAAGCTCTTGTTTTTCAGTGGTAGCCTTGGAGTATTGCTTGCTGAGGATTGCTTCGGTGACGCTGTTCCAGAACTTGCGTGATTCATTGGGAAGCTGCTGCTCAGCAGGGGGGACAATCTTCTGAACAGGCCAGAGCGGGTTGACATCAATCAAGAGAACCTTGTCGGGATTCTTGGAAGCGGCGCCGGAACCTCTGGTGAAGTAGACCTTGTCATGCCAAGCACCTTCAATGCGACCAATGATGGCCTTGTCGGGAACGTCCTTGATCCTTGTGATGTTGTCGGTCTCAACATCGCATTTGTAGACGACACCCTCAACCTTGTTCTGGGTCTTGCCTAACCAACCCTCCTCGACGTAATTGAGGATGACTTTGAGGCCAGTCTTCTTACAGGTGACGAAGCAAGTGTCTGCAACACTGACGTTAAGGTTACCTGGCAAGAAAGGTCAGCGATCAGTATTGGACATTGTAGTTGTGGGGCTGGATACCTCGCAAAAATCCACCGAGGTATGCAGCCGGGTGTGTGAGGTGATATGTCTCGTCGTTCCAGTTGTGCAGAGTCACGTAGATGCCCTCATTGAAGGTTCCAGGGGTGACGCGAATGCTGGTGCCAGTGAACTTGGCGCTGATCTGATCGAATCCACGAGCAGAAATGCCCTTTTGCGGGCAGTCAACATAGTAGGCCGAGACTGGAGGATGGTGCGAGGTCTGCTCGGTCAGGTAAGAGACCTTGACGGGTTTGCCAGCGGCATCGCTCTTGACTTGGTTGCCCTGGAGGACAGGGACATTGTCTTCGACCTCCCATTGACACTAAACCGGAGTCAGGAGCGGATCAGGATGCAGAGTGTGAAGCAGAAACACGTACTCTGAAGAACTCTCCAAGGGTCGAGTTGTAAGGCTTGCAAGGCTTTCCCTTGACGTATTTCAGATCTTTGGTAAACCAGAAGCGCAAGCAGGCGAGTAAACGACCGAGCTCGTCATCCGAGTCACCGATGCTGGCGAAGATGTCGGGTCTGTCCAGGTAGTGCCAGTACTCTGTACGGATGTGTGGTTAGAGAGCAGATGGACGTGGCAGGTATGAGAAGCGGTTCGACGCGTACCGAGATTGGGAATGGGTTCGAGGAGCTGAGCAGGAAGCGAGAAGCGGACAGCGGCGATGTCGGACACACCGATGAACCTGAACAATCGAGTCAGACACGAGGCAGTTGGCCGAGTCGAGGGACACTGAATACTTCTTGAGGATGCCAACAAAAGTCTTGAGTTTGCTGCTATCATCAGGCGTCTTCTCGCCGAGGGCAGCGCCAGGGCCGGGAGTCGAGGCTCTGGAGGACTGTTCAGAAGGAGGAGCAGAGAGACCTGAGGATGACGAGGCCATGGTTGTGCGATGCGAGAATACAGGGGCAGAGGGTTACAAGTGGGTTGGTTCCTGTGTGTCGGTCAAGGATGTAAACGTCTGCTCCGTCGTCCAATCTATCGCGGGGCCTGCCCTGCCTGAATGCACGGCCGAATGACGTCGCAACCACTGCTTTCGGCCAAGACAGCCAGCCACTTGCACAGTATACCAGCCAAGGCCTGATCATAGTCATGCTTTCGTTACTGTGGGTTCCGCCATCCTTGGACCGTCTCACTCGCGACCGTCTTGCAGCCGTAACTCACTCAGCCTGTCATCATGTCGAGCGCGTATCATGGATGCTGCTCGTACGCCAATCAATCCAGCACGCTTCGAATGCCAAGTCGCTGGCTTGCATCACCTTCCACAACCACAGTATATGCACTCTGTTGTTTGAAATAATAGTGCAGCATTCATGACTCTCTGTGTATTGCTCTTTCATTAGACGAGCCCGAGATATGTATAGTCTTCCCAAAAGCAAAAGTGCCTAGCAACAATATGCATGGCCCGAAACACCACTTTGTCCTGCTCCCGCTCCCGATGATTTAACTCCATGGAAAAGTACCAGAAACCGCTTGATCCAACCCGCCTGCCGTGCCGCTCAAATGCCCTTGATGGCGACAGTTCTCTCCTTCTCGAGACGTTCGCGGTTTCGCTGCTTCTCTTCCTCCTTGCATGTTTCGAGGCCACTGCAAGCATGGCTCTCGAGCATGCGATGCTTGCCGCAGAAGTGTCCGTTACAGAAGCCGCAGTCCCCGACGATACGTTGGGCTGCATCCTTGCAGTCCTTGAATTGGCAGCGGATCTTCTTTGGTGCTCCGCCACGCAAAGGAAGGGCCAAGTGCAGAGTACTCTCCCGGCCAATGTTGTAGTCTGACAACGTGTGCGATGACGAATCGAGATGCTTGCCTGCATACACAAGGCGCATGTCCTGGGCGGGAAGGTTGGTACGGATGGCGAGAAGAGACGAGAGTGTGGCTATCGAAGTCGATTCGGGTACTTCGAGGGCGAAGGCTGTATACGGTGAGCACGTGAGTGGTCGACCAATGATTGAAACATCTTACTGTCGCCGGCGATGTTTTTGATAAAGATTTGCATGCTGGGCTCAGGCTCCACCGATGAGCAGCGAGAAGATAGGGATGAAACGGACGAGATGCTGTTTGAGCGCATCATGACCATGACTGTGATGACAAGTGCGCGACGAAAGAGACGGTCGAGTCGTTCGAGAAGAGAAGCAGAAGTTTGATGTCTGTGTTGTAAAGAGACGAGTGTCGCAGAGCACAGGAGCAGTGAGAGTGATCAAATCGTGTTAAAAGGGCGCGTTGGTCGAAGATGCGAGAATAGGAGGATGACAAGGACGACGAGGGAGGCGACGACGAGTGACGCGATCAGGCGCACAGGGTCGGCGATTAGTGGGATTGGTCCGACACTCCCGACCATCTGCTGAAAGTATAACTTGACTGCCTGACGAGACCTCGGAGCCCTTTTCCATTCATGCTTGAAATTTTGAACTTCGGGAACCTTGTTATTGCCATATTATTGATGCCCGCTGGAACCTCGAGTTCGGTGCATCTTCACATCCCATGTCTGCATGCCTCCTACTAGATTACACCACTCTAGCTTCCAGCACATCATCACCGGCCACGGACTTGATCGACTGGTTCCTGGAGTTGCAATCAAACGCAAGGTCTATCCATCACGGTTGTCTAGAAACGCATCTCCTTGCCTTCTTTCAGTTAACTGTCCTGTCAACAACAAGGCTGGCCCAGCCTCAAATCAGGTGAAAGCATTTCTCCACAGCCGCCTGCCGGGTAATCAAACGTTTCACGGCCTTCCTTATCTTGCATGGCTCCGACACCGTTGAAACTGACTCTTTTCAAATCGGCTTGTCCTTTGACGCTGACTTCCTCGACCTTTTGTACGCCCGTAACGAAGAAATGCCAATATTTGATCAACACTTGTTTTTCACATCACTGCGCCTCTGTAATCCCGACATTTGTCGCAATCGGAAAGCTAAAGTGGCATATGCAACAGCCCAGCATTGCTGCCCAGGCTCAGGTCCAGGCAAGACGCACCGCCGCACCGGCCTCCGAACAATGACTACATCAGTACCTCGAAGCTTCTTTGCATCTCTTTTTACCCGCTCGTCTTCTGCGAACTCTGCTGCTTCCGGTTATGACTTTGACCGAATCAACAGCCATTCATGCGTTGCTCCAGCGTCATGCATATGTATATATCCTGCCTCCATGTCTGCAGCAGCCATAATTCCTCAACCGCCATGTGCCAAGCCTCTCACAGACACTCAGCCCCCTTTCCCCATATCGGTAGACCCACATATTCCCCGGATTGAACACTCTCTTTCTTGATCTTCGTGCTCTTGTCTTATAACATATTGGGGGGGCGGCACCGCCGGACAAACTCTCTAGCATCATATGCTCCGGGGTATGCTTCAATCTCTAGCTCCGGTTGGATGCCCGCTACTTCACTTCAACTCACATTCCAAGCATTACACACTCATAGCAAGCCAAGCCTCAACAGGGCATACAGAGTTGTTTTTCCCAGCGGTTTTTTTGGCTTGAGCGGTCTGTAGGGTTTGTCACTCAGCTTGGCGATTGTTTTGCATTCTGATAACGGGGTCCCCTCGATCTTGGGCCGACTGGTTCTTCTTGATGCTTGTCGGCGGGATGGCTTGCTCTTGGCTGTAACATCTAATCCCTTGGCTCGCATTAGAGATATGGACGATCACAATCGTCTTTGGTGATTCTGACGCGTCTTGATGAGCAAACATTCTCAAGGCTGGCAGTGCATGTGCGAGAGTGTTGGGGTTGTGGGGTGTATAAAGCATGGTCGGTCTCCTGTAGATTTTGATATCAGTCAACAGCTTTGCTCCGGCCAGTCCAGATAGCTCTCTTCGATAACGTCTGTCAAGTCTGCCGTGCACCTCTTATCTCTTGTTACCCCTGTAACATACAACATCTCTTATCCGTCCAAAGATGGTCTTTTCATTTGACGGCGAGCGTCCGGAAAGCCAGCGGAAGGGGTCCGACTCTTCCGACAAGCCAGAGTATGCACCGTCGACTCTAGGCTCGCTGCCTACCTTATCCCCATCGGCCACAGTCCAAGACGTCGAGAAGGACTGGCCATCAGGATGGCGGCCATACGCTGCTTTGTTTGTATGTCTTCAACCGCCCCATGGCTGGTAGCCAAATCTTTCTGACAATATTCAGGGAGGCTTCTTACTCATGTTCAATAGCTGGGGCGTTGTCAACGCCTAGTAAGTGACCCCGTCGTCGTAGGCCAGGTGGTGAAGTAATCTGACCTTGGATGTAGCGGAACTTTTGCCTCTTACTACTCCGAGTCGCTCTTCCGGGGTGATGATCTGATGTTGAGTAACCTGATCGGTTCGACGCAATGCTTCATTGTGCTCTTTTTCTCTTTCATCGTCGGTCGACTACTGGACGCAAACTACAGTCGTTATCTGATCGCGACCGGCTCGGTCATCATTACCGTTGGCATGTTCACCCTGAGCGTCAGTAATGGAGATGGAGGATTGAACCAGGGCAACTATGGATTGACATGGTTGACACAAGGTTTGGTGACCGGTCTGGGTATGGCCTGCTTCTTCGTGTCGAGGTAAGCTCACCGTCCAGTCTCATGGGTCATGAAGAGTGCTGACAATCTATATTAGTTCCCAAAGTATGTTGATGCAAGTCTCACCTTGTTGAGTGTATGACTGACAGTTTCAAAAGTAACCGCCACCTGGTTTCACAAGAGAAAAGGCTTCGCCATTGGCGTTGTGGCTTCAGGAGCAAGCATATGTAAGTAGTTTTGACGCTCAACGACAGTAATGGATCCTTACTCACAATTTCGCAGCTGGCCTCACATTGCCCGTGATGCTCCGATTCCTTATCGCTTCCCAAGGATTCAACAACGCTGTCCGATATGTTAGCATTGTCATATCTGTCACAAGTTTCGCGGCATTATACCTTGCGAGACCCAACCCTGCACATACTTTCCGAACACCAGACAAGTGGATGTCGAAAAGAACTTGGATCGACACTTCGGCGTTCCGGGATGGAGCGTTTTGCTGGTTCACGGCATCGATTGCTGCCCTCTTCCTCGGATTCTACTGTGTCTTCTTCAACCTTGAAGAGTGGGCAGCCGTCAATGGCATCGCCCACAAGGGCGCACGGGCACCAGGAGCAGAGTCAGGGCTATCGACGTACTGGCTTCTGAGCATCATGAATGGTTGCAGTACGATCGGACGACTCAGCTCTGCTTGGCTTTGTGATCGGTTCGGAGCTTTGAATGTTCATATGACGGTGACGATTGTGTCCAGCTTGCTTTGCTTGATCTTGTGGACGTTGTCAAGCACGTTGGCACCGGCTCTGGCATTTGCCATCCTATTCGGAGCCTTCTCGGGCAGTGTGATCGGATTGCCTCCTGCATCGATGGCGGCAATCCTTGGGCCCGGGGCTGACAGACAAGCTAGACTTGGGCAATGGACAGGGATGATGTACACAGGAGCAGCGCCGTTTGCGCTGGTAGGACCAGTGATTGCCGGGCACCTGGTGACACAGTACGAGAGTTATCTTGGAGTGCAGTTATGGAGCGGAGTGTGTCTGCTGCTGAGCGCCTTCTGCATGGCCATGGCAGTCATGGTCACACGCAGGAAGGACAAGTGGGTCAACAACACGATTGACAAGGTCTAGAAGGGATCGATGCAAAGGGTGTTGATTGTCAGTAGCTACAAGCAGTTGGTCAAGGATGGTCAAGGTAGAATATTAGACACGATTAACGAGACATGATCAAGTTCAAACACATCAGATGGCGGGTCTTGAGGGAGAAGATGGAGAGAAACAGATGAGAATAGTTGAGGGAGAAGATGAAGAGAGACAGGTGAGAATAATTGAGGGAGAAGATGAAGAGAGACAGGAGGGAGAAGGATGCAGGCAGAAGATCAAGAGGTGAGATGAAGGATCAAGGATTGGCATTGCGGGGCAGGCAAAGGTCCGGAGACATGACGCCGGCGTGCTGGAGTCGTCGACTCGCCTGGTTGCAACACGGCCATGACCAGACATGAGCGTCAGCCAACATGGCCCCCGATGACGCTGCTGCTGCTGCTGCTGCTGCTGCTGCCGCCGCCGCCGACGACGACGACGACGATGAGACGGCCTTCTGGCAGCGCGTGCAGACGGTCGTGTCGACGCAGTGCTCGACGCACGAGCAGCTGGACGACTGCCTGAGGGCCTTTCTCGACGCCTCGACGACTGCCGCCTGCCTCGACAGCGAGTACGACATTGCGCGCTGCTGCTACCGCCTGATCGACTCGCCGCTCTTCGTCCACAACAAGGACTACGTCCGTCGCCAGTTCGTCTACTGTCTGCTGCAGGAAGAGCATGCCCCCGTCCTGCACATTGTCACGGCCGTCCTGTTGTACGACGGCCGCAGCCACCAGCCCGTCTTTGAGATGATGCAGGCCGAGGGCGCCTTTGTGCGCCTGCTTGACCTCATCCAGCGCAACAAGGACGACAGCACTGGTCTGCACCGTCTCCTGCTCGAGTTGCTCGCCGACATGTCGAGGATCCAGCGCCTGTCCCTCGACGACCTCTGTGAGTCCTCCCTCTCCCCCACCACCCGACTCTGCTCCCTGGCTGACACTCCGCCCGTCCACCCAGCAACCGTCGACGACGCCTTTGTCATGTACCTGTTCGAGCTCATCGAGGAGCTGTCCAACGACGCCAATGATCCCTACCACTACCCGACAATCCGTGTCTTGCTCATCCTCAACGAACAATACATGTGCTACGCCGTTTCTCCCGATTCCCACCCGACCTTGACCAACCGCATCATCAAGGTCCTCTCCAACCACGGCCCGGCCTACCGCACCTTTGGCGAAAACCTCATATTGCTCTTGAACCGCGAGTCCGCTCTGGGTCCTCAGCTGCTGATCCTCAAGCTTCTCTACCTCCTGTTCACCACGCCCCCGACTTATGAATATTTCTACACCAACGACCTGCACGTCCTCGTCGACGTCATCATCCGCAACCTCTTGGATCTTGACCCTGGCTCCGACGACCACGATCAACCCACCCTCCCTCAAGACGGTGGTGGCCAGCGCGCTCTCCGTCATACATACCTGCGCGTCTTGTGTCCACTGCTCAAAAATACTCAGTTGTCCCATGACAATGCCCACTACAAGCCCGAGGAACTGCGCAAGTTGTTCTACTTGCTGGTCAACAGATCCTCGGTCCATTTTTCTCCGGTTGATGAGACCGTTGTGCGCCTGGTATCGCGTTGCAGGCAGGTTGCATGGTTAAGAGACGAGACAGACCACGAGGACCCGAGTAGCCCTCTGACTGATGCTCATGTGGCCAAGCGCATGTTGGGCATGAATCTGGCCGAGGCGGGTGACAGTAACCTCAGTGTTTTGGATGTTACTGCAAAAGTCGAAAGGGAGAAGCCCATGGTGCCCGCCCCAAGAAGGAGGAAGAGGCTTCAGCAGCAGCAATCAAAGGAGAATGTTCTCCTACGACTTTCTCCCACTAATGCTCAAAGTGGCGAAAAAAGCCCCTTTGATGATGATATTGATCAAGAAGAGTGAAGCGCCCTTCTGTCTATGCCCACGACCGCTGTCTTTGTGACTGCACCTTGCCTTTGCAGGTCGGCCCGTCTTTGTTGAACAAAGGAGACATGATGATTTGATTCACAGTCCGACCTGTTCGCTACGCAGTATTGCACAAACGGCTGCACAGTGTGCTGTTCCTGCGTAAAGATCTCTTTTGTGTAACCCCCAATATACTGTCTACATCCCTTTTTGTCTTCTGCCGCTTCTTTGTGTCCGACCTTGTGCGGTTACACAGCATCTGATGCCCCACCCTCTGAACTGAACAATCCGTTGTTCGTCCGCCAGTTCGCAAGCAAGGACCCGGCGCCATTGACACAGCGGGATACCTGCAGCCCAAAAAATCTAGGCCAATTTGAAGAAAGGAGACATGCTTCTCATCGCAAAACTCCACAAAAATCACGCAGTCACCATGAAAGTTTGCCAGAGACATTCGTCAGCAAGGAAACACGTCCGCAGGGGGGCCGAATCATTATTGTCTGCCCTTGCGATATATCCACACACGAATTATCCAGGTGAGCATCATGTATAAGTAGGCCATTTCTTGTTGAAAAGAAGACCGTCTCAATTGCACACCACCAGTCTCTCCTTACTCTTTTTTACAAAATCACTTCAGAATGTCCAGAATCTCTTCATACTTTTCGTTCGCTTTTGCGCTTGCTCTGGTCAACGCATCATCATACTCGGAATGTGCTTATGCACCTCTTCCCTATGGTAGCTTCCCATCAGGTACTGGTGGAAGTTCGTTGGCTAGCCCTTCTGGGCCACCATACACCGGACCCTCTTACGGAGCACCTTTTCCAACCTTCAATGTGAGCTCTGTTCAGGTCGGCCCTACAGGAACCGGAGTGTCGTCTACCTTTGTTCCTTCCTCGAGCGATGAAGGGAGAAGTGATACGATGTTGCAGTCGTCAAGCGGTACAATCTCCAAGTCAAGCGGGACTGCTTTCATCCCCTCTTCCTCTGATGCAGACAGGAGCGGCACTGCTTCCGCCAGCTCCACTGTTTTCTTCCCAAACTCTACAACTTCTCCTCTGAAGTCTGTCACCACAATCTACTCTGAAACCACTGCAGTCACTACCGTGGTCACTACCGTCATTATAACTCCTAGCCCAGAGGCAACCACTAGCGTAGCATCTAACGCTTCTTCATCCTTCTCGAACAGTGCCAATGCAACCACAATTTCATCGTTCTTGACCGGCACGGTTACACTGACGACCACCATCACGCCATCCTCCTCGCCGGATTCGCCAATCACGGCTGTCAACAGCACTACACTCCCCGGTACTGCAATCTCACACTCTTCTGGAACTGGCGTGTCCACCAAGGCTAGCAACAAGACTTCATCTCTTGCTCTTTTCCCCTGGTCATCGTACGTTCCATACGTCCCTGGTAAAGGCGTCTTCAGCAGCTTTGCACCATCAAGCTCACCTGACTCACCCGTGACTGCATCTTTGTCCAACTCATCTTCAGCGCATGCTACTACTACACATGTTACTATCCACCTCAACTCCTCGATCACTCTTACGCTGGTCACCACCAAAACGGTCCCTGTGACTACCGAATTCATCGCCACTACGACGGCCAGCAACTTCACAGGCTCTTCTAGCGGAGGCGACCGCAGCGGTACATATGTGGTAAGCTCTTCTCCCACATCCGGCCTCATCACCGCGTCTGTCGGAAACGGTACTTTGTCCTCGAGTGTTTTCACCCCATCATACTCTTCGGGTGGCCACAACGGCACTTTTGCCTCCTACACAGGCACCGGATCCGCACCCGTGCGCTCGTCGACCGCCCTCGCCAGCCCTATCACAGCTTCCAACTCTTCCTCCTCGACCAGTTTCCTGGCCTCGACTACGGGCGACAACCGCAGCGGCACCCGTAGCGCTTCTTCCCACATCACCAGGCCTCACATACAGTCATCTTCTTTCGTCACAAGCTTTGTCACGTCTGAATCTGGAAGCTCCGAGACTGATGCTATCACAAGCTCTCCTTCTTCTACCACTCCCACCTTGCCTACTCCTCCATTCTATGGCTCGTGGGGCTACAACTACGGCGGCGGATACGGTGGAGGCTATGGCGGCTACCGTGGTGGCTACAAGAGAAACGACAAGGCTTAGATAAACTGCAAGACATGAGAGATAGACTAGACGTTGAGTTGTGCTGGCTGGCTGGATGACGGAATACGGTGTTGTTCTTTGGCTAATACGGTTATTTGATCTTTTGGTCTTTCGATTCTTTGATCTCCGCAGCAATGTGGTGGATTTCTTTTTTGGTAGCATTCTTTTCTTTTTCTCCGTGTTGGGCTGGTTTTCTGTTTGACCATTGACATACTTATATCTATGAATCAAATCATGTTTGTTTTCTCAATCAGTGCTGAACGTACAATGAGGAGTGCCCTGTGTTTCTATATGTTTTTGTATATTTCGGAAACTATCCATCGACGCTCAAGCTCACCAAAACATTCGTAAATGAGTGGTGATAATTGGCATATCAAAAAGCAAGGCAATTTTATTCTCTGGCTGATGTGTACGCTAGCCAATATGTACAAAAAGAACTATCTATAGAACAAAACATTGCCGCATTACGTCCAAATTCATTATTTATCATTCAGTCACCTTGGTTTGTACCAAAGAAACTTCGGTCCCGTTGAAGCGAATGTTCGAGGTATACATCGCCCTCGCCCTTCCGATGGTTGTGTTGACCCTGGCATGGAATGCCATACCAAAAGTTCCATCTCCCATCTCGGCAATGCCAACAGATCCAGGTGCCAGAAGCTTGAAGTTTCCTGTCTTGAGCAGAGGCTTGTTTGCACGTTGATACGGTCCTTTGACGTCGTGAGCCCAGGCGTATTTGACGTCGTATGTAGGCTCGCGTGTGCAGCCAGATGAGAAAAACAAGAAGTAGACGCCTTCTGAACTTCGCACAATGACAGGAGCTTCCACAAGCGGACCATCCTCTTCAATGCGGTCGAGAATGATGAGTTCTGGACCTTCTGCAGTCACGCCATCTGCTTTCATCTTCTGAAGCTTGATTGGCGTTGGCACGAGAGGAGCTTCAGTATTTCCGCAACTGCCACCATGGCCTACGTTATTTCCGTCAACTTTCCAGGCCAGATAGAACGACCCGTCCACATCAATAAAAGGAGTTGCATCGATTGCGCCACCTTCTGAGATCGGACAAGATATCGTTGTGTCCAGTGGTCGATAGGGTCCTGCAGGTGAACTTGTGTTTGAGATTGCGGCGCCGATACAATGCGATCTTGTAGCATTCTCGGCTGCGGCAGAGTAGTACATGACGAATTTGCCATCAAGAGGCCTCTTGATTACAGCAGGCGCCCATACATTAGCTAGAGCGCTTCCTTTCGAGCTGAAGCCAGGTTTGGCCCAAGTGCCCACTTCTGGCAGGGGATCGTGCAAAGGATCGAGTAAGGTCCAGTTTCTGAAGTTCCGACTCGTTGCTAACTGTACGTTGCTCTGATTATGTCCGGGCGCGGGTAAACCATTCGGTTGTGCCAGGATGCCTTGGCGTGTCAGCTGTGTTGTGCATACGAGGGACACTCTCGTCAGTTGCCTTACCTGCTGCGTTGGTTGTGCCAAACGCATACCATATGTCCTCATGCTTGATCACTGCCGGATCTGGGAAGTTTGCAAAGATGGCTTCATGAATAAGACCGAGATGTGAAGGCGACTCTTGCCGTTGACGCCGCACGTATATCGAGGCCAGGACTCCACATATCGTGGCTATTATGATGAGACAGATTGTTGCCGTCACAGTGATGAATCCCCGAGATAGAAAAGAGAATCGATGGGTAGAATTTCTATCTTCACCAGAGACATGCCTTGGCTTGTAAAAATACCTTACAAAGAACGATGGTTGAGTTTGTTGGATTTCGGTATCCTCGGATGATTCCTTTTCAGTAATCATGGTTAGAGCTTCTTTCTTCTGAGACTCAATTATATGCGGAGGCAACGAGCGCTTGCGGAATTCGGTGATTGATGGAGAGGTAGGTGAGCTCTCGCTCGCCGCCCCCAGATGCAAGTTGGAATACATGCTGGAAAGAAGCAAGAGGGGTTTCTTGCCAACGGTCTTTGTTCTCACGGGCCCCTGTGCAAAAAGCAAACAGTTTCAGGTCCTTGTTGTAGAGCCAACCCCAGTTGCTTGATCTTGCTGTTACGAGGCAGTGCAGTCAGGGGACACGGGCGATCAGTTGAACGAAGCATACAACGGCAGCGTTGATTGATATGACATGGACACTGTACGTGTCAATAACAATACTCAAAGCAAAAATAATAAACAAAGAAGAAGATAAAGATTGACGTGCGCGTGTACTTGTATACAGAAAACTCGAGGGGTGAAGGAGAAGAAGAAGGTCAGCATGCGCAAAACACGTGGGGAAGTCGCGGTCATGATCATGGAGAAGGTTTTCCGTCGATTGTTCTAGACTTTCTGTCGCGATATCACGGAATTTCAGCTCGGAGTACTATGATAATCGTTGTCGCATCGCAATTGTGATGTGTGTTATGAGTAGGCAAGTGGTTATGCTGTTCTTGTGAGGCATAGGGCCGAGATACTATTGAGGGAGACGTTCACGAGCGCCATTGCGCTCGTCGCGGCCGAAAGCATGGCCATCTCTGACCTGTGCTTACATACGAGCATCTAGGTGGCCGCGGACACCGCCGTAGCTTCCCAGAATACCGGTACAGCCGCGGTCGTGTCTTCACCTCGGCGTTGAACGTCCCAAAAATGTGCACTTTTAGACGCGTCCAATTGCATCTTTCGCGTGCAAGTAAGCAGCCCAGCATGGTCCATGTTTCATCACCTATCGTGTGCTCTTTGTGGCGTTTCGAGGCCGCAAATGCCGGTCAGCTGAATTGAACGCTCGTATTCCTCAAAGATCTTCGTGGCTCTCATTGCTTTATATAGTCATCAAGTGCCCATCATCCATTTTTCTCTCAATGCCCTCGGTCAAGTCACTCTCGCCAACATGAATAATCTCGTCGTCTACTCGCTATCACTTCTTTTCTTCAAGAGCCTCATGACAGCAGAAGAGCACCGTCTAGCCTACTATCTCGGGCAGATGCAGAAAATTCGACCCTCAAAAGTCATTGTGCGTGGTTCTGAACTCTTCGTCGCCTTGTGAGATGCAGATCCGCAGACCACAAAATACATAAGAACGGACTATTCGAGGCAAACGTCATTTTCTACGACAGGCAACAGGCAACCAAGACGTATATGTCAGAAGCCCGCCTGCATACAACCATCCATCCTCGAGCAGCGACAGCCTATCTCATATCTGGATACCAGGCAGGGAATTTGAGATACTGCGTATTGGTCACCATTCGCCAGCTATCGCCCAAACGTCAACCGCGAACTGGCCGCTCATTGGGGAGGCTATCTAGCGATGGGCTCGACTCTCCTACCTGACCAGCAGGCAAAAATCCACAGATCTAGGTTCTTGATCAAGACCACTTTGGTTTAGGTTGCAGAGGATGTTGGTCGATTGTTCCCGCCCGTCTCGACGAAAGAGAACGGTATTGGTGTCATCACGAAAGCCAAATTTGTACGCGTCTGATACGTCAAACCCAGGCAAAGTTGCCCAATCCTCATTTTCCAATTCTCGCTACAGCCCAACGAACCGGCATGGCCGTGAAAGGGATCACAAACAGTACATGTACCGGGGCAATATATTGAGTTCCATCTCGTCTTTGTTGCCGACAAAGGCACCCTGCCTGGGTCGCCATGGATTTCTACAGAGCCGTCCGTTCTGTCTACATAGATGTTATGGTTGTATGGGGACACGAAAGGCTTTTGAAAGCTTACGATACATTTTTCATCGCGAGTGCTAAGGTATTGTTTGGTCAGTGAGGGTACGTCGGTCAGGCTGCATCTTTGTGTTATGGTCACTCGCCAAGCGTGGTGATTTCGTAGTGCGAATCGCGAAAAGACGATCACTTGGTTCTGCTATTTGCATACTGGTTTAAAGAGAAAACTGTCCTGCTACTTTCATGAGACTAGATACCACTGTCCACTGCGTCTCATGTAAACCGAGAGCATTACTACCAACACAATACTGACAAGATAAGACAAGCTTTGCCCCAAAAAGCTTATCCAACTTGAGCAGCTGCCCAGTGCATTCACCATCTCTGATAAATGTTATGAACACTGCCTCGCCGACAAGAAGCATCTCGATACTGAGCAACTGCAAATTGCTCAGCATGGTAACAGACATTGCTAGATGGGGTCAGATCAGAAGCTCAGTCGATGATACGATCAATGTTTAGAGACACAAAGATAGACAAGTATGGCGTACTCGGACCAAGATTCTCTGCAAAGGATTCAGGTTTGAGGGGAAGGACTCGGGAAGAAAACACGTACCAAGTGACGTCAAGGCCTCAATCAGACGACATATAAACAGAGAAGCTCGAGGTGCAGTGACTTGTCGACTCTCAACAAACCTCCGCAAACAAATCACATTACATTACCGAAAAAAAATCAAACATGTCTGCACCTCAAGGAAACGTCGCTGGTGGCAAGGAGGACTACGTCGACAAGGCCAGTATTGTCTTTTCACCACAAGATGGTGAACTACTTGCTGACTTGAGCACAGGGCCTCGACTCTCTGGAGAAGAAGCAGGGCCAGGACCCCAGCAAGCTTCGCTCTGTCAACGAGAAGGTCACCGACACTGCCCGCGGCATGTTCGAGAAGGCAACTGGTAAGTTGTTGTCACCCTGTTTGCAAAAAAACGTACCGCTGACCATTACCAAAGGCAAGCACGTTCCCGACAAGGTCTCCAACTAGACCATGAACCTTCTGCCAATCAGTGATGGAAGCCCATCACATATGATGATACGATAGCTACACCAGTTTAATGACAACCATTTTACTTCAACTGTTTCCTGTGCTGTACACCGTGCTCCATTGCTTGCTACCATGACATACGCTGGATCATGCGTGTGAGTGTGAGACTGATCGTTTTTCTTTTTTTGTTTCCGCATTTGTAGTCCATGACGTCTCAATGCTATGTACAGCCTACTGAAACCGCTCATCTCTTCATTCCTCTCGGCGTCCACAGAGCCAGAAGATTAGAATAACACCCACTAAATCGACACAATGCTAAACCAAATCACAGAGACCACCTGCTTGGGTATAAACATTTGGGAAAAGCATCCTGAACTCCAACCACGTCAAATCCAAATTAAAATCATTTGAAACATCCCTTCTTCCCCTGCCAAAATTATGTGCAAAAACTTGTCTGCCTGAGAAACTGCTCGAATGAGCTCAGACATCTCAGCTCGCGACAATACTCTCAGGCGGACTCATCATGGCATTTTTTCCTTCGTGGTCTTTTTCAGGCTCGGGACCCTTATCCTTGGCTCCTGGCATCGCCAATTTGAGTGGTCCGACTGGCTTTACCAGTTTGTTATCGTCTTTGCTCTCCTCGAGTTTCCTGCGTTTCTTTGCAGCCTGCTGTTGCTCTCGGATCGGTCGTTTTCTTGGACTGCTGATCTTTCCAGTAGGTGGCAGACGAGGGCGAGGGAAGCGCTGCTTAGTCGGGAGATCCTCGTCGTCAACCAGAGGTCTTCCTTGGTTCGCAGCCAATTTGGTCGCGAAAAAGTCTTGGACTAATCCGATCTGAGAAGGTAGGTTGTCTGTCGAGATAGGATCATAGGGAGCCGGTACAGGGAAGACTATGCCAGAGGAAGTGATCAAGCTCGTGTGGTTGGCCTGATAAGCACTGTGCATGCGGTTTTGTAGCAGATGCAAAGGTACGCTGAGACTCTCCAAGCCAAATTCGTCGGCTAATCCGAGTTCCTTGAACCCGAAGAAATCTTCATCGACATCGACAGCAAAGTCACCACTTGTGAATTGGTCGCTGCCGTCGTTGAACGCACCGACGCCATCTGCTCCAACACTATCGCCCAAAGCAGGGCGCTATGCATGTCAGTACTTCCGCATCGAAGAGTCTCGTGTAAACTTACAAGTAAATCGGCTAGATGTGCCTTCATGCGCTCATGGACTACGCTCAGCTTGGAACCCAATCTCTCCACATCATCTTTTACGTAAGTCTCGAGGGATTCTAGATCCAATCCGTTCTTGTGAAGGCAGTGGAGAATCTGCTCTTCAGCGCTGAAACTGTGCGCTTCCAAGTCGTCCTTGGGTGCTTCATTATAGAGAGTGAAAGTGCGTATGAGCTTGCCGAAGAAGTCGCTGGCAATATCCGTGGCGGCATCAAGCGCGGATGGCTGGAAGTCCTCGAAGCCAGCATGGTAGAAAATCTTACCTACCGCTCTTTGGAAAGCTGCCCTGCAGACCCACGGTGACATGATGGGGCCATCCTCGGACACTGCGACGGCGCCAATGTCCTGCTCCACGAAGGGCTGAGGATCATACTTCTGGAATTGGTTCTGATAGGTCTATTGGAGAAAGCATTAGCGCATACTTGAGTCATATTAGAATCCAGCTTGCCTACCTGGGCTTGGATTTGCATTTGCTTGACAATGCCAATCTTCGCGCAGACCTTGCGTGTCTCCTGCATCTGTCGCATGTTTGCTTCCATACGCTTGGTGAGACCGCTCTCTACCGAGACAAATTGTTCCTTAGGGAAGACACGAAGGTATTCTTCGACCTGTGGGACCACCTTGCCTTCAGAATCTTCCGTCCATCTCAGTTTGTCGCTCAAATCAGGGATTCCCGCCAAAACATCGTAGTAATCGGGCAGTGTTCTGTCCTGATCTTTCTCAATCTCAGCAAGACTCTCGCCTGTGGTGCTTGCATCTGGCTCAGGCTCATCAGAGTCACTCTTGGTCAGCGCACTAGTTGGCCCCAATGTGATCTGCTTTTGCTGACGCAGCCATCGTCGCATCCCAGCCTTTGTACGCAGCAATGCGGGCTCATCCGGGTTCAAGTGATCGCCACGGAAGAGACGATTCCTTTCTGCAGCAGCCATAGCTCTGTCCTTTTTGGTGACCTGTTTCCAGGTCTTGAACTCTGCGTCGTCTTCATCGGGATCCTCCATTTGTGAACCAATTGCGATAGAATTTCCGACGCCGTCTACTTCCATCAGATCAGCTTGACTCAACCCGTTCAGACCAAGAGGAGTAGCGGTCCCTGGAGGCGGAGGAGTGGAGAAGCCATTGGAACTGGCCTCTGCAGGGGCGTCAGAATCCGCACGGAGAAAATCATTGCGCAAGCTGGTCGCGGATGCATGGATTGCAGGCTTGGTCTCGGCAGCTGGAGTGCCCTCGGCAGCGCCGGGTGTAGTCTGTCGAGTAGTGTTTGACTGTCCTTTCTTGCTCTTGCCTGGAGCTTTGCGACCACGAGATGCCATTATAGGTTGATCTGTCAGAGGTTAGCGGCAGGAGTACAAAGGGTCAAGATGCGTAATCACCATCATCACTGTCTTCTCCTCCTTCAAGGTCGACATCCAGGTTCTGCAGGCGTCTTTCTTCTGCTTCGACCTCTGCTCTTTCTCTTACGACAATGTCCGGAATCAGAGGCACAAGTTTGTCTGTTTCCTTCCGCATGTACAAAGCTTTCTTGCGCAAAGGATGGGCAGGATCGGCATTGTAGGTAAGGCAATTGGCCCATATGAGGTTCAGATCTCCAACAAATTCCTTCTTGGATCTGTAAGAAAAGCTCTTTAGTTTTTTGATCATGGTACCAATATCCATGGGCTGCTTTATGATGTGGAAATAGTCGGGAGCATCTCTCTTGTTTACTCTTTGGAGGAACGGTGTCGAGTATTCAGTCATTGCTTTCAGCTCCATCAGAACTTTTTCAGCAGCTTCATACAACTCCTCCTGACCGATTTTATCCTCACTAGCCCATTTGCTACGGCCCTTACGGACTTCACTGATAAGGGTCCGTAGCTGCGTGTCGTTGGCGTTGACCATGGTCCTTTTGGCATCTATGCGGGCGATGAGGTTCTTCAAGGTCAAGCTCGAAGCACCGAGGTCGGCATTGCTGAGAGAGCCTTGCTGGATGCCGGAAGGATCAGAGGTTGGTGCGGGATTGGAGACGCCGGACATTTCGTTCTCGACCTGTCTGTCCAACTCATCCAACTTTTGCTGTTCAAGCATGGCATCCCTGTCGGCCTCGAGAGTGTAGAACATGATGTGGAAACTCTTGCGCGCCGCATCTTCGGCTGCCTTTTTGTCTTGCTCGAGTTTCTTGCGCACATCTTCAGAAGACTTGGCATGATCCGAAGAGCCTGAAGATGTACTTGTGCGAGTGATGGTCGGCTTAAGCGACAATGACGGCGAGGCGGGGAGTTTGGAGCGGGAAGGAGACTCGAGGGTTGCTTGTGATTGCTGAACCTGGCCATCTTCGTCTTCGTCGTCGTCTTCGTCATCATCATCATCGTCGCCATAGTCATCTTCGTCAATGGTGCGCGCAGGTCGCTTTGGTGGAGGCGGTGGGGGTGGGTTAGGTTGATCGGAGGGGGATTGGTCGCGAGCAGGGCGAGATGGATTAGATTCGAGGGTCGGGTGAGAGAGGGTGTGGCGGGAGAAGAGCTGGGCGATGTTGAATTGCGAAAGTTCAAAGCGAGCCTTCAGGGCAACATGGAGTGGATCATGGTCATCGGGGTCGCGATCATGGTCAGGGTCATGGTCAAGATGCGAGGGTGGGTTGGAATGGGCTCTGGAAGCCGTCGCAATCGAGACATGGCGCAACGGAGGCGCAGGACTCAGGCCATTGGTAGGATTGTGTGGATGGAGAGAATTGCTGGCCGAGGCGGGTCTCGAGCGCTCCTTGTTGTTCATGGCCAAGCCGGAGACGAGTGGTGATGTTGCGCATTCACGCAAGCCTCTGATACAACAGACGAGTGTCAATCATCTGATGGCGCGTGGTGCTGGCGATGAGAGGATCAGGGGGACGAGGCCAAGTTTGATGGAAAGTCGGGGGTTTGCGCGTAGGTGATGAATGGAGTGGTTATGTCGACTCGCTGCTTTGCGTCGGACGACTGTCGACTATGCCCACTAACGGCGCTCCCACGCCGGGCTGCTGCTGCTGCCACGGCTCAATCACTCCCGCAAGCCACTGTAAAAGAGCACAGCAATGAGACGTCGCTGTTTGACTTGACGACAGTGGGCGATAAAGATGCAAATCGTGCTCCGGAAGCAATTGTGTGGGCCTGAGGTTGTTGAAGAACGACACGACGAGACGGTTGTTCGCACTCCCCCTTGCAAAGCCATCCGCTCCATCTCCAGCCTGCCGACCGCCTACTTCTAACAACCCGTCTCGCTCTTCCACCGAAGCAGCTGAAGCAAGCCATGAGGATCAGAAAGCCTTTCGCAGGTAAGCCATCTGCATGATCCGACAACAGTCCTTGTCACTGACCCTCGCTCTCAGCTGCCTTTGTGGTGTTGCTCCTCATCGGTACACTCTCGTCCACGCCGACTTGACACAATCACAACCATCTGACTCGAACCACTGTAGCCGCAAGCTTAGGTCTGGCCCCGAATCGCCTGCCTCAGTACAAGCAGAGCGACAAGGTTCTGCACTTTGTAACCTTCTTCCTGATCACCGTTTGTCTCTACTTTCAATCTTCTCTCGCCTCTGGCTAACACCTGACCTTGTAGCTTTGCTTCTACTGGATCATTGAAACCAACCGTCGCCGCGTCATACACTTCACTCTTGTCGCCTGTACTGTCGCTCTCAGCACCGGCTCCGAGGTCGTCCAAGGCTTATTCCCGGCAAGTCGCTGCCTCGTGCTTCTACTTGGAAGCTCTGCGCTGATACCTTGACTCAGAATGGCCGCGACTTTGATCCATACGACATCCTTGCCAATGTCGTTGGCTCTCTACTTGCCCTGCTCGCATGCAGCTGGTACCACAAACGCATGCTGGAAAGACGTCGCGCCGCTCGAAACTACCACATCGTTCCAGGCGATGAGCACCACGTCGAGCTTGGAGACACACCTACAGATCAGGAGACTGGGCTCATGCCTAGCTCCGATGCACCCAACGTCACCGAAGAACTGGACAACTGGGACGAGAATGCCGAAGACTGGGAGGATGATCAGATACCAGAGAGCTCAGGAGGAAAGACTGCTCAACAAGGCAGCGCTGCTGAAAATCGATCCGACTAGAAGGCCCAAAGTTCATATCGAAATGAAGAAGCACGAGCACAAGACAAGTGAGCAAGACCAAGTTTGGGAAGTTCAACAATCGTAGCAGCCACGACCGCTTTTTTGCGTGCATTTGAAGTCTACCTAGCCGCTGTGCAGGAGAATGTAACAGTGCCCGTAAAGGTAGCTTCATGCTGACGCTGATAATCTCCGTTGAAGATGGCAGTCCGGCCTGTTCTCAATTTTTCTTTTGTGAAGCCATGAATGCATCCTCGTGTGCCTGCCAAGTCATACCGGAAGACAGACGCCACTTCAAATCCCGAAAAAACTCATCACATTTATGCGGCGGCACCGGGGACCTTGCCAACCTGCTGGGGGTTGATCTTCTTGCCGTCCTTGTTGAAGCGAACACGCGGGGGAGGGGCACGGTTGCGGCGGCCCTCGCGGGAGCGAACACTGTGTGTTGTGTTAGTTTTCCGTGTGCGACTCGGACAGCTTGTCTGTGGATTGCGCCCGAGGTGGGTGTTGTTTCCGGGATGAGGCATACCGAACGATCTTGCCGTGGATGGCGCACGAGACGCAGTACTGGAGCTTCAGGTACATCTTGGGGACGGCGTACTCGGCGAAGACGGAGGCATCCGAGATATCACCTGCATGAGTTTGATCAGTCGGCGTGTTCCAAGTGTTGGAGAGGCGATCTGGCGTGGATGGTGGAGTGCGATGGTCGAGTTCGATGGTGGAGGATCGGCGGAATCGACGTACGGATAGCGGCGGACTCAACCATGTTGCGGATGGTGAATCTCTTGACGGCCTTGTCCTTGGGAACGCATCGCGAGCAGTTGGAGCAGCGGACGGGCTTGACGTGGCCACGACCCTTCTTGTTGCGACCGCTGTACAAGCAATGTCAGCGCGACATTCGACGAGACATGTCAGAGACCGGCGAATTCGTACTTGGAGGCTCTCTTCTTGACCATTTTGACGTGTGTTGCGCGGATGACTCTTCCTGTTTACAGAAGAGTATGAAAATCCCAAAAAGGCGCTTTGTGGTGCTAGATTCGCTTCGCGAGTTTCGGCAGGGAAGGTGCGTGCCAGTGCTTGCCCAAATTCCAAGTGCGATCGGCCTTGGCAGCCCGTGGTTTTTCCGTACCACGCTTTTTGTTCTTTTTTCTTACTTTTATTTCCCAGTCTTCAGTCTGGCGAATATATGTATATTGTTGAGCGTCTACTTCAAATGGTTTGGCCGGTCGATGACCTTGATTCAGATGCTGTATGTACATCGAAAGACTAAAGCATCCTCGGCAGGCTTTTCCCAGCCTACTGCCGCAATGAATCGCTTGCCCTTCCACAGTTGAGCCTAGAGTGCCCCAATTCCATGAAGAGCAATTGGATCTCAAGATCGCACAACACTGCATGCTACGACAACCCCGAGGTTTACATTCTGCAAGATTGTGTTGATTCCAGCGCTCTACTACTACCATATGCTCGGACCCAGCTGAGGCTTAGAACCAGCGAAGACTCCAAGGGAGTTGATGCGATAGCATAATTTGAAGCCTTGGGACAATCCTGTCGAATGCTTTTTGCATCAACTTGCAATGCGGCTATCTACATATATCTCCTACGTCGCAGCTGATCATCGTTTTTGTTATTTTCTTGATGTGATCAGGGTCAGCACGATGCTCGGCGTTGTTTATATACTGTTATGGGGAAGGGAAACGCCAACTACCAAGTACCAACACGCTGCTTTTACTCGTCTCAATGAGGCATGCAGGATAAAATGGAGAATTACAGGAACCGTGTTGATGGGTGACTTGTACAAACCCATGCGCTGCTCTGCTGCGGGCCTGCGGCAAATGATGGCTGGTGATGATAAGGGGCTCCAAGGGTCGACCAAAAAACGTGATCAAAGTTTCCCCTGTGCGTTGTTTACAATCAGGGTGAAGCTCTCATCAGTCGGTCGGCAACGTAAATAGTTAGCTCTGGCCCTTCACCGCCCTCGCACCCACTTCTGACTGCACGAACCATGTCCGCGACTGGTACATATCGTGGCACTCCCAAGGACAAATCTAGAGGTCAAAATCCTTTCCAAGCTCTCGAAAGCCCCTCGGGCATTCCCAGACCAAAGTTAGAATCGGTCGCCAGCAACGCAGCGAGCGACATGTCGACACTCAGCGCAAGCAGGGCCAAGCAGTCCAAGAGAGATGAGGTGCGTTCGCTGATACAAGTGTATTCTGTATAGCTTGTCTGACGCATTGCTTCACCCAGGCCATCCGTCGCAAGATCGAGACAGACCTCAACAAGAAGAGAGCAAACCCTACTCGCGCACGCCAGACTCGCAAGGCTGCCCCTGGATCCGTTCTTGCTCTCAGACCCAGCCAGGCCCTCCAGATCAAGCCAAACACCACCGTGGCAGAGGCTGCTCAGCTCATGGCCGCAAAGCGAGAAGATTGCGTCCTGGTTACCGATGACGATGACCGTATCGCTGGTATCTTCACCGCAAAGGATCTGGCCTTCCGCGTTGTCGGAGAGGGCATCAAGGCCAACAGCATCACCATCTCTGAAATCATGACTAAGAATCCGCTCTGCGCCAAAACTGACACCAGCGCAACCGACGCTCTCGACCTTATGGTTCGCAAGGGCTTCCGCCACCTGCCCGTCATGGACGAGAACCACGACATCTCTGGTATCCTCGATATTACAAAATGTTTCTACGATGCCATGGAAAAGTTGGAGCGTGCATACAGCTCTTCGAGAAAGCTTTACGACGCCCTTGAGGGTGTCCAAGCTGAGTTGGGATCCAGCCAGCCTCAGCAGATTATCCAATACGTCGAGGCCATTCGTCACAAGATGTCTGGCCCAACCCTCGAGTCGGTCTTGAACGGCATGCCACCCGTCACCGTGTCCGTTCGCACTTCTGTCCGCGAAGCTGCTGCCTTGATGAAGGCTAACCACACCACTGCTGTTCTCGTGACAGACCAAGGATCCATTACTGGAATCTTTACCAGCAAGGATGTTGTTCTGCGCGTCATTGCTGCCGGCCTCGATCCCAGCAACTGCAGTGTTGTTCGTGTCATGACCCCTCACCCAGACTTTGCACCCCTCGACATGAGCATTCAGTCTGCACTACGCAAGATGCACGGTATGGAATATCTGAGTACCAATTGTGTATAGTTGACTGACAAGATCAGATGGACACTACTTGAATTTGCCAGTCATGAGCGCCGATGGCGAGATTGTTGGCATGGTTGATGTCTTGAAGCTTACCTACGCCACATTGGACCAGGTGCGTCCTTTCTCAAGAATTTCGCACGTTTTACATGAAACTGACGAGACACAGATCAACAGCATGTCGACTGGTGACAGCGAAGGCCCGGCCTGGAACAAGTTCTGGATGTCATTCGACAACGAGACCGAATCGATGATGTCTGGCGAAGGCGGCAGCCGTCACCCACAAACGGAGGACGGCAGGTCTCTAGTATCGCCAGAGATGTCCAGGCCAGGTGTCGATCGACTTGATAGTGTCATGCCCACCGACTCGGCCTCTCACACTGGCGGACGTGATTCACCAGACCAATCTGCATTCACGGGAGCAGGAGCTTCTTATGAGGATGTCCCCTTCCCCTTCAAATTCAAGGCGCCAAGTGGTCGCGTCCATCGTCTGCAAGTCACAGCATCGGCCGGCATGAGTGAGCTGGTCAGTGTTGTCGCAGAAAAGCTGGGTAGCGAAGCCGAAGCCATCGGCGGAGTGCCCACATTCGAGGACGGAAAACTCAGTCATACAGGATTCGCGCTCAGCTATCTCGACAACGAGGGCGATACGGTTTCCATTACAACAGACCGCGATCTGCTGGATGCCATCTCGCTGGCACAGTTGACACACCACGACAAGGTCGATCTGTTTGTGCACGATCCCGAGAAGGCACCACTCCCCGCAACGCTTGCACCACAACCCTCATTGGTGACGGTGACACCATCCGAAAGTCAGGTCCGTGAACGAAAGGTGACACACGACGAGTCAGACGAGGAGAGCGAGACAACCAAGCCCCGTCGAAAGGAGCGCCAGGTGGCAGCGGCACCGCCGCAAGAGCAGTTGATTGCGGGTGTACCCAATGAGCTGCTTCTGCCAGGAGCGATAGTAACGCTGGCTGTGGCCATCGTGGGAGTGTTTGCCATCTCGCGGATGTCGAGCAAGTAAGATGAGGGGATGATGTGTGCACATTCCTGAAGCGGCAGGATTCCATTTCTTAGCAGCGATACCACTGATGATTGTAGTCTACTTTAATTGAACATTCCTCTACCATTCAGGCCAGAGTCTTGTGAGGCTGTGATGTGTCATGGAACTGGGTAGTGCTTTGGTGATGGAAAGCAGATGGTGGCGGTCAAAGGTGTATCAAGACTCTTATCTGACGGAAAAGCACCGAAAGGGGGCCGAGGGTAGAGGAGTGAGTGGTGTGTATTATGCAGAGAGGGCAGATCGGGAGTAGCCGCTGCTCAGTCGGAGCTTGGCTGCGGACCCTGAGCGTCCAAACCAAACTTGCACCAAAAAAACATAATAATTACCTGAACAAGACGACAAACCCAACCTCGCCCATCACCTGCCCTCTCATCGACCCCATCGCTCCGGCTGGTCGCTTGCTTCCAAGAGCCATATCGTATCAATACATCCACGCCCCTTGGAATCTGGCTTCTACTTGTCTAGCTACGCCAGCTCCTAGAAACAAGCGGCGCTCTCGCAGCGGCGCCCGAAGACCTCCTTTGTAGCAACAAACAACATGTCTGTCCTTCCGGCAGAAACGCACAACGCCTTGGGCCAGCTTTTGCAGGGCCTCCAAGCCGCCGACAACAACATCAGAAGTCAGGCCGAGGAGCGTCTTGCAGCCGAATGGGCTCAAGGCAAGCCCGATGTTTTGCTCATGGGCCTAGTCGAGCAAATCCAGTTGGCTGACTCGCCCTCCGTATGCACCGCTTACCCGTCAATCTTGATGGCATAACGACTGACGTGCCCAGGCTCAATCCTTTGCCGCAGTCCTCTTCCGTCGCATGTCATCGCGTACCTCCAAAGACCCCGCTGGTCAGTCGCGCGAGCTTTTCCTTACTCTGCAAAAACCCCAACGAGATGCCATTCGCAACCTCTTGCTACAATGCATGGCAGCTCCCTCGGTTGTGGCACAGCCTTCTCTTCGCAACAAGGTCGGTGATGCCGTGGCCGAGATTGCCAGACAATACACGGACGAGGAAGTCTACAACGATGACAACACCCGGGACACATGGGGTGACCTCTTGGCTGCCCTCTTCCAAGCCAGCCAGTCGCCCGATGCCGGCCAGCGCGAGACGGCCTTTAGAATCTTTGCTACCACTCCTGGAATCATCGAGAAGCAGCATGAGGAGGTTGTCTTGGGCTCTTTCACAAAGGGCTTCAAAGATGACGATGTCGCCGTACGTCTGCTCCACGAAACCAGCCTTCAGTGGTGATTGACTAACCTTGATCAGGTACGACTGGCCGCCATGGATGCATTCGCTTCCTTCTTCCACTCCATCACCAAGAAGTCGCAGACCAAATACTACCCCTTGATCTCAGACATTCTCAACATCCTGCCTCCGCTAAAGGACATGTCCAACTCGGACGACCTGACCAAGGCGCTGGTCGCTATGATCGATCTCGCCGAAGCTGCCCCCAAGATGTTCAAGCCTTTGTTCAACGAGCTCGTCAAATTCAGCATTACCGTCATCCAGGACAAGGACCTCGACGACAAGGCTAGACAGAATGCCCTGGAACTCATGGCCACTTTTGCCGACTACAGCCCTCAAATGTGCCGCAAGGACCCCAACTACACTGCCGACATGGTCACTCAGTGCCTTTCTCTCATGACTGATGTTGGTGCTGACGACGACGACGCCGAAGAGTGGTGCACCACCGAAGACCTTGATCTGGACGAAGCTGACATGAACCACGTCGCTGGCGAGCAGACAATGGACCGTTTGGCGAACAAGCTGGGTGGCCAAGCCATCCTGCCTCCTACCTTCCAATGGCTTCCTCGCATGATCGAATCTGGTGCCTGGAGGGACCGTCACGCCGCTCTTATGGCCATCTCGGCCATCTCCGAGGGTTGTCAAGAACTCATGGAGAGCGAACTGCAACAGGTCCTTGATCTCGTTCTTCCCAGACTTACAGATCCCCATCCTCGTGTTAGATGGGCTGCATGCAACGCTCTTGGCCAGATGAGTACCGACTTCAAGGGCACCATGCAGACCAACTTCCACCAGATTGTTCTTCCTGCCCTGGTCGAGTCGCTCAAGTCTGACCAACCTCGCGTTGCATCTCACGCCGCTGCCGCCCTTGTCAACTTCTGCGAAGAGGCCGAGCGCGAAATCCTGACCCCCTACCTCGACGGTCTCTTCACAAATCTCTTCAACCTCTTGCGCAACACAAAGACCCGTTATGTCCAGGAACAAGCTCTGTCAACTATTGCTACTGTCGCCGACTCTGCCGAAGCCTCGTTTGCTAAATACTACAGCGACTTGATGCCACTTCTGTTCAACGTCCTCAAGACCGACCAATCTAAAGAGAACCGTTTGCTCAGAGCAAAGGCCATGGAGTGCGCAACCTTGATCGCTCTCGCAGTTGGTAAGGAGCGCATGGGTAATGATGCCCTTGAACTTGTTCAGATCCTTGGCAGCATTCAACAAGGCATCACGGATTCCGATGATCCTCAGGCTTCTTATCTGCTGCACTGCTGGGGCCGTATGTGTCGCATTCTGGGTGCCGATTTCCTCCCATACTTACCCGCTGTCATGCCTCCGCTTTTGGAGCTGGCCAAAGCAAAGGCCGATATTCAGCTGCTTGATGATGAAGAAAACCTGGAGCAAGAAGAAGGCTGGGAGCTCGTGCCCCTCAAGGGCAAGTACATTGGCATCAAGACTAGTACACTTGATGACAAGCATATGGCGATTGAGCTCATTGTCGTGTACGCCCAACATCTGGCCGCAAGTTTTGAGAACTATGTGCTTGACATCATGGAGAACATTGCCATTCCTGGTTTGGCCTTCTTCTTCCACGATCCTGTGCGTCAGGCCGCTGCAAAGTGTGTACCTCAACTTTTGAACTGTTACAAGCTCGCCCACGGCATTCAATCACCGCAATTCCGCCAACTCTGGACATCCACCATCGCCAAGGTTCTGGAGGTGCTTGAAACCGAGCCTGCTATTGAGACCTTGGCTGAGATGTACCAATGCTTCTATGAGTCAGTCGAGGTCAGCGGTAACGGCTGTCTCACCGCTGACCACATGGTCACTTTTATCAACTCGGCCGAGGGAGTGCTCAAGGACTACCAGGGCCGCGTAAAAGAGAGACTCGAGGAGGCAAACGAGCGGGAAGATGGCGAGGAGGCGAGCGAAGAGACTCTTTTCGCCATCGAGGACGATCAAACGTTGCTTTCCGACATGAACAAGGCTTTCCACACAATCTTCAAGCACCACGGCACAACGTTCTTGCCCTTCTGGCAGAAGCTTATGCCCTACCTCGACCAAGCACTCGTAAACCAGGATCCTACACAAAGACAATGGGCCCTGTGTATTATGGACGATGTTCTAGAGTTCTGTGGTCCCGACTCGTGGGCGTTCGAGAGCCACATCGTACAACCCTTGGTTGACGGCATGCAAGACGACGTTCCTGCCAACAGACAAGCTGCGACATATGGAGCTGGTGTTGCAGCACACAAGGGCGGGGCACCATGGTCAGACTTTGCAAACGCCAGCTTGCCGCTTCTGTTCCAGGCAACTCAGAGACCCGATGCTCGCACCGGTGATCACGTATTCGCGACTGAGAACGCCTGCGCTAGCATTGCCAAGATTCTTCACTTCAACAGCTCCAAGGTCAACAACATTCAGCAGGTCGTTGAGGCGTGGATTGGTACATTGCCCGTCGTCAACGATGAAGAGGCTGCTCCCTACGCTTACGCCTTCTTGGCTCAGCTGATCGACCAGTAAGTTTCTAGATGTCGAGTCAGATTCCAAGTTACTAACATCGGCCCCAGACAAAACCCTGCTGTTGTGCAGCAAGCAGCGCGCTGTTTCCACTTTGTCGCTCTGGCTCTCGAGGCCGAGACTCTTCAAGGCAGAACCGCTCAACAGGTTGTGCAGTCTGCAAAGGCTCTTGTTACCATGGCATCCTTGGATGCGAACCAGCTGCTCGCTGAGATGTCACCGGAGGTCCAACATGCCGTTCGCGCCTTTTTCGGCTAGATCTCAGAATGACGTCTCGTGATGGAAGATGATCAGCATTGGAATCCGGGTACTGTTTACACCTTGTTGGTGAAGGTAGTTAGATGTTGATGACGACAACGGCCGTCAAACACGACCGACATTGCATTGACCCTTGGGAGGCATGTTGGAGGATAGGGAGGACAAGTCACATCTGATACTCAACGCGGATACCGATCGATACGGATCCATTGGCAAACTTTAAAATACATTTGATAATCTTGATCCGCCTTGAATTCTCGTTCGGATGTCCTTTATGTATGACTTGAATGTCCATATCATCATTGGCAATAAGATGAGACTTGTGGGCCGCATATATTCGAAGCGGTGGCCGGTCTATGTTGGTGGTGGTCAGGCTGTCCATTGATTCTATGCATCTGCATAGAGTCTTTCTTTGGCTACCGCACCGTGTGTTGCTGAGCCGCCAGGTGCGCTCGTCTGAAATGACACGAGACTTTTTTTTTGAGTGTCAAGGCGAGTGAACGTGTCGAACTTTTTGGCGATGCGACATGTTTTCATGCTTGACCGCTTTGCTGGATATCAGTCTGCAACTGGAAGACCTGAGACAGTGTCAGAAAGTGAGATGATCAATGACTTGACAGTGTAGGACTCACAGCCATTTTCTTCTCTTCGCTCTTGGCTTGGATGTCTGAAATCTGCTTCTCGATGCGGTTGCTGAGAGGTGTCAGGAACGCAACACGACACGGGATCAAGAAACATACATCTCTTTGTCGATGAATTCCAATCTGCCATCTACAGTGCTTTTCGCTTCGGATGCATCTTGCTTTAGCAGAATGGGACCGACGAGCTTGTAGATATTGGCATGGTCGTCAAGGGTTGCGAATTCCTATCAAGAGAGTCAGGTCTGGATTGCACAAAGACAAGGAATTTGGTACGAACGCTCTTCACACGCTTGTTTTCTTGTTGCTGGGATTCGAGCTTTTGTCTGGCAGCGACAGTGGTCTGCAATTCTTTGATGACAGTTTCAGCCAATGCCATGACAAGCGGTGGATGGCCATGTTTATATACCAGATTGAAGAGCAGTGTACTCGTCGGACAAAGCCTGCAGTTGCTTCTGTTGCTCGGGGGTAGCCATTTTTCCAATCACGGTCTTTTTCTTGTGAAGATGGATACAGAACGGATGCTCTGACGGAGGAGGGCAAGATTGGCGGCGGCGGCGTGTTGATGTGTGTGGGGGAAGTCAAAGTGCGCCAACGCCAACGGGCACCTTCACACGGCGGGGAACGTCTAGCCTCTGTACACTGTTGGTTGTCTTCTCTCTCTCTCTCTATCTCCCTCTATCTCCCTCTCTCTCCCTCTCCCTCTCCCTCTCCCGTCCTGTCACGATTGCATATCTTGCCGTCCTGTGTGTCGTCCCGTGAGCGACCGTCGCCCCCAAACCACCTTTGATACACGACCCCGGCGCATCTCGAGCACGCAGTGCCACACGTCACTACACAATCCACCATGAGCAATACCGACTTCCTGGGCCGTGCCATTGATGTCGTCAAGAAGGCCATCGAGCAGGACACGGCGGGCGAGTACGAGAAGGCCTACCAACAATACTACCAAGCCCGTATGTTGCCCATCAAGCCCCATCGACGATTGACACTGACTATGTCCCAGTGGAACTGTTCATGCTCGCCCTGAAATGTATGCCCAGTCTGTCACTCCCGTCGTCGACTCTCGTTAACGTCTGCTACAGGGGAGAAGAACGCAAAGTCCAAGGAAATGATCCGCGCAAAGGCCGCCGAATACATGGAAAGAGCTGAGAAACTGAAGAACCATTTGGCTGAGCAAGACACAAATCGGAAGAAACCAAGTGCAATGGGCGCGAACGGCAAAGCCTCGAATGGTGGCGCCAAGGGAAAGTACGCAACACATGGATCTCCCCTGCTCGTCTGCACGCGCTGACGCACGCTCTCAGAGATGACGAAGAAGAGCAAGACGCAGACTCCAAGAAGCTCAGAGGTGCCCTCGCTGGCGCCATTCTGACCGACAAGCCCAACATCAAATGGGAGGACGTCGCTGGTCTAGAACAGGCCAAGGAGGCTCTGAAAGAGGCCGTCATCCTGCCCATCAAATTCCCCCATCTATTCACTGGCAAACGTCAGCCGTGGAAGGGCATTCTTCTCTATGGTCCTCCCGGTACTGGTAAATCATATCTTGCCAAAGCCGTCGCAACCGAAGCAAACAGCACTTTCTTCAGTGTCAGCAGTAGTGACTTGGTGAGCAAGTGGATGGGTGAGAGTGAGCGGTATGTTCTTCTATTTCTCTCTTTGCCATGCACATCACGGAACTGATTCTTCGCTTCAAGCCTCGTAAAGCAACTCTTCGGCATGGCCCGAGAAAACAAACCCTCAATCATCTTCATCGACGAGATCGACGCTCTTTGTGGTCCCAGAGGCGAAGGCGAGTCGGAAGCTTCACGGCGTATCAAGACCGAACTTCTCGTGCAAATGGACGGTGTTGGCCGTGACTCAAAGGGTGTCCTCATCTTGGGTGCCACCAACATCCCTTGGCAGCTCGACTCGGCCATCCGCAGACGTTTCCAGCGACGAGTACACATCAGTTTGCCCGACATGCCCGCCAGAACAAGGATGTTTGAGCTCGCTGTGGGGTCAACGCCATGCGAGATGAAGTCGGAGGATTACAGAACTTTGGCGCAGCTCAGCGAGGGTTATTCTGGAAGTGACATTACAATCGCCGTGCAGGATGCTTTGATGCAACCCGTACGAAAGATCCAGACCGCCACACACTACAAGAAGGCATGTCGCTTTACACAAACTACCATCCGCCTGCAGTGCTAACCTTTTTCCATCTGTAGGTCATGGTCGATGGCCAAGAAAAACTCACCCCCTGCTCACCGGGCGATCAAGGTGCAACCGAAATGACCTGGATGGACGTAGAGACGGATCAATTGTTGGAGCCTCCGCTCATGGTCAAGGACTTTGTCAAGGCCATCAAGGCTTCGAGACCCACCGTCAGTCAAGAAGATCTCAAGCACAATGCAGAGTGGACTGCAGAGTTTGGAAGCGAGGGCGCATAGATCCTCTTGGAATATTATATCAAGATCAGTGAGATATCTGGGTTTTTAGAGCCGAGTGGTTTCCAGAGACTTTCTTCTTTCTGGTTGTTGTTAGCATCATGTCTGTATACCATGTGCTCCATGGAGCGAGCTTTTTTTGCTTTCAAAGTGTGACATTCAGTCCAATCGTTTCTGTCATGATGTGACGATCCGTCGCGCAATCGGAGATGGAATTTGAGCTTGCGCAGTAAAAGCCTTCTTGGAGATTCGGGTACTGTCTTCGCACGTCACAGACAAAGAATCTACGCTCGTGGTGAACTACTTCTTGATGGAGTAGCTGCTGCCATTGGCAACAACTTTCCCTTGCTCCGCCAAACCCGAAAGCAACCACCTCGTCTCATCTTCACCGAAGTTGTAACCACCAGGTACAACCATCTTCATCATCATCGTCACACGTGCCGCATCCATGGCACCGCCGTTCGTCAACATGCCCATCATAAACATCTCATACATCGGTTTGTTATCTTGAAGCACCGCATCTTGTGATTTGACGGCTGATATTGCAGCATCCGCTTGCATTTGTGCAGGAGCGGGGGCACTGCCTTCTTCGTCGGCCGAGGGTAATTTTTCAAGCACTGTGTAGACGTCCGGGCGATCTTCCACCAAGACGCGGTGGCCTACCCAGAATGCAAGTGCGTTGCGAACTAGCATCTCATCCATAGACAATGCTTCCTCCAATTCCTGCACCGATTTTGAAGTTGGCCCCGAAGTCGTGTCTTCCTGGTTTTGGAAAGCGTAGATGACGCTTGCCTGCCACGTCTGCACTCCTTCAAGCTTTACAGTGCGGTCCTCGAGCTCGATTTCGACTGTCGCTTTGCCGAGTGCAGAGAGCCAGTGCAGTTTGCGCAGATTCTTGACACGTTCAAAGTCTTGTTCGAAGTTCTTTTGAAGGGTGGCGATGGGCTCTGGTACTGAAAACTCGTCCTCTCGTAGACTGGGCCAGAAGAATGAAGACAAGATCTGTGTGTAGAGGATCGCAGGCGAGTCGCCACTAGTATTTGGTCTGGTTTGAGGACGAAGAGTCTTGTTGATTCGTTTCGAGTCTTGTATGTCTCGTAGCATGACCTCGCATGATTGGAGACGGTCGGCTCCGAATCGAGTCTTGAACAACTCAACAAGACGAATCTATACACACATAAGTCTGGATACATTATGTATAAGCATATTGAAGTACTGACCTCTTTTTCAAGCTCGGCGTTGCTGTTCTCTGCGCTGAGCAAACGCTCTCCCAACAAAGACTGGACTTCTTTGATAAAGTCAGATTGCTCGAATAGTGTGAGCATGAAGGACATGACATCCTCGCTCTTAGATTTCTTGTAGTCTGTAAAATACCATCATTAGTGCTGAGCACGGCTCGAGGAAGAGCGTGAAACTCACCAGGTCCCGCGTCAATCGGGTCGGGCATCCACTCCATGTCATCCCAATCAAGGCCTTTGTTCTGATCTGCGTGTACTGTTTGACCCTCGGACAGATTTATCTCTCGGGCAAGATCGTAACATACGTCGTCTGGGTTGGCATTGCTGTCGTCATCCGCATCGGCCAAGAAACTGGCAGCGATGATTCTCACGGTATCGTCACGATGTCTGAGATAGGTACGCAGAGGTAGAGCTACCTTGTCCAAGAGCACACCGCGGGGGTCCAGTGTTTTAAAGGCCATGATGACATTGATGTATATGCTGAGAAGCTCAGAGGTTGTGACACCAGCATGTAATAGGCGTCGAGTCAGCTGCTGTGTGAAGGATGTCGCAATCAAGATTTTGAGTTCGGATGAGTGCATGCACTCTTTGAGATCTAGTATAGCGCCTGTTGAAGCAGGCCACGACTTGACATAATCAAGAAGATGCTTGATTCGGTGTCTTGCTAGACGCTCGAGGATGATGACTTTCCAGTCAAGTAGATCCTTCGATGTTATACCGTGTGCTGCTGCGGCAAGTGTGGGAAGAAGTTGACGTTCCAACCACAGGTGTAATTGGTCAACGACGCTCTCACGTCCTATCCAGTCGACCTTCATGGCAGGACTTTGCACGAAGCTATCAATGGCGGCGTAGACAACGCGTGCCATAGCACGCTGGGTATCATAGTCCATCACGTTTTTTCTCTAGAGGTCGTCTTGGATATAAAAACATTGTGCATTTCTGCATTTAGAAGTTGCATGGAAAGAGAGTTGTAACTTGTAAACACAAGGGCAAGCAAAGCGCTTGGCATGGCCGCTTTCTCCATCTTTTGCGTCTCGTGCACGCTCTCAGTCAATAATGCCACTGATTGAAAGGATGTACAAAAGACACGTTGGCCATGATGCAGCGGCACTTGGATCTCTTGGTAGATGGGACCAGAAAATATCTGACTCTTGATGCTCGTGTGTCCTCAGTAGAGAGATGATGCATGTGACCGGAGGCCGATGTGACGGCATCTGAGACTCATGTGGCTTGGCATAGCCCCGGCATTGCATCAGACGGAGCCCCTAGGCAACATGGCGACCTAGACAAAAGAATCCCGACATCGACATGAAGATCCTCTACATTGGCGTATGCTTGACGCAGACTGCGGACATGAAGACGCTCTGGTCTAACGCATGCACAGATCCTAAAGAACGAAGACAAGCCGGCCGTCGAGCTGTGCGCCGAGCGTGACCTGAGCAGTTACTCTCGCTTCACCCGCTCCAGTGTCGGCGAGTTCATGTCGCTCTTCACAAAGACGGTCGCCGAACGCACCAAACCCGGCCAACGCCAGGACGTCGAAGAACAATCCTACACCTTCCACGCCTACGCCCGCAGCGAGGGCGTCGCCGCCATCATCATCTCCGACCAGGAATATCCCGCCCTTGTCGCCCATCAGCTCCTCTCAAAGATCCTCGACGAGTTCCTCTCTCGCTACCCTCGCTCCGCCTTTGCCAACTCCAATGCCGAGCTGCCTTTTCCTCCCCTCAAGGAGTACATTGTCAAGTACCAGGACCCTCACGCCGCAGACAGCATCATGAAGATCCAGAAGGAGTTGGACGAGACCAAGATTGTCCTGCACAAGACAATCGAGAGTGTCTTGGAGCGTGGTGAGAAGATTGACAACCTGGTCGCCAAGAGTGACGGCCTCAGTGCACAGAGCAAAATGTTCTATACTCAGGTATCGCCCACCTGTCCCTTGAGATACGTTTCTGCAAGACTCCATGCTGACATTTTTACGAACAGGCCAAGAAGCAGAACTCTTGCTGCATTGTCATGTAGCAATTCTAATGATACCCACTTGTTCTTTTTCCCCTCTCTTCTCAATCGCTCCAGTGTGCAGTGTAGAAGCGCCTTGTGAACGCTATGCTTGCACTTTCTTAACAAAGCAAATCCGTAACCAGTTTGTTGTTGAGACCGGGTGTATCTGGTCAAGAATCAAGGACAAGCTTCACACTCCAGCCATGCAGCCCCGTGAGCCGCACCTCCGCACTTCTTCAATAACCCAAGCCATGCGAGACGCGTCCATCGACCATCCTCAACTCAACATGCCTTCTCCAGAGCTCAGCCACGCAATCGACCATACCTTACTAGACCCACTCCAAAAGCTGGTCAAAAAATTGTGTGACGCATCACCTCAAGCGCGTGCACTCGTCGAGCAAGAACTCTTGGCCGCACCTCCCACAATCATAGATCTTACAGAGGACGAGCAAGACCAACAACGCGTCACGAGTGCTCAAAACAAAAGACAGCGCCACGCCATGTGCGCCAACTGCAAGCGAGAATTCGACGTTACCGAAAACGACGACGAGAGTTGTCAACATCATCCTGGTACGAAAAAAAAAGAAAAAAGAGAAAAAAATTCCTTTCAGTTTCCTGATATTGGCTTTTTGAAGTTTTGGTCAATTGATTCGGGGCGAAAACAGGCAAACTCGAAATCGACTGGGATGGCGACTTTTGGGCTGACCACGACGAAGACTGTCATGGCGAGATCGACCTGCATCTCGCAGAAGAGTTTCCCGAGGGCTTCAAGTGGGATTGCTGTGACGAGCTTGCGACTGAGGAGGGATGTACAGTCGCACCGCACAAGGTCGACGAACGCTTCATACCAGAAATGAAGAGACGCAGGCTGTTGGGCTGAAATGCATGATTTGTCTTTGGCTGCAAAAGAATAATCTTATACGTTGGATATGTTGGTGATGTGAATAGTGATCAAGTACACGAGAGACGATGAACAGATCTCATGAAAATTGAAGGCTTATATGTCTTCAAGATGCACAGATATATCCGAGTAGCTAAAAAAACAAAATCCAAATCAATGCTCTGCAAAGACAGTATGAATCTCAGGGAACAAAAAGAAAGGCCCAGCCATTATAAAATTGTAAAAATGAGACACAAAAGAGGGAATCAAGAAGAAGAGAAAAGCGAAAGAAACGAAGCCATGTCTTCCAGACAATAAAAATCCTGTGCTTCACGAAGCAGACGAAAAAGAAAGCCATCTAGGCCTGGTCAAGGACAACAAGCGTACTCTTGCGGTTGCGCACGTCTACGAGCTTGGGTCGAAGTGGTTGCTTGCTAAACACTGGCATAGGTGTGCTCGGGTCAAGAACGGCAGGAGACTTGGCCTTTGCTGGTGAAGGCACACTGAGACCACCCGGAGAAGCTCTGCGTACCACGCTGATTTGTCTAGCAATACCAATCTGAGGACCAGAACGCGTCTTGCGCTTGGCTGCGGTGTCGTCGAGCGAACTCGTACGCGGTGGATGTGGGCGATCGATTGAAGCTGCCTGCTGCTCTTTTTCAAAAGCAGGAGGACTGCAGCGACCCAGTGCCTTTGGAGGAATTGGTGGTGCGGCCATCGTGGGTGTGTCGTTCCTCCAGTTCGGGTCCTTGAGCAGAGAAATCGTCTGCATTGCCACGGCATCGTGAATATACACGTCAACGTCGGCGGTGTGGTCTTCGTCGTCTTCATCACTGTCATCGTCGTCGTCGTTGACATCGAAACTGACAAAGGACTCTGCATCCGAATTTGGCGTCTGCGGCAGAGATGCATCGCTCCACATATGCGAATTAGTGGAGCATGCGGAAGAATTGTTGGTGGTACTGGGAGCCTCGCTTTGCTGCTGATAACCAAGGTTGGAGGGTGTCAGAGCGCCTGGAGGTGCGGTCTGTGAGCGCAACAAGCGCGGTGTTGCCCCTGTGCGGTAGATGGGGACTGGAGTGGCAACTTGAGAGCCATCTCCGATCATTTCAGCTGTTACTGGAGTACGGCAACTGAGGTTGGGTGATGTCGCTCTGCGTTGGAGGGCAGGAGATTCAGGAGCAAGCTGATAGAATAATTAGCCTTATCATTCTCGATACACTTGACAGAATCCAGAGCCTTACTGTTCCTGGCGCTTGGTTCGGCAGGTTTAGCTGTTTCACAACTGTTTGTCGTCTTTCCATAAGTGATGTTTGAGGTTTCAGTAGCTTCTCAAACATGACGCTGTAACGCTCCATTTCGACAGCAGGAATATTCACGTTGAGTCGACGTTGAGGATTCGTCTCAAGAGGGGTCGACGGTATCGACGGACCACTGGTGTGTGATGCGGCATCGAAATACTGCGACATGGTAGATTCTGCACTAGGACTTCGTGCAAATGATTGTTGTAGTGGAGGCTCCAAATGTGCCAGATTCGCAAGTTCCAGTCGAGGTAACACGGAAGGGTCAGCCAAGCTCTTTGTGAAGTTTGCTCGAGAACTCTGCTTCTGCGTGTTTCGCATCTTGTCTACAGAGATCGAGTTCCGGTCAAGCTTTTTAGTGTCTTTGATGGAAGCTGCTGGTGAAACCTCCTTTGAAGGAGCTTTGCTGCTGGTGAAGTCCTTGCTGGCTGTTTTAGGAAGTGCAGGTGGAGGTACAATATCTGCTGGATTAAAATCTGGAAGCGGTGGTTTTGACTGCTTCCGTGAGAAGAACGATCTCCAGGTCCCAGATTTTGATTTGCGCAGATGTGGTTCTTTACGCGGAGCGACAGAGGCGGCTTCAGCTTGAATATGAGGAACTTCAATTGTCTTCTGCTCTTTAGGTGGGAGAGGGTTGATCGGTGTGGTCATAGACCGCTTAGGTCCCCGTGGACTTTCGTAAGCCACACCAGGTGTGGAGTGATTAGCATGCATAGTCAGTCTGGGCGTTGTCGTTCGTGGTGATGGGGTCATCGACATTCTCCTTAGGGGACCATTAGGTAACTTGAAGGCGCGTGAATCCGTGAAGTTGGTTGCAGAAGGAGGCGGTGGCAGCTCCGAGTATGTTCCTTGTGTAGCAGCCTTGCTTGCAGTTTGAGGCCGTGATGCACTAGGAGAGACAGTCTGTTGTTTTTTCCATGATGAATCGTTGTTGCTGTGGGCACTTTTGACGGCACGTGGTGTGTCGTTCTTCACGTCGGTATCCTTTGCTTGCTGTGTTGCAGGCGCATCATCCTGCTTCTTGCGCATGAAAGGACTTTCTTTGCGACGCAGAGATCGAGACCTCTCCAGGAAACCCATACTGCTTGACACACGACCTGCGGTGGTGGAACTTGAGTTGAATCCGGACTGTTGGACCTGCCAGGTAAAGACTGCTTAATGCCCCACTAACGAGAGACTGAGAGACCGAGAAAAGATAACGAAAGAAGAGAGATGTGATGGATTGAAATGACAGCAGTTCACTTTGACAGAGCAAAGTTGAGCGAGGGTTTGAGAGAAGGGACGACGTTCGGAGCGTCTCACGATTGTTTCTCGAGAAGAACGAAGAGAAGAATCAGGTTCATGAGAGGCACCACCACCCATGCTTACCGCTGTTCGCCATCGGCAACCTACAGGACCCACGCGGTATCAAAATGCATTGGTACCTGCGTCAAATTTATGGCGTGCCCCCATCTGTGCTTGCTGTGTCTGGCGATTTGCACGGGGCGCATTTTAGCACGCCCACAAGGACGAGCTGGTCTGCGCCGTCATTTGAGAGGCCCTGACGATCTCTTGTAAAGGCGCGCCGTCTCAGACACGTCGCAGGGTGCTGGCAAATTGCCTGTCAAGAGTGGTTTCGTGGCGTTTCAGATTCTCGGCAATGAAATTGTGATTGCTTGACCGTCTAGACACAAACTTCGATCGATATGACTGAAAGCCTCTCGAGTTTTGATTTCATTTCGAAAAAGTAGGTACTTGAGTAGGGCTGTCGAGTTTTGGTCGCATGCATATTATATTGCGATAATAGAAACTAAAGAATCGTGCGCCATGAGTCGTCGGGGACGAGGAAAAAACGGGTATCACCATGCCACTTCGTATTGCGCCCATAAACGCCACTTTGCCGAGCCCATCTAGAATAGAACTACCTCTGCACCTGCGTCAACTATCAAAAAGCTGCATTTCCCAAGTTGTGCTCCTTGATGTAGTCTGCTCCTTTTTCGTGATATTCTGCTCGTGACACAAAAGACTGCCTCGAGGTTGGACTCGCGGCCCACTCCACAGCGCCTTTCCAAGCGTCGAGAACAGGGTCTTTGGCTCTGCGTACGCCAAGCGATATATCTGCAGGCAGAACAGCACGCAGCTCATTGCGTAGACGTTCCTCGAATCCTTGGAAATGTGTGTAACCACCCGTAAGGAATATATCCTTGAGCATGTCATCACGTCTTGAAGAGCCCGAGAGTCGCTGTGTGATGATATCTTCCGCGATCTCCACAATGCCTGCCTGGTCAATGCCTGCGATACCGGGTTGGAAGATCACTTCGGGCACGCGGATGCGCTCGACATTCAGATGTATCTGGTTCAGTTCTCGTTGACTCTCGGGGTCGAAAGGCCAAGGACCACGCAAGAACGAGTGCAGCACACTCTTCGTCCAGTCCTGTTGTGCTTCTTGCGTACTCTGTTCTGTAAACGTCGGGTCGTACTGCAGAAGCTGAGCCTCAATGTTTTTGAGATTGGCACCAAGGTCTTCCTCCTCTTCATCATCGCTTTGGTCGCCAGTGGCGATTTGACGATAAATACCCCAGTCAGCATCGTCTGCGCCAAAGTTGTCATCATCTCCGCCCCGGCGACGTTTCTTGGGGTTGTCTGACGCTAGATTGGCAATATTTTTCATTCGGATCTGACTCGCAAGTGACTTGCGGTTTCCGAGGTCCGCCTTCAATCGGTCACGTTCTTTGATGCGCTGAATCATGTTCTGACGAGCGACTCTCCGCTCCTGCAACCAGCTCTCGAGATCGTTTTCCCGGCGTTCGGTATCCAGACGCTCCTCTTCAGCTACTCTGGCCTTTTCGCGCTCTTTTTCTGCCTTTGCGCGAGCGCGAGCGTCATGATTAGACTTCATCAAACGTTGTTGACGCTTCTGTTTCAGTCCCTCCTCATCAAGCTCTTCGTCAGGAATGTCCAGCAATGGATACGTTGGAGGCTCTTCTGGCTCGTCGATATCACCAACGTCTTTGTTTCTCTGCTTTCGAATGGATCTTTCCATATCCTTGACCTTTCGCTCCAACTGAGACTCGTCATTGAAGTCATCAGCTTCGAGCATGGTGCGAGCGTCTTTCTTGGTGGCAGTTGCAAGCTTCTGCTGCAGGTCCTTGTAGTATTCCAGCTCCTGCTCTTTGCGAATGAGCTTTTCAAGTCGCATCTTGGCGGCTTGTTCTTGCAGCCTTCGTCCGCTCTCTTTGCGCTTCTCGGCCGCTCTTGCAAGCTCTTCTTCGGTCTTTTGGACCACCTCTTTCTCAGTGAAGGGCAGTTGCACAACCACGTCACGGTCTTCCAAGCCAGTCCAGTCTAGGTAGCGTGCCATCTCGGCGTTGTAGTCTTGGGACACATAGCAGTGCTGACGGACCAAATCTTCAATCTGAGTATCGTTGATCTTGCCAGGCAGCGCGGGGTATTTGGTACGTAGGAGCTTGTTGAGGTAATCGGCACATTGCGAGCGGCCCCAGTCCAAGCGCGTAGCTTGAGCAAAGAGTGGCTTCGAATCCACAACTGGTAGCAGATGAGTCGAAGTGTGTGCGGATGAAACGACAAGGCCAGTACGTCCGCCATTGTGCGAGTAGGAGAACAATGAATCGATGCCGTATGCGGCCGAGGGTACACCGTAGAGCTCAAAGAGAATCTCAGACATGGTTCGCTTCGAGTACTGGAGGTTGGCCAATGGCTCGGTCATGACGACAGGACGGTCGACGTGTCCCTTGGAGCCGTCGATGCCCAATTTGATAAAGATGTAGTCCAGAGCACCCTCCAAGACGTCCCAGTTGTTGATGATGTTGCTTCCAGGCTCATACAAGTTCTTTGCCTGGCCTCGAGCTGTGCCGTCAAAGTAGATTTCGGAGCCGATGAAGTTGAGCTTGCGATTCAGCTTACGATCGGTGTATCGAGACATGAGCGGGGGCAGAGACAGGCGAGGGCTTCGGTCGGATTGCCATCCAGCACGGATGTTGTACGAGCCTGTAGAGATCAGCAATGGACTGGGAGCAGGTGTGCAGATGACGCGATAGAGCGAACACACCATTGTCGATGACTATGGCGCTGTCGGGAGCGCTGTTGCGATAGGCGCTTTGCTCGACGGCATGATAGCCCTCGTAAGGAGGTTCGCTGACATTGTACGGCCGCGCTGGACGGTCGGGCGGCGTGTTGCGACCGCTGTGGGATTCGGACTTGAGGTCGTAGATGCGGTAAACCATGCTGCTCGAATGTCTATGGCATGACGAGGCAAGGATGGGAAGCAAGAGTAGGCTGACTGTCTCTCATCGACATCTGCTTTCCCCACAACCCTGTCCAGCACGAGCCTCGATTCTTGTCACCAATCATCCATCAATATTTCCTGAAGGACATCAAATCGAATCGAATCATTGTTTCCTGTAAATCGCATGGCAGGATTAGTGGATTGTTCTGTGGTCCACGCGCCTCATCTAGCAAACACAATGCAGGCGCGTCATCTCGACTGCTCCATCTTCCGCTCAGAAACCACCCTGCCTCGACTCGATGGTATGAATCACAGCACGTGAAAGTGGAGACATCACCGATGATATAGTCAACGATCTTGCTATTCTGTTTGTAAAGAACTATGGCATATGGAGTACTGCCGCACAGCTATTCATGACACTGCGCGAGAATAACCGTGCCTGCGGATTCGGAATCTGAAAACCGCTCCCTTTTACGGTATCGCCGCACTTGGTGCATTTGGCAATGAACTCGGATAGCCATATGGAAGTGGATCTGGTGACCAAGCCTCGAAGATAACGGCATCGTGTCCGGTGGAATGAGTTTGAGCTGCAAAACCCCGTGGCTCGATATTTGACAGCAGTCTGAACCATGGCACAATCTCGTGTGCTGCCACTCATTCCATCGTCGACCATGTAGAGCCCGATGCTGCCCTACTAGCAGTACATAATAGAGGTACCGAGTGGCCTTTTGGTAGGTTGCCAGGTGGAAACGAGTTTCTGGTTTTCGTACAACAACCTAGAGATATGATGGGAAGAAAAGTGCCAGTAAAACAATGTGATGTTCATGACGCTTCACGAAGGTTGTCGGTCGCTGAGCTTGTTAGTCGGAAACCCTTGTAAAAGATTCGACACTGGATCAAGGTACCTTCCAGATGGAAGAGAACATTTGATTGGTAGTTCTTGAACATCTGTGCAACGAGCTCGACATCCATATTGTTGATATTGATCTCCTACGCTCGAAGGTCAGATCTCAACCCGAGATGGCCAACATGGCACAAACCTGAAGACTCTTGTTCAACATCATGACGGCCTCGTTCAGTTTCTCCTGGACCCAAGGTAAATATGCTGCTGAGATGTTGTGATTGCGCATGTCAACCTACGACATTGGTGATGATGCGAGAAAGAAGGACATTTTGTTGATGTTCGTGAGGGCTCTCCTAGACGCTATTAGCAAGACACGATCGAACGTCTATTTCAGATAAGCCATACCATTTTGAATGATTGTTCGCTATGTTTACATTCTAGAGTCCGGGGCCTGTTTCGCTTTCCCGATCAGCCTCCAGTGGTCGCCGGGCCGAGCAGAGCGCTAGTCTCAGAATGGCAATCGCGGTCGACTGCGTCATGGTTCATGGTGAATCTCCAAAAGTCGCAGGCAAACAACAATTCCACAAGGCATAGCGATCCAACCTTGACCGCTCCCAGCATGTCAGCCACGATGCACACCGCAGAGACGCAATGGCTTGCTCAGCTCAGCGCCATGCGAGCTGCCATGGCCGAACTCAAGCTACCCCCGGGCGAAGACGTGCCAGCCTATGGTCAGCATGTCTGGACAGACGAGGAAGACTCATCGGAACCCACGAGTGGTGAAGACATCTGGGACCTCGTGGATGACGACCAAGAAGACGATGCATCCTTCAGCGACTCGTCCTACCCAGTCCACGACGACACTTGGAGCCCTGCATATGGCCCAGCATGGTTGCGCGAGAGACTGGCGTATGTGTCGTCTGGATTGAGCGTCGATGAACTGCAAGATCATATTGGCGCCATACTTGGTTCAGACAGTAGCGGTACGTGATGCCGTATGGCTTTGCCTTGGAGCTGAGCACGACTGACAGACGTTAGACGACGAGCTCCAAATGCTTCTTGCTGACACACTAGGCTTTGACGAGCTGGACCTCGTGACTGAGTGCATCGCTCACCGCAAACAGATTTTCACAGCTCTACAGCCTCCCACAAAGACCGAGACGAGTCGAAGGATTCTATCGCGACGTGAAAGAAAAGCTGCTCTACAACAACAAGACTTCCAGCACAAGTCTGCTACCTTGGCTGCCGCTCAGGATCGATCGACCGCTCAGTATCCTCATGTCTACCGAGCACACGATGCAGGAAACATGCTCTCTTCGCATGGTCGTAAGTACATGCTGCCGCTGGGAAGCGAGCGCACTGAGCACGAAAAGTATGAAGAATATTCAATCCCGCCTGCCAAAGTCGGCACGCTCGGCCTCGGTCAGTCGCTCGTCATGATCAAGGACATGGATACACTCTGTCAGGGCACTTTCAAAGGGTACAAGTCCTTGAATCGCATGCAAAGTCTTGTCTACCCTGTTGCATACAGGACCAGTGAGAACATGTTGATTTGTGCGCCTACTGGTGCTGGTAAAACTGATGCCGCCATGCTTACCATCCTCAATACTATTGCAAAAAACGTAACCCCGAACCCCACCGAATTCCCAGATGCCGCTGATCTTGCTGTCGCTCTCAATGATTTCAAGATTGTCTATGTCGCTCCCATGAAAGCCTTGGCTGCCGAGATCACGGAAAAATTGGGCAAAAGACTGGCCTGGCTAGGCGTCCAATGTCGTGAGCTTACTGGAGATATGCATCTCACCAAAGCAGAAATCGTCCAGACACAGATCATTGTTACTACACCAGAGAAGTGGGATGTTGTCACAAGAAAGAGTACTGGAGATACAGAGCTTGTTCAAAAGGTTCGCCTTCTGATTATTGATGAGGTACACATGCTTCATGATGAGCGAGGTGCTGTGCTCGAGTCCCTCGTAGCCCGCACGGAGAGACAGGTTGAAAGCACCCAGTCTCTGATCCGTATTGTTGGTCTCTCTGCTACGCTTCCAAACTATGTCGATGTCGCCGACTTCCTCAAGGTCAATCGCATGGCTGGATTGTTCTACTTTGACGGCTCCTTCAGGCCTGTACCTCTAGAACAGCACTTTGTTGGTGTCAAAGGCAAAGCTGGCAGCAAGACTTCTCGAGAAAATCTGGAAACTGTCGCGTTTGAGAAGGTGCGCGACATGTTGGAGAGAGGTCACCAAGTCATGGTCTTTGTACACTCACGTAAAGACACTTGGAAAACCGCCAAAACCATGTACGAGATGGCAACCGATGAGGGATGTACGGATCTATTTGACCCCTCGTTCCACGAAAAATACCAACAAGCTTTGCGCGATGTCAAGACATCCAAGGGTCGTGAGCTTAGAGAGCTTGTACCCAAAGGCTTTGGCACCCATCATGCTGGCATGCCCCGCTCAGACAGAAACCTCATGGAACGCTTGTTCGCAGATGGTGTGCTGAAAGTGCTGTGCTGTACTGCCACGTTGGCATGGGGTGTCAACTTGCCAGCTGCTGCCGTCGTCATCAAAGGTACTCAACTCTATAGTGCAGAGGCAGGTAAATTTGTGGACCTTGGAATCCTCGATGTTCTCCAGATCTTCGGTCGTGCCGGTCGTCCTCAGTTCCAGGACACTGGTATCGGTTTCATTTGCACCACTCAAGACAAGGTTCAGCATTACCTCACTGCAGTAACTCAACAGCAGCCTATCGAGTCTAACTTCTCCAAGAAGATGGTCGACAACCTCAACGCCGAGATTTCTCTCGGAACTGTGACATCGGTATCGGAGGCTGTCCAATGGCTTGGCTATTCTTATCTTTTCGTTCGTATGCAGCGGAACCCAATGGCTTATGGCATCGACTGGGCTGAGATTCGAGATGATCCCCAGCTTGTTCAGAGACGTCGGGAGCTGATTATCAAAGCTGCTAGAGTTCTGCAACAAAGCCAGATGATTATTTTCAACGAGACGACTGAGGAGCTTCGCGCAAAGGATGTAGGCCGCATTGCCAGTCAATACTATGTCTTGCAGTCAAGTGTTGAGATCTTCAATACTATGATGCGACCCCAGGCTACCGAAGCAGATGTGCTGAAGATGATCAGTATGAGTGGCGAATTTGACAACATCCAGTCCAAAGAACCCGAAGAGAAAGAACTTTTGCGTCTGCAGGATGAAGCTGCTCCCTGCGACATCGAAGGCGGCATTGGCTCGCAGTCTGGCAAGACTAACGTCCTCCTGCAATCGTACATCTCCAGAGCACGTCTGGAAGACTTTACCCTGGTATCTGACACATCCTACGTTGCACAGAACGCTGCTCGTATTTGCAGAGCTTTGTTCATGATTGCTTTGAACAGACGCTGGGGTTATCAATGCCTTGTTCTTCTGTCCATGTGCAAGTCTATCGAAAAGAGGGTCTGGCCTTATCAGCACCCCTTCCACCAATTTGAGATTCCACAAGCGGTCATGCGTAACCTTGATGAGAAGGGCTCAACTGCTTCTATTGAGGCGCTCAGGGATATGGAACCAGCAGAAATTGGACAGCTTGTTCACAACGGCAAGATGGGTTTCACCATTTCGAAGCTGCTTGACAATTTCCCCACGCTTACTGTCGAGGCTGAAATTGCACCTTTGAACAGGGATGTGTTGCGTATTCACCTCTACATCACACCAGACTTTAGATGGAACGAAAAGCACCATGGCAAATCTGAATCGTACTGGATCTGGGTCGAGAACTCAGAGACTTCTGAGATCTACCATCATGAATACTTCATCCTCTCAAGAAGAAAGCTCTACGACGATCATGAGTTGAGCTTCACCATCCCACTTACCGATCCACTCCCTTCTCAGATCTACGTTCGCGCTGTCTCCGATCGCTGGCTTGGAGCTGAGACCGTCACGCCCGTGTCGTTCCAGCATCTCATTCGACCTGACACAGAAAGTGTCTATACTGATCTGCTGAACTTGCAGCCCTTGCCAATTTCGGCTCTTAAGAATCCTCTGCTCGAAGAGATCTACAGCCAGCGTTTCCAGTTTTTCAACCCCATGCAGACTCAACTGTTCCACTGCATGTACCACACACCTGCCAACGTCCTTCTTGGATCTCCTACTGGCAGTGGCAAGACTGTCGCTTGTGAGCTTTCTATGTGGTGGGCATTCCGCGAAAGGCCTGGCTCCAAGGTTGTTTACATCGCTCCTATGAAGGCTCTGGTCCGTGAAAGAGTTCAGGACTGGGGACGTCGCTTGACAAAGCAAATGGGGCTCAAGCTCGTTGAGCTGACCGGTGACAATACTCCAGACACCCGCACGATCCGCGACGCTGACATTATCATTACCACTCCCGAGAAGTGGGATGGTATCAGTCGTAGTTGGCAGACCAGAGATTACGTTCGTCAAGTCAGTCTGGTCATTATTGATGAGATCCATCTGCTTGGCGGAGATAGAGGTCCTATTCTGGAAATCATCGTGTCCAGAATGAACTATATCGCTTCCCAAAAGAAGGGATCAGTCCGTATCGTTGGCATGTCCACTGCTTGTGCCAACGCTACTGACTTGGGCAATTGGCTGGGTGTCAAGGAAGGCTTGTTTAACTTCCGTCACTCCGTGCGACCTGTTCCTTTGGAGATCTATATTGACGGTTTCCCCGAACAGAAAGGTTTCTGTCCACTCATGCAGTCTATGAACCGTCCAACCTTCCTGGCCATCAAGTCTCACTCTCCAGACAAGCCAGTCATTGTCTTCGTTGCTTCACGTCGCCAGACTAGACTGACAGCCCGCGATCTCATCAACTTCTGCGGTATGGAAGAGAATCCTCGTCGTTTCGTACGCATGTCAGAGGATGACCTTGCCCTCAATCTTGCAAGGGTAAAGGACGATGCACTACGTGAATCATTGAGTTTCGGCATCGGTCTGCATCATGCAGGTCTCGTCGAATCAGACAGATCTCTTGCAGAGGAATTGTTCGCAAACAACAAGATTCAAGTGCTCGTTGCCACCAGTACCCTAGCTTGGGGTGTCAACTTGCCTGCTCATCTTGTGGTTGTCAAGGGCACGCAGTTCTTCGACGCCAAGACTGAGGCATACAAAGACATGGATCTTACAGATGTACTACAAATGCTTGGTCGTGCTGGAAGACCTCAATTCGACACTTCGGGCATCGCTCGCATCTTTACACAAGATGCCAAGAAGGCATTCTACAAGCACTTCTTGCACACTGGTTTCCCTGTTGAATCATCTCTTCACAATGTGTTGGACAATCACTTGGGCGCTGAGGTGTCTGCAGAAACCATCGCCACTAAGCAAGACGCTCTGGACTACTTGACATGGACATTCTTCTTCAGAAGACTGCACAAGAATCCTTCATACTATGGGTTGGAGATCTCTGCAGACGAACACAACACTATGGCTGCTCAGCAACTTGCCAACGAGTACATGGTAGAGATGGTCGACAAATCACTTTCTGAACTTGCAGATTCTGGTTGTGTTACTATCCACAATAATGGTGATGTTGATCCAACTCCACTGGGCAAGATCATGAGCTACTACTATCTAGCTCACAAGACCATCCGTCATCTGCTCAAGCATGCTAAACCAAATGCTACATTTGCGGAAGCTCTGGGCTGGATGTGTAGCGCAACCGAGTACGACGAACTTCCTGTACGTCACAATGAAGACCTGATCAATGCCGAACTGTCTGCCGCTTTGCCATTGAAAGCTGAGGAGGCAATGCCGGGACTGCCCATGTGGGACCCTCACGTCAAGGCGTTCCTTCTTTTGCAAGCTCACTTCTCACGCATTGACCTTCCCATTTCCGATTACGTTGGTGATCAAACTTCAGTTCTCGATCAAGCAATCCGTATCTTACAAGCATCGATCGACGTGCTGACCGAACTGGGATTCAACTCGAGCTGTGGCATGATGATGACTCTGCTTCAATGTGTCAAGTCTGCGCGATGGCCCGAGGACGGTCCGTTGGCTGTGTTGCCTGGTGTTGAACCGCCGAGAGAGCGTCAACATCTTTCATCTTCGAAGAGCCCCAAGCCGAAGAATCTGGTCGACGCGACCACCATGCCGCGTAAAGAGATGGAGACAGTTTTACAAAAACAACTCTCGCTCGCGCCTCCTCAGCAACCCCGTGCTTTCAAAGCCTTGTCCGCACTGCCCCAACTGCGCGTCAACGTGTCTGATGTCACGGCACTCGGTCTCAGCGTATCGGTGTCTCGTCTCAACCAGGCACTCAATCACGAATTCCATATGTACGCGCCACGATTCCCCAAGCCTCAATCAGAAGGCTTCTTCCTGGTCGTGGCAGATGTAAAGACCGATGAAGTGCTCGCGCTCAAGCGTATCTCGTGGCATGTGGCCGGGCAAGGCAAACAGACTTCACAGCCCAGTCTCAAACCCATTGCCAGAAGCAAGATCAGGTTGCCTCCTTCTGAGGGTGAAAGAATGGTTTCCGTCAAGATTGTCAGTGATGGATATATTGGTATGGAGTGGCATGTGGACGATGTTGAGATCCCAGCTCCTCCTATGGTCGTTGATGATGGTCTTAAGAAGAAGCAAGGTTGAGTTTCTGAATATAGAAAGGAAAAAAAGTCTTCATGGCAAATGAAAGCCAAACCTACTCAATCATTGATACTCCAATGTCTGTTTTTTTTTTTTTTTTTGTGAACTTGTTCGTACGACACAGATTCTTCTCGAAACTCGGCATATTACTGTTGTCGGGCCCTCAAAATTCACCAGCTGAAGAAAAAAATCGTACATACCTTGTCCTCCCTTTTTCTTCATGGCTCCCTGACGATGAGAAAACAATGGATTCAGGGGAGAGAAAAGAAAAAACGATGAAAGACGCCGAACATGGTTCGATGGACACAGAAAACCAAACGGTTCGTACTTTGGAATATATATAGCGGATGCAGCGGGAGAAGGGGGAATCACTTGGCACAAATGCGGGATATCAAACATTTCATTTCCTCCTACAACAAAAAGAAACCAAAAATGCCGATCCAAGATTTATTAAATGATCAAATTGACATTCGTACAAAGATGTATCATCAGCACGGATGTATATTTGAGATTTCTTTTTAAGTCATCGTGTTAAAGTAGTCTTGTAAATAAAAAAAAAACATTCATCATTAATTTGTGACGCAACAGAGGACGAAAATAGAAGGAAAAAAAGGAAAAAAATCGAATGCCCTCCTAAAGCAAAGCCGTTTTGCTCGCTATACATTAGTTCGCATGAAGTAAAGGAAGTGTTAAAAAAAAGGATTCCGACCATATTGGAACAAGAGACAACGGCTAACCGATCGCATGAGAAAATGGAAAAAAGGGTCAAGAAAGAGGAAAGCTTGAAAAGTGAAAACGAAAAAAAAGAAAAATCCTCATCTAAAAACATCCAAGTCCATCGTGAGATGGCTGGCAGGTATAGTACAGAATGGAAGAAAAGAGAATGAGAAAAACAAGGGTGGAAGGAAAAGGATCATCTCAAGCCCATATTGATCGGCATCCTCAGTGTATCAACAGTTTTGTGTGTGCACCAGGCAGCGGCATATACCCGCCATCTGGCGTAGATTCCTTGGAAAAGAAATCATGTCGTGAAATCAACAAAGCACCCCAAACTCCACGCTGCATTTTGAAAAGTCAACTATCCAAGCATTTTCGTCTTGTGGGCACTTGGCCTCACACCCGAGGTGCGTTGTCGCGTTTTTCTAACGTGCCAAAGAGACTCTCTGGAGGGATTCTGTTCAGGTTGGCATGTTGATCGGGCCGCAGTTGAGGCATAGGAACGTAGCCTTCCCTACGGCGGCGGTATCGCTCAACTAAGATGCCGACAACAACGAGGAGGAAGGTCAAGGCGCAGGCGATTGCAAGACCGATCAGTACGACAAGACCAAGAGCGAGGTGGTGTGCTGTAAAGTGTCAGTAAACAACTTCAAAATACTTTCAGATGACAATGCTTACATTTCGTGCTCAAGAAGTTGCTGGGATTCTGGACAAACATTCCACTCAAAGTACCCTGTCCGCCATTGGCTGTGGTAGTGAGAATGAAAGGCTGAAAGGAGGTTCCGTTGTAGAGAACGGCACTAGCGTTACCATTGTCCGGAAGCTCAATCGAACCGGTAATCAGTAAAACTTCGTTCGATGGAACAAGGCTGCTGAGCTGATGCTTCTCTGTAAGAGACACGATTTGAAGACCTCTGATGGCAGTGGCAGAACCAAAGCCATTGACAATGTGCCAGCTAGTGCCATCGAACTTTTGCAAGAATGCCGATCCGTTGGAGGATGTGCCTGCGACCCACCATGCGTCGTAGTTAGGGTTAGCTGGAGTCATGGCGGTGACGGGTCCAGGCAGGCTAGCTGAAGCACCCAGATCGGTGAAAGTCTGCTTCTTAGCATCATACAAAGCCAATTTGGTTCTGTTGCCACCTGCAGTAAAGTCTCCTCCAACAATCAACTGGTTGTTGTCTCTCCAGGTCATGGTGTTGATAGTGCCGCTAAGTCCAGAAGCGGGAGGCATCCACTGGCCGCTGGAAGTGTCGTACATGCAGAATGATGGGCAGGACATTGATCCGGCATTCTCGAAGTTGCCACCAATGTAGACATTAGAGGAGCTAGGTTGGGCAGCAATAGTGTTTACAGAGACCGAGTTACCAGCAAGGGCAGCAGGCTGGCTCGAGGCAAGCGCGTTGGTGGACAAATCCCAGACAACGAGACCGTTGATATCACCCCCGTCAGCATTGCCAGTGATCGAGCCGCCGGCAAAGAGGCTAGTGTCGCGAACTTCGAGAGCACGAACAGTCGAGTCTGAATTGATGGTGTTGGGCAGACCAATAATGTTCTGGCCATTAGTGTTGTCGATGATGACAAGGTTGTTGACGGTGGAGCCAGCAGAAGAGTTGGCCGTAAAGTGGCCACCAAGAATTGTCATGTTCTTGCCATTGTCGAGATAAAAGTAACCGACAGCGACACCTGTGATGTTCTGGTTGGTGGTAGCTCGCTTGCGCATGGATGACGATTCTTGCGAGGCGGAAATGGATATACCGAGCGGCGAGAGCGAAGGTCGACCAGAACCGCTGAGGGCTACTGCATCGCTCATGCCAATCTGCGAGGCAACCAGTGAGCCGGCAAGAAGTTGTCCATAGTCAGCAACCATGGTTTGTGCCATCAGACCACCGCTCAAAGACACAGTCGCGTTTGCGAGATTGTGAAGCCAGTTGCCTCTCGAGGGTACCCAAGCAGCAAAACCATTGGCAGAGTAAGTCGCATTACTGCCGACAGCATTGACACTGGTAAAGTCACCACTCACGGCAAGTACCATTTCCTGATCACTACCAGAAATGTTGAGCTGCAAAGGGACGATGGCCCAAACAGGGCCATTGACACCAGCACCAAGCGCTCTCCATGAATTATCGCTGACAGAGAAAGCAGCAATGCCGCTCAATCCTGGCGTCTGAGCAGTGACCGTGTTGGTGAAGTTGCCGCCAACATAAATCGTAGATCCATTCTGGTACATGGTGCGCACTTCCGAGTTGAGTCCACCTCCGGGAAGCGAGGTTGCGTTTGCTGATCCAATGCTGAAGATATTGTTGATGCTGCCATTGGAGAAGTTGCCAGCAACATAAGTGACATCTTCATAAACAGCTAGGGCGTTGATCGTAGCTCCAGTGTCAAGAGTCATGGCAGCAGAGTCAACCTTTGAGGCTGAGAAGTCAGTGTTGACAGTGGCGGCGTTCGGATCATAGTCGTAGAGACCGTTCAAGCCACCAGTTGATGTGACCAACTCGAATCGAACGCGCTGAGCAACAACGGTGAGAGGGGCTTTCTGACCAGCAATCGGCGTCAAAGTGACCTCAGGGCGGAATGATGACGATGCCGCATCGACATAGCCGTAATAGATTTGGTCATACTTGTCGTAATAGTTGGTTTGGTACAGGGTAGTGGTGATGGCGCCCTGTTCGGTAGTCATGGATCCAGTAATATTCACAATTCCACGAGTTGAGCAAGTATCGTCTTGCAAACATCCAGGAGTATACAAAGTGATGGAATAGTTTCCAGACTGCTTGATGTCGGGCTTGAAGACGACTTGGGCGGATTCAGTAGTGATGTTGGAGGTCAAATTAGCAGTGAGATAGTCAGATGTGCTCAGGCCAGAGGGAGTTTGCACCCACGGACCAGTGGCAGTCGAGTTGGCGCCAGTGGTGCTAACACTGTCGCAACGAGGCTCGTTGAAGTCCGAGATTGCGAATGCATAGATATCATCCTGGAACAATTCAATGCCACTCAAGCCACCTCCAGCGCCATACCAAGCAGAGATGTCAATGCGGAAGTTGTTCATACCGACCGAATTGACAAAGTGGAAATCCTGGTATGAAGTGTTTCCTTGAGGCAGAGGGCAGTCGGCCGTGCAAGAAGCCAACTGACCGCTGGGGCCCGTGTAAGTGAAGTTCATGATGCCGCCAAGAGGGAAAGCAGTGAAACGCCATGTCTTTGTTCCGCGTCCGTCATGATTTGTGTTGTAGAGGCGCAATTTGGTAGGGTTGAAACCAAATCCAAAGGAACCTCTCCAGAAACCAGGAGTGTTGTCCTCGAGCAGCCAGGAATTTCCAGCGGAATCGTCGCCAGTCTGGCAGATGATGTTGCGAGGATCGCTGAAGCCGTTAGTCGAGGTGGATGCACCGGAGGTAATGTTTCCGGCAGAAAGGTTGATGACTTGCACATCCTTGTTAGTGGGAGTTGTCGTGTTGCCCAGACCATCGAAAGAACCACCGAAGATGATGGTGCCATTAGAGCTCTTGGTGATGGATGTGACAGGGCCGTTGAAACCAGCAAAAGGAAGGTTTGTCCATCCAGAAGACCAGGCGATGGCATTTGTTGAGTTGCCTCCGGTAAAGGTACCTCCTACGTAGACCATCGAAGCCGCGTCATCACAGTATACTGCAGAGACCGAGCCAGAAAGACCTTCCAGAGGAGTGATTTTGGTCGTGTTGGGGTTCCAGAGAGCAATACCTTGAGCCTGGACACCGCCGAGACTGGTGAAGTTTCCTCCGACGACAACACCTTGCAGAGCGCCGTTGCTGACGAATGGACACATTGTGGTGATGAAGGCATCGGAAAGGGCCTGACTCTGGAAGGAGCCATCGGGATACTGTGAGAATAGATATTGACTGCCATTGGCGAAGTTTGCATTTTGGGTTTGTCCTTGGTAGGTGTAAAGCGATATTGAATCGAAGTCGCCAGCCAGAGCAACGCGGCCAAGTCCAGAAAGGTCGAGATTGGGTGACGGGGCGGAAGTGAAATTACGGGCGCATGTCGAAGAGAGAAGGGAAGCGAAGGTGAGGCCAAAGGCGAGAGGGCGCGACGACGAGGAGGTAGACGATGTCATTTTGTGCGCAGCTCTCCGTCGCTCGTTGGGAAGCGGCGGCGGCGGATGAGCGGACGCAAAGGCGGAGGAAGAAGTGTGTTGTCGTCTTGAGTCGAATGGCAGGTGGTCAAACAGGGCGACTGACGTGTGGCATGCAGCGCAGAAACCAAGTCCCTGGATGTCAAGTCTTGAGCGAGTCACGTTTTGTCGATCTCGTCGGTGGCTTGAGGTCAATCGGGCGTGTGTGGAACAGATAGCGACAGGAGGGTGAATATCAACGAAAAGGGCAGAAAGAATGACTGGGGTCAGAGAGAGCGGTTTGGTCAAGGTATCGAGGGCCTCGCCGTCGTCAGGGAGGAGTGAGTGGATGGAATGCTTGCCCAACAACGCTGTCTCAGTCTGCGCAGACCCGACTCCCTCCATGCAGCCCCCGTATCGCGTCCGTGCCCCTCGTAATGGCGCCAATCACGTTGGAGAACGAAATGAAGATTTGCCTTTAGACTTCAAACTGCCAACGCGTGCCATGTAAACACGTCAAGAAACTCCGTGTCTTGCTTTGTGCCAATTATGTATATACCTAGCAACCGTCATGTCGTCGTCTCGGTTTGATCATCCATGCCTTGCTCAAAGCTCCAGCCTTCTTCCTGCCTCCATCATGCATCCATCATTCGTCATGTCGTAGCCCACTAGTCAAGGCCCCCTGCAGCCCTGTATCTCGTGCGTCGTGCTGTGTTTGCGTGTCGGCGCTCGCTTCTTTTGCGACACAGATCCCCATCCCATCTCTCAGATGTCGTTGTAGCCAAGCAGCCTCTTGGGCAGACCCTTGTCCATGATTGCCCACGCCCATGCACGCCCGGCCTCGCCGCACCACAGTGCTTCCGGGTTCTCCGACTTTTCCACCAAGCCATCTTTCTCCAGCCCCTTCATCTCGTGCCCTGTCGTGTAAGTGAGGAAGTGCGCACACGATTCATCGTCGAGTGCTAGTGCATTGCCAGAGATGCCGTGGCACAAACATGCTTCTTTGGTCAGAAGACCGCGTTCCAGGATGCACTCTCTTCCCTCGCGAATCGCACTGTCGATTCTGCTTTGAAGCTTGGGGAAGTGGTCCTTGATGGAGAGTAGCGAATTGACGACTCCTGGAGCGCCGTGGCACACCTGAACCAATTTGTCTTTGCCAGGTGGAAGGCTACTGGGCCAGTTTCCACTCTCATACTGGTAAGACAGCAAGACGGACAGATCGGCCTCGACGCTCTTTGCGTAGCGCTCGGGATCGGTCAGTGTGACTTGAGTGATGATGCCAATGAGACCGTGAACTGCGCCCACGTAGCTCTTCCCGTGCCACTTCCATGGCCTTTCTGACTTCAGAATTGCCTCGACGACATCATCCTGGGTTTCGGTGATCATCTGCGACACCTTGGCATCGTCGACAAAGGCGGCCTTGACCAAGCGGAGGTAGTAGAGATAGCCTGCTCGTCCATAGAGCCATTCGTTCTCGCTTTGTTCGTCCAAGACTTCGGCAGAGTAGTCGCAGAGTTCTGTTGCCATGTCGGCATCTTTCGAGCTGGCTGCACCGATGGCTAGCAGGGCAAGGATATCATCGGCAATGCCGCATTTGCCGACACGAGGACCGGGGAATGACTTGATGTGGTCCTGAGCCTGCTTGAGATAGGTAGCGGACCAGGTTCCGAGTTGGATGCCTTCGATGATCAGGTCGGAGTATAGCTGCTGGAGAATGAGGAAGAGGTATGCGACGCTAGTGGGGCCATAGTAGATGCCGCCTCCAGCGCGCACTTCGGCGGGTGGATGCTGAATGACCAGACGAGTGAGAGATGCGATGAGTTGCTTGTGAGGGTCTCTACTGCTGAGCGCCTCATCGTTTTTAAAGTAGCGAGGCGGCATTTTCTCAGAAAGACTGCAGCAATGCGTGTGCGAACGGGCGGGGTAACGAAATAAGCTCTGGAACACGTTGGCGATTCGGCGATGTGAAACAAGAGTCACAGGTATCAAGGTACTGGTGGATAGATCAGTACAAACCCGGGAGAGTTGCGAGAGCTCAATCTTTGCACATGTGGCCGCCACAAGCAACTCGTAAAGAGGGATCGTGTTTGGAGTGGTAACGGAGTGAGTGAAACTCCAGGCGCATGCTTCACTCGCAGGTTGTACGTCTGCCAAGCTGACAGCCAACTTTCTTGCTGCTCTGCTTCTTGACAGACAGTATTGGCGACCTATGAACTCTTTACATCTCAATTGTCCTTGGTTCGTTGGACATGTAAATAACTGTGAGCCTTGCAAGATGGTCACCAAGCTCTTTGTAACAACTTCCTTGCTCATGTCATTGTTGGTTGGGCAAGGTATTAATGTCTCCGCATTCTGTCTGTGGTCTTTGCAAAAGGCACTTGCTTGAAAAGAAAACGAGCAACGAGGATGCTGCAGCCACACGTTAAAGCTCCTACGGACATCACGGCCGAGTCGGATGCCATTCAAGCATACAAAATAAAAGACTTGAGCTCAAAGGTAGCATTACAAGCGATTTGTTTACAGCTAGATTTGAGCCAGGGTCACACACTCAACAAGTAAGACTTCGTCCGGTGCCAGAATTTGGCTGGAAGCAATTTTGCACAGTACGCTGATCGCTCGAGATAAACACTGAATGAAATGGTGTGATTCTGTTGTTTTGATTGTATAGACAGGGTATAAATCTACGCCTGGACCCTGAAGGTCCTGCCACTGGCCGTCTTGCGCTCCTTCTCCTCTGCCTCGGGTCTTGCGCGACGGAGTACTGTACAATAGTTAGCAGATTGTTGATAGTTTTGCGGTCATGCTCATCACCTTGAAGGAAGTCGGCAGTTCGTCTGCGCATTCTCGAGTGAATGTATGCTTTTGAAGCCTTGATGTGGTAGTGGAAGTAATCGCGGAAGGTCTGAATGTGGGAGATGACTTCATATCTCCTTGCGGGCTGAAGATGGCGGGGGAACAGGACAAATGTGACATAGCCGACATCTGCGGTGCCAGAAGGGGGCAGACCAGGCTGACCCTGCAATTCTAGAGGCGGGTCGTGGCGGAAGAGAACTTGGGGAGCATTCTGGATGGCTCTGCGGCGGGCGTCGACGAACTCTTGCAAGAAGACCTTGCCGAAGATGCGATCGGTCTCTTCACGGAAGACGGTGCTAAATATGACAGTGACACGGTCGTGACTGGCCTTGACGTAGATGGCCTCTTCCTCGCGGTAGTGAATGGCTCTGACCTGGCCGCCCTCAAGAACACCCTGGGGAGCAGACTCGGAAGTGTATTTGGAGGCCTCGTCGTGCAGCGCTTGGTATTCGTCGAAGGCTTGCTCGAAGGGGGCAGCCATGACGTTGCGCTTCAACAGACTGAGGCGGGAGATGAGGTCGTTGCGTGCTTCTTGGTCGGCGGGGAGGTTCTCGAGGTCAATCTCTACAGAGAAGTCGTAGCCGGACTCGGGCTGGACAATGTAGTCCTGGTATTCGCGCTGGAGGACGTGCTCGGCGCCATATTGAACGAGCTCCTTGTAGCATTTGATGTTGATGGAGATGAGGATCTTGGTCTTTGAGGTGGGAGTGGAGATGTGGAAGGTGACGCCGTCAAAGTCGGAGACGATTTGATCGATCGATGTGGGAGCAGCGCTGGAGAGACATGGCATTAGTCGAGTGCAATTGGGGACGCGTGGGCGGAGGACGAGGAGGACAAGGAGGAGCTACCCGGAGAAGCGGTCCTTGAGTAACGACTCGATCAGGACGTTTTGATAGTCGAGCAACAACATGATGGCGACAGCAGCGAAGAGCAGAGGAACTCGAGTGGTGTGGGAGCAGCAACAGCAGCAGCAACAGGGTGCCTACTTGTCGGCGATCGTCATGTCGCGGTGCCAGCAGCGCCTTCCCCGCAGCGCCGCACCTTCTTGGCGGCGACTGGACGCTTGGATCAACCAACTTTTTTGTGATCCAAGAACTTTTTGCCCTGCCCTGCCTTGCCTTGTTCGTCGCGCCATCATGGTCAAATCCTATCGCAAGTACGAGCAGTCCGCCACCTTTGGTCTTGTCAATACTGCCCTCTCGAATCTTGTCTGGACCCCCGACAACCTCGTCTCGTCGTCTTCGCGCACCACTGGAGCCGGTCGAGCCTACGTCGGCGCCAACGAGCATGTTCTGGCCTGGGATGTCAAGAAGGGAGAGCTGCTCAGCCGCTGGCATGACGCTGACTGCAAGTCCCAGGTCTCGGCCATCGTCCAATGTGTCGCTCAGCCCGATCTGTTTGCTGTCGGCTACCAAGATGGCAGCATCCGCGTCTGGGACGCCCTCTCCAACAACCCCATCATGACCTTCAACGGCCACCGCTCTGCCATCACCCACCTCATCTTCGACTCCGAGGGCGCCAGACTCGCCAGTGGCGCAAAAGACACCGACATCATCATCTGGAATCTCCTCTCAGAGACCGCAGAGTTCCGTCTCCGAGGCCACAAGGACCAGATCACCGGTCTGCACTTCATCCGCACAACTCTCTCCCGTCGCCAGTCCCCCCATACCGACGAGGCCGTTGATGTCACCGCTCCAGGTGAGCCAGAAGAGTTTGAGGAAAAATACCTGCTGTCCACCAGCAAGGACGCCTTGATCAAGATCTGGGACCTCTCGACCCCTCACTGTATCGAGACACATGTCGCCCAAACCAACGGCGAGTGCTGGGCCCTCGGTGTCTCGCCAGATGGTATGGGCTGTATCACTGCTGGAAACGACGGCGAACTCAAGGTCTGGTCGCTTGATCTGGACAGTCTTGCCGAATTCGGCGCAAACATCGCAGAAGCAAAACAATCAAATTCCCTCACCTCTCAGGGCATTCTTCTCCGCCAGAGCAAAGATCGTACCTTGAGCGTTGCATTCCACCCCAAGGGCGAGTACATTGCCGTACACGGCTCCGAAAAGGCTGTTGAGATCTGGCGCATTAGGTCCGACGACGAGGTACAAAAGAGCTTGGCCAGAAAGAGAAAGAGAAGAAGAGAAAAGGCCGCTGCTGCTGGTGCTTCGGTGTTGGAAGCCGAGAAAGACGAGGAAAACACAACACCTGACGTATCAGAAGTCTTTGTATCGTATGTCATTGTACGCACCGGTGGCAAGGTCAGATCTGCCGCTTGGGCTGCCAGCAGGTCCTCGAAGAACGTCGAGTTGGTTTGCGCCACCACGAACAACCAGATCGAATCGTACACTATCACAAGCCGAGAGAAGTCCAAAAAGGCAACTGCAGAGGCCCCTGACTACAGCCGTGCATTGGCAGTAGACATGCCTGGACACAGGACCGACATCCGCGCACTGGCTTTGAGCTCTGACGATCGTATGCTCGCATCTGCCTCTGCTGGACTCCTAAAAATCTGGAACGTCAAGACTCAGAGCTGTCTTAGGACCCTTGAGTGCGGTCAATCACTCTGCTGCACCTTCTTGCCTGGCGACAAGATTGTCCTGGTCGGAACAAAAACCGGAGAGCTCGAGTTGTACGATATTGCATCCTCTGCTCTGATTGACAAATTCCAAGCCCACGATGGTGCTGTCTGGACATTACAAGTTCACCCTGATGGAACATCAGTCGTGACTGGAGGTGCTGACAAGTCTGCCAAGTTCTGGAAGTTTGACATTGTCCAAGAAGAGATTCCTGGAACCCGAAGGACGACGCCTAAGCTGAAGCTTATCCAGACTCGCGCCCTCAAGGTGGCAGACGATGTTCTAAGTGTTTGCTTCTCTCCCGATTCTCGACTCATCGCCCTCTCCACTCTCGACAACACCGTCAAGGTCTTCTTTGTCGACACTCTCAAACTCTTCCTCACACTCTACGGTCACAAGCTCCCAGTCCTCAACATCTCTATCTCATCAGACAGCAAGCTCATCGCCACCTGTAGTGCGGACAAGAATGTTCGAATTTGGGGCCTAGACTTTGGTGACTGTCACAAAGCATTCTTTGCCCACCAAGACAGCGTTATGCAAGTCTTGTTCATCCCTCATCCTGTTGAAAAGGAAGAGCAGCATCTCTTCTTCAGTGCCAGTAAGGACTCGGTAGTCAAGACCTGGGACGGCGACAAGTTTGAGCAAATCCAAAAATTGGAAGGGCATCACGGAGAGGTTTGGGCCATGGTCGTCAGCAGGACTGGCGAGAAGGTCATCACAGCAAGTCACGACAAGAGCATCCGTGTTTGGGACGTGACCGACGATCTGATCTTCCTTGAAGAAGAGCGAGAAAAGGAGCTCGAACAGATGTACGAGTCAACGCTAGCCAATCAACTCGACAAGGACCATGCCGACGACGACGAAGGTGCCGAGGACGATGTTGCGGCTGCCTCCAAGCAGACAATAGCCACATTGACATATGGTGAACGGATATTGGAAGCTCTCGAGCTCAGCTATGCTGATTATCAAGTCGTGCAAGCGTGGGAAGTGGAAAAGGCCAAAAAACCAAATCTTGCACCGCCGCAGCGGAACCCCTTGTTCACCTACGGCAATTTGAGTGCCGAGCAACACGTCTTGCAAACCATTCGCAAGATCCCCAATGCATCTCTCAACGATGCCCTCATGGTTGTACCTTTCTCTTCTCTCCCAGTCCTTTTCATGTTCGTTTCAATCTTCATACAGCGTCGCATGCAGCCGCAACTTGCATGGCGCGTTTTCTACTTTTTACTGCAAACACACAACTCGCAGATCGTGGCCAGCAAGCAACTCAAGGACGTCTTGAGCGAAGTGCTCGAAGCATATGGCCAGTTCGTCAAGGAAGAGAAAAACATGCTCGGCTTCAATATGGCTGCGTTGAATCTCATGGGTAGGGAAATCAAGGAAGCACAAGTTCACGGTATGGATGATGATCAAGAAGAAGCTCAAGAGGAGAAGCTGGAAAGGGGTACCAAAAAGCGCGCATTTGCTTCGATTGCATAAGGGATTGGTGTTTAGACTTTTGGGATTTTTTATACCACATTTGTTGATATGTTGATATGACATGGGATTATATTCGATACATAGGCCGCTCATCAGCTTGGCGGTTTCTGACATTGACTCACGTTGCAAAAAAACTTGACCTGGTTTTGCGATGAGTCAAAGTGAAGATCGGCCGGTCTCGGGGAAATGGGACCCAGCAGAAATGGCTGGTCAAAAACGGCTTAAGCTTGTGCATGAGCCGCGCATAGGGTAGTCGCAAAGAGTCGTAGTTCTGTGGAAGTAGATGCTTCAATGGGAGAGTGATCCAATTGAAAAGGATCCAAGATTTCCAGAGAGTTGCTTCCTTCTTGAGCAAGACGATTGACGCAGTGAGGTGGGAATAAAGCAATCTGATAGAGCTTCGCCGGTTGACCAAGAGCAAAGCACCGACACAAGCGAGTTGCAAAAGTACTGGGTCGGCGGGTGGTCGGACCAGCATTTTCCCATGGGCAGAGTGTGGTTGAGCCGGGAATATTGCAAATCAGACTTGGAGCTCCAGTGTGATAAGCAGTGCTCCTTATCGACGTGAGAGCCGTGCAGGGCCGATGTGAAAAATAACTCGACGTCGCAGCTCTCTCTATCGTTTTCCTCTTGTTACACACTCTGAACTTGAGCAATTAGTCTCAACCTACCACCATCTGCCATTGGCACGCGATTCGCCCTTATGCGGACTGCGCCCTCCGTCTTCACTTCTCAAGGTACGCCAGTTTTTTGCACGCACGTAGAAGCTCTGCAGGAGCGTTGCAAGTCGGTACTCTGGGACCGAAGGCGCGTGAATTGAGAACTGACAGTATCCCAGACTACATTAGCGACCACCTGTGGAAGGCCAACGTCAATTGATATCGGCCTGATTCATCTATAAACCAGCTTCTATTACCTTAAAACCAACCCTAGCCATGGCTTTCTCCAGGCGTCTGGCCCGCCAGACAGCCTCGAACCTGCTTCGTCAGAGCCAGCAGCCCATGTCCGCACGACTGGCTGCTCGTACTCTGACGACCCAGTCGAGCTTTGCTGCTGCAAACCCCCGCGCTGCCCGCGCACTCAAGAGATCTACCAACCGCTTCCTGCAAGTCCGTAACGCAACCAGCACTGCCCAGGTTGCGCCTACCGCAAAGGCTTATCTCGAGAGCGGAGCCATTGCCGGTGGCCAGGACCTGATTGATGTCAAGAAGGTCCTCGTCATTGGTAGTGGTGGTCTTGCCATTGGACAGGCCGGAGAGTTTGATTACTCTGGTCAGTAGAAATCGCTTCAAAACACCAAAATAAGGAGCCTTTGGATTAACAAACTTGCAGGATCTCAAGCACTCAAGGCCTTGAAAGAGGCCGGCATCCAATCGGTTCTCATCAACCCCAACATTGCTACTATCCAGACCTCTCACGTTCTTGCTGATGAGATCTACTACCTCCCCGTCACTCCCGAATACGTCACCTATGTTATCGAGAAGGAACGCCCTGATGGTATCTTCCTTTCCTTCGGTGGTCAGACTGCCCTCAACTTGGGTGTCAAGATGGACGAGATGGGCATTTTTGACCGCTACAACGTCAGAGTCTTGGGAACCAGCATCCAGACCCTGAAGACCAGTGAAGACAGAGACCTGTTCGCTCAGGCTCTCAAGGAGATTGATATTCCCATTGCTGAGAGTATTGCTGTCAGCACCATTGACGAGGCTCTTGATGCTGCCGAGAAGGTCGGCTACCCCATCATCGTCCGTGCTGCATACGCTCTTGGTGGTCTCGGTTCTGGTTTCGCCAACAACCCTGAAGAACTTCGTAATTTGTCTGCTCGCTCTCTTACTCTCTCCCCCCAGATTCTGGTCGAGAAATCGCTCAAGGGCTGGAAGGAGGCCGAGTACGAGGTCGTTCGTGACGCTTCCGACAACTGTATCACCGTCTGCAACATGGAAAACTTCGACCCTCTCGGTGTCCACACTGGTGACAGTATCGTCGTCTCTCCCAGTCAAACCTTCAGTGATGAGGAGTACCACATGCTCCGTACAGCCGCCATCAAGATCGTTCGTCACCTCGGTGTCGTCGGTGAATGTAACGTTCAATACGCTCTCCAGCCTGATGGTCTCGACTACAGAGTCATTGAGGTCAACGCTCGTCTCTCTCGTTCTTCTGCTCTCGCCTCCAAGGCTACCGGTTACCCTCTTGCTTACACTGCCGCCAAGATTGGTCTCGGCCACACTCTTCCTGAGCTGCCCAACGCTGTTACCAAGACTACCACTGCAAACTTCGAGCCCTCCCTGGATTACATCGTCACCAAGATGCCTCGTTGGGACTTGAGCAAATTCCAGAACGTCAAGCGCGACATCGGCAGTGCCATGAAGTCTGTCGGTGAAGTCATGGCTATCGGTCGTACTTTCGAAGAATCTTTCCAAAAGGCTATCCGTCAGGTTGACCCCAAGTTCGTCGGTGTCCAGGGTGACAAGTTTGAAAACTTGGACGATGTATTGGCAAACCCCACCGACCGTAGATGGTTGGCTGTCGGCCAGGCCATGCTCCACGAAGGCTACTCTGTTGACCGCGTCCACGAACTCTCCAAGATCGACAAATGGTTCCTCTACAAGATTCAAAACATTGTCGACACTACCCACGAACTCGAAGCCATTGGCAGCCTTTATGGCGTCAAGAAGGAGCTCATGCACAAGGCCAAGAAGCAAGGTTTCTCTGATAAGCAGATTGCCAAGGCTGTCAACAGCACTGAGGATGAGGTTCGTGCACGCAGAAAGAACTTTGGCATCACTCCCTTTGTCAAGAGAATCGACACACTTGCCGCCGAGTTCCCTGCCGAGACGGTGAGTTGAAAACGATGAAATCGAGCGTGTGAAAAGAATGTACTAATAGATGTTACAGAACTACCTTTATGTAAGTTTTTTTTCTTTTTTTCGTCGAACAGATTTCGTGGTGCGGATGCCAAGCACGTGACCTGGCCCGAGCTTTCCATATCTGGCGATCAAGTCTTCAAGTCTACGACTGTTGAGATGATTGTCAAGGTATTTTCTGGATATCTGGACCTGGATTTTCTCTCTGGATACTCGTAGTCGACATTCAATGTCAACTCCGCCCGTCATGAACTCCATGGCCGAGTTCAATTACGGAGTCACTCTCCAGCAGGATTCAGTATTGGTTGAAGACTTTGAATCGCTTCAATAGTTTCAATCGGTGCTTGAAGCCTTGAGAGCCTGTCATGCCACGACTCTTCACATGTGCTATCCCATGCTTTGCCTTATGCAATGCCTTAGTATCGTGTGGTTGAGCGTGAGCGCATATGACTCGTACACTTTGGCTCGTGATCTTAACGTCGAGCCCCACTTATATATGACTGCGAGCTCTGCCTGTAGAGTATCAGCCTCATGCCTCGGACGACGTTCAGTCTGGACACATCATGCCATTGCTAGAGCTCTCCCAGTCAGAACCGCCGGCCAGCGGTTTTTAACCACTGAATTCTGTTTTCTCATATCAGTAGCCATTACTAACCTCATGTCTTCAGACCACCTACAACGCAAGCTCTCATGATGTTGACTTCAACGACCACGGTGTTCTCGTCCTCGGTTCCGGTGTCTATCGTATTGGAAGCTCTGTCGAGTTCGATTGGTGCGCTGTCAACGCTACTCTCTCACTCAAGGAGCAAGGCAAGAAGACTGTCATGATCAACTACAACCCTGGTAAGCTCCAAAGAATCCGTCTTGAGAATCTACATGCTGATTTTTTCCCTCGCATAGAAACCTACTCTACCGATTTCGATGTCGCCGACAGACTTTACTTCGAGGAACTGTCATACGAACGTGTTATGGACATTTACGAACTCGAAACTGCTACTGGCGTCGTGGTTTCCGTTGGTGGTCAACTTCCTCAAAACATTGCCCTCAAGCTCCAGGAGAGCGGCAAGGCCAAGGTTCTCGGTACCGACCCCAAGGATATCGACAAGGCTGAAGACCGTCAACAATTCTCTTCCATTCTTGACTCTATCGGTGTTGATCAGCCCGCCTGGAGCGAGCTTACTTCTTACTCTGAAGCTCAGCAGTTCGCCAACTCCGTTGGTTACCCTGTTCTCGTCAGACCCTCTTACGTCCTTTCCGGTGCTGCCATGACTGTCATCCGCTCCGAAAGCGAACTCGAGGAGAAGCTCAACGCCGCCGCCGAAGTCAGCCCTGACCACCCCGTTGTCATCACTCAATTCATCGAGGGCGCTCGCGAAATTGATGTTGACGCTGTCGCTCACGACGGCAAGGTTCTCGTCCACGCTGTCAGTGAACACATCGAAAATGCCGGTGTCCACTCTGGTGATGCCTCCCTCGTCCTTCCTCCCGCCAAGCTCCCTGAGTCGACTATCAAGCGCGTCAAGGAGATTGCCGACAAGGTCGCCAAGGCCTGGAAGATCACCGGACCCTTCAACATGCAAATCATCGACGCCGACTCTCCCAACGGCGGCGAGTCTTCTCTCAAGGTCATCGAGTGCAATCTCCGTGCTTCTCGTTCGTTCCCCTTCGTTTCCAAGGTTCTCGGTACCAACTTCATTGATGTTGCCACTCGTGCTCTTACCAGCACCAACGTTCCTGAACCTATTGATCTCATGGCTGAGAAGCGTGACTACCTCGCTGTCAAGGTTCCTCAATTCTCCTGGACTCGTCTTGCTGGTGCCGACCCCTACCTTGGTGTCGAGATGTCTTCTACTGGTGAAATGGCTTGCTTCGGTAAGGACCTTGTTGAGGCCTACTGGGCTGCCGCTCAATCGATGATGAACTTCCGTTGCCCTCAACCTGGTGAGGGTCTCCTCTTCGGTGGAGACATCTCCAACCCAGACCTCGCCAAGATTGTTGACTACGTCAACCCTCTCGGCTTCAAGCTCTTCGCAGCCAACGAATCTGTCAAGCAACACCTTGAGAACAACTCGAAGGACGGCAGCGTCAAGGTTGAGGTTATCGAATTCCCCAAGGAGGACAAGCGTGCTCTCCGTGAGGTCTTTGAAAAGTACGACATCCGTGGTGTCTTCAACTTGGCCAAGGTTCGCGCCAGCAGTCTCATCGATGAGGACTACGTTATGCGCCGTAATGCTGTCGACTTTGGTGTTCCTCTCTTCATGGAGACCAAGACCGCAACCCTCTTCGCTCAGTGCATGAGCGAGAAGCTTCCCAAGCCCGAGGGTATTCCCTCCGAGGTCCGCCCCTGGGCCGAGTTTGTTGGCCACCGCCATCTGTAAAACCTTTCACATTGCTGGATATTCTCTCTCCAGCTTTTCTATAAATCACATGGTGCTCAGGTGGTAGGGATGAGGATACAGGATTGAACTTTTTTTGGTTGCGGCGTTGTTAGATCTCGATGAATTTATCATACCATACTTTTACTTTTCAGGCCATATTCTGATCAGCTTTGTGAAACTCGTCGTCGGCATTCTCTCCTCTTTTCGGTCTTACTCCGATCGTCCCGCAGCGTTTAGTCCTTCTGAATGCCGGCTATTCAGGTAAACGCACGACTCAACGTCTATCCATGCCATTTAAGGTTTTAGGCTAATACTAAGACTGCTGTGGAGAGCGTCATACCAAGGAGGGGAACGAAGACGTTCATGGTCGATCTTTTTCGGTTCTCAATCTATTGAAACGTGAGACAAACTATAAAGCGGCTCCTTCGCAATGAATTCGTTGAAAACCCTGTCTCGACTTTGGAGCTCATAGTCGCATACACACAAAATGGTCAACATCACACGAGTAAACCTATTGAGTTTGGCGACAAGCCTTCCATATGTTAACGAGTTGTCGGCACTTGTCAATAGCTCGGTAGACCATCTGTCATTCATCTCATACAGTGAGTGAAACCATGAAAGACTTGGAATGTCAAGCATCTGACGCCTTGGCCAAAAAGACGAGTCCTTCGTTACAGACATCCTAGGACCCAATGTCTCGCAGCAGCTAGTCGGCCACTACAACTATCAAGCTTTTCATGAAGCGGGCGTCTACAATATTGCAACTGGCAAGCTCTACGCGACCAGCAATTGGAATGGCAGCTTTGATAACCCAATTAATGTCACTGCTATCGACATCCATGGCAACAACAGCATTGAATCTTTCCGCTATGAAGCTTTGGCCGAAGCAAATGGTGGATCCACATTCTACCCAGTAGGCACGCCTTGGAACAGCAGTGAAGGCCAACAGATTGTCTTCTGCGATGAGGGTGATCTCACTCGTCCCGCTGGACTGGTACTCGTGGACCCAGCAACAAACCAAAGTCGTGCCCTCATCAACAACTTCCTCGGCCGCAACTTCACCTCAGTCAACGATGTCAAGCAACACCCCATCACCGGCGACCTTTGGTTTACCGACGTCCCCTACGGATACTGGCAATACTTCCGCCCACCCCCAGTCATCAAGAACCAAGCCTACCGTTTCGAACCCAACACTGGCGTGGTACAAGCAGTTGCCGATGATGCAATTGCACCAAACGGTATCGAGATTTCTCCTGATTTCAAGCATGTGTACATTACCGATACTGCGGTACACACTTTCCCGAACAAGGATAACCTTACTATGCCATCTACGATTTATCGCTATGATATTACGCCCGATGGTAAGAGGTTGCACAACAAGCAGCTTTTTGCTTACTCGGACATTGGATTGCCTGATGGTATTCATTGTGATGTCAATGGTAATGTGTATGCTGGCTGTGGAGATGGTGTTCATGTGTGAGTTTTTTTTCTAATCACCTTTCTTTTTTCTGGCTTTTATAAGACGAAACAGCTGACGAGATCAATCGCAGATGGAACCCTGAAGGTGTGTTGTTGGGTGTCATTGCAGTCGATGGTGGAGCGGCAAACTTTGCGTTCGTGCCTGATGGCATGTACGTCTTCAATGAGTACAGACTTTTCAAGGTCACGATGCAAGCTGAGGGCCGTGAGGTCAAGAGGGACTTTGGATTGTACTAGAGAAACAATCATTCTCGAAAGACCCCAGTGAGAGTTCCCCCTTGGACACACTCTCATCGGTGATCTCTACAACCAGAAAAATACCCTGCTTTGTGATACTCTTCTCAGCCAGCATTCTCTCACACTGGGGAGTCAATCTGAATCAATAAAATGGCTTGAATGACTCATATGGCGATGACTTGATAGGACTATTCTTGATCTAACACGTGAGACAGATAATGCGAGATAACCCTTTTCTAAGCACGAAACACCCTAACAAAATGACATGGCAGTCGCGACCAAGGTCATCAAGATGGCAGCCCTTCGCTAGAGGGAATATTGAAGGACTCTGGCACCAATGTACCTTGTGCAAGAACATAGGATAAAACTCGTTCTACATTTTTCGTTATGGCCATTTGGACAGCGTGTGATAAGATTTCTTGCACGGTCTTGCGTGCGCATGGCAGAGAGGCATTTTCTATCGCCTTTTGGAATCGGGCCACATCATCTGCACTACATGCAACAAGGAACTGGACGAACAGATGGGTTGGCCGAGATGAAGAAGTTGTGTCCATAAGTAGCAAGGTAAACTTGAGGCTGATGTCTCTGGCTCGTGACTGCTAGCGATGCCGGCTCGACTTACCCATTTTGGCAAAACATGATCACTTGCACCATCTGTCCGTGCGCCGACATTGCAAAACTTCCATCCTTCACCGACACCAACATGTGAACATTTTTCTTTTCTCGTCGTGTATCCAAGATGTCGGGGAACGGACAAGTTGACGGAGCTGACCTTTCGAGGTCACCGAGCAATCGCTCTGGGTTTGCGCCAAATGTCTTCCAGACGGTCTGGCGCAACAACAAGGGCGTTTTTCTGATCTTGCTCGCTCAAGCGACTGGATCGTCCATGGATGCTATTGTCAGGTTTTTGCAGCAGGGCGGACATGGTATGCATCCGTTCCAGGTCATCTTTGCACGCATGAGTGTTACGGCTGTCCTGAGTATGGCGTACATGTGGTGGACGAGAGTTCCAAATTGGTTCTTGGGTGCACCTGATGTCAGGGGTTGGTTGATTCTTCGAGCACTCGCTGGCTTTTTTGGATTGTTCTGTCTATACTGTAAGCGAGTTTCATCGTCTTTTGATCTTCCATAAACTCATGTAGGTCAAACCAGATTCTGTACACTACCTCCCCCTGGCCGAAGCAACCGTCTTTCGTTTCTTGGTTCCCATCATCACTGCATGGGCCTGTTCCATCTTCCTTGGACAAGTCTTTACCAGAACAGAATTCGCTGCTGGAGTGATTGCTTTGATGGGTGTGGTAATCATCGCCCATCCAGCCGCCATCTTTGGCAAAGTAGACGACGACATCGAAATGCCACACCACAAACCCAACAAAATCGACAATGTATCATCTGGCCAACGCCTCCTCGCCATCTTTGTCTCTGTCATTGGCGTCCTCGGTGCTTCTGCCGCATATACTCTTATCCGCGTTATCGGCTCGCGCGCTCATGCCCTTATTTCAGTCAACTATTTCGCCCTCATCTCCACTTTCGGATCTGCAGGTGCTCTACTCGTTTTCCCTGGAATGAGTTTCACCATGCCCCAAGGCGCGCGCGAATGGTCTTTGCTCGCACTCCTAGGTATACTAGGCTTCATACTCCAATTCCTCCTCACCGCCGGCTTGCAACTCGATCGCACTAGCAAGGCAACGAGTATGCTGTACACGGGCATTTTGTTTGCACTTGCGTTTGACTGGGCCATCTGGGGGGTTTTCCCGGGTTTGTGGAGTTGTGTTGGTGGTGCGGTTGTCATTGCCAGTACCTTGTGGTCGGCACTGCAAAAATCCAAGGGGGCTGCTGCTGGGGCGGTACTGAAGAAGGAGGTTGTTGATGAAGAGAGTGCACTTTTGGCGGCGCAAACCGAGGGGAGTGAGGATGCTGCTAGGGCAGGTGCAAGTCGTGAGTCTGCGTAAAACGGGCTCGGAAGGCGCGCTTGTGTTAAATGACATCCTCCTTTGAGAAGGGAAAAAGAATGTCGCTGTACATATGATCTCTGGCGTTCGAACTCTAAGTCTGGAACTGGATGTGACGAACATGCAGGGAGATTTCACGATGTTCGACAATAAGGAATCCAAACATGAAAAAAAGTCAAAAGTCATTCAAATTATGATGAAAGAAAAACCTTCGCTAACAAATGTCTTGAAAAAAAAAAGAGAACCAGACCAAGAAACAAGATATTTCGTAAACGCTATGCCATGATTATCATTCTTTTTTTCCAGAGAAGCAAACACGTCTTTCTTCTGAAAATGCCTCTACCACGCCAGGGCCTCCTGCTGCTCCTCACCACACGCCAAACCAGAGCAAAACTCGATATCCTTTTCACTCTGCAGCTCAGCCGACGACATTTGCTGTCTGGCAGGGTGGATCTTCCCACCAGCGGCCTTTTCTTTCTCGTGATGTTCGGTCACGGCCTCTCTGCAAAGCTTCTGGAAATACAGAGGTCCCTTTTCCATTCTGGGGTGCATCAAGCCGCTTACAAAGACGCCGGCGTTGACGTTCTTTTGTGCGGCGTCGCAGAGGACTTTGTCTTCTGACATGATGCGCTTGTACATTTGGTTGATCTTGTCAAAGTCTTCGTCCGAGGCGTTTTTGTTGCGGTAGACTTCGTAGCTCATGGTTGCCCTGCCGGCACCGTGGGGTACGAATCGTTGCATGAAGAAGAAATTTGGTCTGGAGAAATCTGTCAGTCTTGGGTTCGAGGGTTAGAGATTCATGATGGGGTAAGAAAAACTTACGTTGCGTTGACGGAAGCGTTGGGGAAGTAGTAGGTTGGCACCACCGTCATGCCGGCAGCGACCTGATCCGGTCTGCTCGCGACTTCGTGCTGGATGTGGTTTGCAGTTGTGTTGACATAATACGCTTCCAAATCCGCCAGAGCGGGAATGTCAGGGTGGGTTGTCGGGCAGTGATAACACTCGTTGTAGTTGTCTGCCAGGATCTTCCAGTTGTAAGGACCATCCATCTCCCACTTGTGGTCGAACTGATAGTTTTCAAAGTCGAATTGCTGGTAACGTTCTTGGACGTCGACGCCGTCAAAGTTGTCTTCCCAAGCGATCTCGGGCTCTTCTTTCGCATCCATGTTGACCCAGACGAATCCGTTCTTGTCGACGTGGACGTGGATGGGCAACAAACCATTCTTTTCCTTTTCGAAACCTTCGAGCTCCTGGTAATCCGGCGCCTTTGCCAGTTTTCCGTTCAACCCGTACGACCAACCATGGTATCTGCAAGCGAAGATGCGAGCCGTGCCCTCTTGTTTTTCGACGACGGGGTACGCTCTGTGTCTGCAAATGTTGTGGAAGCCGTTGATGTTGTCCTGACGGTCACGGGCGAGCACGAATTGGAAACCTGCCACATCGTAGCGGAGGAAATCACCGGGCTTGGTGAGACGCAGTTTGTGTGTGATGAGCAGCCAGCGCTTGGAGAAGATGGCACGGCGTTCGAGCTCGTACATGTCGGCAGAGGTGTACCATGATGCTGGCAGGGCTCTGACAGGTTGGTCTTTCAAGGAAGGTTTTGTTGTATTTCCGCTATCTCTGCGGTTGAAGTAGCTCAAGAAGGAGGCCATTGTGGATATGTTGTGGAATTGTAGAGATTGCAAGGAGGAGTAAAGCAATACTCAAAACAACAAGAGGAGGGAGAGAGAGAGATATTGGTATCGGAAATCCAAGATCCTTGAGATGATAAGAAAAGGAGAAAGGAACAGGTCAAGTTCGACACGTTCTTTTTTACTTATATGACCAGTCCTCAGCAAAGAAACCTCGTCAGATAACCTACGGTCCAAAAAGCCCCGTGGGGTAGGCCTACGCTGGACATGCATGCTGCTTCCTGACCAAGGCGAACCAGCCAGCGCATTCAGCAGCGAATTGTCGATTTGCGTAATTGTTAGCCGAGTGCGCACGCCAGGATTCCATACCCAAGATCAGTTGTCTGCCCGCAAAGCAAAATGACTATCAAGTGACACCTGAAAGCTTGTGACTGGCCGCTATCGCAATCTCGATTGTGGCGATTCGCGTTGTGCATGCTGTCCCAAAAGGGTAATCGAATCCCCATGAAGCCTACATCCTGGGGATCAGCCCACAGACAGAGACCCTTTCCAACTTTAATCCGTTGGCTGAAGATCTTGGCAACGACTACATGTGGTATGGAAATTCAATCCCAACTCAGTCTGGTGCATAGCCATCGCGATGCCTGGGTGATAACGAACAGTCAGACATGATATCAGAGTAAGACAAGAAGGACCGAAATCGAGATTGTGAATTTCTGTCGATTACTGCCTTGATGGATCGAATGAATCCCATCATCGAGATAGCAAGAATGATGCCCACAAGTGTTGACCGAATACAATCAGGCTTGTTTTGTATTGATTGTTATCCGAAATTGGAGGAGATTTAAAGAATTAAGGAAGCGTTTGATCGTAGGGGAAAAGCATGATAAATAACGTATATGTACGACCGAATCCAGAATAACACCATAATACCATTAAATGTGTCCATCCAATCATTAATCAAAGCCTCATGCTGTGACACCAGTAGCACCAATTCTTGCGGGCATCGATGTAGTGTTCTCCTGAACAGTCTCACTGCCGACCATTGCCATGCGCCATGCCATGAGCATGTCAAGAGAGATGTCGTTGCCGCCACAAACCACAAGGACTACCTTGCTGTCCTTTGTGATTGTCTTCTTCGACGCCAACAGCTTCTGGAGGAACCCGTCAAAGCAGACGGGGACATTGACACCAACAGTCAATTCGACCATCATCCTCTCATGCTCGGCCAACAAGCAGCAGCCCTTTGCAGCCTCCTCATCAGTGAGCACGACGCTCGTGACATTGGGCCTCTGAGCGTACTCAAAAGTTTTTTCCGCAACCCTGACGACACCAAGACTGGTAGCCTGTGATGTGATACGTGGAAGTGTTACAATTGAGCCAGTAATGAGACTCTGGCTCAACGAGTCTGCGCCTTTAGTCTCCATAGCAAGGACTTGCACGTCGTTCCATTTCTTGTTGTCGAGGTCTTGCATGATGCCGTTGAGCAAGCCTCCTCCACCAACACTGCATACAACGACATCAGGCTTGTCGCCAAGCTGAGAAGCAATCTCCTGCATGACTGTTGCGTTGCCGTCCCAGATATCCTGGTGATCAAAAGGCGGAACAAACACACCAGTAGGATCAGCAGGCAAGAGAGTGTTGAGGATGTATTCTTGTGCTTCTGCGATCGAAGAGCCGTGTTGAATCACTTGCTTTACTCCCACTGTGCATCGTCAGTATCGTTTTCCAGAGATGGTGGCCGTAGAAACCGTGTCTCAATCGACGATATACTTACTAGCCCAGATCTTTGCAATCATGACAGGTTTGGCACTCTTGGGTACAACGACTGTGGCAGGGTATCCCAGCATTCTGGCAGCGTGGACACAGGCAATTCCTGCATTACCACCAGATGCTGCATAGAAGTGTGTTGCATTCGGAGTTGCCGAAGACTTGATGCGTTCGGCAGCACGTTGCAAGACATAGTTGCCCACACCGCGTGACTTGAACGAGCCGGATGGTTGGAGGTTGTCGAGTTTAAGAAAGACTCTGCTTCTGCGATTTAGAAATCGTTTTCCAGTGAGATTCGTGTGTATGATAGGACAGTGTGTGATAGAAACGAGGTATAATCAAAACGGGGTAGAGAAATTGTGAGACAAACCATCCTGCTGCTTCTGAAAGTGGTCGACTCTCAATCAGAGGTGTCCATGCCCATGGCTTGGGTTGTTGTGCGACTTCTGCGTGCATGTTGTTATGGCGTAATGCAATAGATTTGACTAAAATCGGGAGATGGAATGTTGAAATGTCGTCTATTGTCTGGAGATGACTTGGAGATAGGTCAATAATATGTGGTCACTCGTATAAGAACACCCGATTTGTCTTTTGCTAGAGATGCTTCTCGTTGATATCTGAGTATGATGGTTGCTTTTACCATTACGGGGTACGGACGTACGTGGAGACACGTCTGGGGTGTGTAAAGCCTCATGTGTCGTCTGTTACCGTACGAGGTCAAATGTTGCGAATTCATTACCATATTGTTTCCTTATCCCCTGCATAATGACCTTATCATGACACTAGATGGATCGTCGTCCGATGATTATGCAAGTGCGAAGGGCTGACCGGTTTGAGTTCAAGGTTCCTGGAGAAGTCGTAGTCCGGCAACTAGGGAAGCCACGGGATAGGTCGAGACCAAAGATAATCGTTAGACAAAACCAGATTTGGGTTTTAGGGAAGTCACAACCAAACTGGGACAGTGGCTTCTGTAAGCTTATCTCGACAGCTACTGGCCACGACGATCTCGATCCCTAAATCAAGAATCGTGTTCTGGAAGCATGTAACATCGATACCGCATGCTTGTCACTCGATGGAGCACCATAACAAGTTGCATCCTCCTGAGTTCCACGCACGGAAGTACATTCTCGGACGGCGTTGGCTTGGATATCGATCCGAGCACGCTGCGATCAAACACTGTTTTGCTCTTCCTTATCAAGCAAGAATTCGGATATCCTCGCAGCCAGCACTTCACCTTGACGTTTTTGACACAGCCATAACCAGTTGACCCTGTGATTGATGACCCGAATAGCGAAGAAATGGCTACAAAAGCTTGTATCCTGCCACAATATCCTTGAAATGTGTACGTTACCCCAAATTAGGTTGTTGGATGCATACTGCTTGCGAGCAAGATGTTTCGATACTCTACAGTGCGAGCCTTGTGGTATCATCTTGCCTTCTTAGATAGCCGATCCCATACAAGGCAGGCAGATGGCATCTCGGGAAGCGAGCTTCAAAGATGAATTCTTTTGGCATCCACATATGCAGCATCTTTGATCTGTTGCCATGTTCATTGTCGCGAACGCACCCGAGAATGCATTTGTGATTAGAGTTTGCGGTAACAACATTCGCATCAAGCATAATTTCTTCGTGGTTCTTCCTGGAATTTGATATGTGGTCGGGAGAAGAAATGTCGAGCTTCCAGAACGATAGAGTGAAGAATTGAGTGCACACAAGCAGCCGCTTTCTGAACAATCGAACAACTGCCCTGTGCTTCCAGAGAAGTCGTTTACGAAGTCTGATATGTTCCCGTGATGTTGTTCCTCGATTAAGAATGCGATGTGATTACCATCTCTCCAGACTATAGCAATGCTGACGGGTCAGAAGCCAAGCTTTAGGCCAATCATATGCTCGTTACTGTGATTGCAGTCAGAATCGTTGGACGGCCTGGATTGCGAGAAGTTGCATTGGTGGAATTTGTCGCTTGGATGGTGGTCGCATAGGATATGATAGAAGCATTCTCGAATGGTTCAGAATCTGTCACCAATAGACTGTCTCTTGCCAATGCCCTATGGAAAGAAAATTGCGTCGTTCCTCATTTATGTCAAGCTGTGAGTATATGTATTATAGCTTGGATGTTCTGACAGGATCCTCCAAATCCTTCATATCATGTCTCGGCCAGTCGGCAAAGTACTTGGGGTCAGGTCGTTCTCTATCCCAACCCCATTTTTCTGACAATTCCGGTGACAATTGCCCTTCCAGCATGGAGATGATGTACTTGCCTAGCACAGGGAAGAACTTCCAGCCGTGGAAGTTACCGCACGTTGCGACGTAAAGGCCCTTGGCAGCAGAGTGTGGTGAGATGATGAAGTCTGAGCTGGATGTGAAAGCGTCCCTATCATCGGATTAGTATCTGCAGCTCTTTTGGAGAGACCAAACGACTTACCAGCAGATGCGGTGCTTCTCCATGTTCCAGTGTGCAGCCTTTTTGCCGTAGAAGACATGATTGGCATATTTGATGTCTTCTTGCAGCCTCTTGGACACGTCCCACTGGCCATAGTCTCGCTTAGCAGGAGGCGCCGAGACAATGCGTCCAGGCAGGACCTCTGTGTCGTTCTTGAAAATCTTCTGTCCCCACCACTTGAGTTCTCTGTCTCTGGTAGGTGGCAGACTGCCGATGAAGGGGCCTGATGAGAATGTTAGCTTCTGGTGACGGCACAGAGGCAGACGTCATCTTACCAGTTTCGGCAGTGTATCCTTGGACACCGACAGGCATGGAAGCAAATCTTCGGTAGGAGTCCTCGTCAAGTCTGGTCATACCAGTGGTGATGCCACCAGCGACGATTCTCTCGCCAGCGCAGAGGCTGTCCATGCCACTGGCTTGCGCACAGTACTCGAGGAGTTTCGGTGTGTAGGCTCCAGTGCAGAGCAGAGTGTGTGCGGCGGTCAAAGTCTCGCCGGCGTCGGTCTTGATACCGGTGCAGCGGCCGTTGTCAAGCTGCAATGCGGCAACTTCGGCTTGCTTGTACTTGACGCCGAGTCTGAGGGCTTCACGAGTGATGCCAATCAGACACTCGCCAGCAGTGGCCCAGCCGCTGGTCTTGTTGACGAGGACCTCCTTGACGTCTGTGTAGTCGGCATCTTCGAACAGACCGCCGTACAGCTTGCGTGCCTCGTCAATGGGCACAGCAGCAAGGTCAGCAGCTCGGCCCAGCTTCTTGTAGTTGTCGACAACCTCCTGAGCGTAGTCGCTGCGACACATCCAGTAGATGCCGGTCTGGTAGAAGTAGGGCTTCCACAGGTTGTCCGTCTTGAACATGTCTTGGGCCTCGATGGCCATCTTGCAGTAGACGATGTCGTCGTAGTCGGCGCGGACGACCTTGTTCCAGTCCCATGAGGCGGCCACACGGGTGTCCTGGTCGAATGCATCACGGTCGACGAGAGTGATGTCTGCGTCCGGGTACTTTTTGATCAGGTGGTAAGCGGTCGACACGCCGAAAACGCCAGCGCCGACAATGATGTACGACTTGTCAGATGCCATGCTTGCTGAGGGAATGCAGTAGAAAACAAAACTGTGTATGACAATTACAGACAACTACATGGTGTCGGTTATATAATCTCAACCAACAACAACCAACTGTGGATGCTCAACATGGTCATCATATCCACTGCCGATTCCGGAAGTCTCATCCACCATTCTCACGTGTCGAGCTGCACTTGGCCGCCCCGCCGCCGAAACTTCCCCGTTCTTACCCCACGCCCGACCTCCAATGCTGCCCCGATTCAGACATGCAATTCTTTCCGCCTCCCTCACACGCCATACAGAGGCAAGAATCTTATGACCCTACCGCGGCTCTAGATTGCGGCGTGCCCTGTATCTACTCGGCTGCCCGACCTGCCATTGTGATTGAGAGCACAGTGCGTCTTCGTTTTACGCCTTGTCGAGCCTTTCACCCTGGTGCAACACGTCACAAATTCCAGAATTGCGATTAGGCATCTCATGTGGGCATGTTCTATCGATCGATAACAAGGCAGCAATCTCTGGCCTCGAGGATATCACCTTGGTTGCAATCATATGTTTCTCTTGCGATTGTACCAATTTGGGTTGTGATATGTTCTTCTAATAATTTGGCATCATATTCATCCATGCGACCTGACCACAGGGACACGAGAGTTTTTACGGCAGGCAATTGAGAGGCTGAGGTTAAGTCATGTCATTACATACAATTATGCGCGTGAGATGCCGACGGCAGGCTGAATAGTGTCTCTATGTGCCGAATGGCCCGGAACATCCATGCACGAACTGTTCGACAAAGACATCAAAGTTTATTTGTTCGACAGAAAACGGTTGCAATAACGTTACTAAATATATGCCCAGTCATTATTAAAAGAAAAGCGCCAATCTCTATGCTATAAATAAATTCATCATTTCTTCCAGAAGCCTGATCATCAGCCACGAAGGCGTGACATGGAAGGATCAAACAATGGTTCGGCAGTCACCGTAGCCTCGATCTTCTTGCCAAAGTACTCAATCTCAACCTTATCCTCCTCGTTGATCGAGCTTGGCAACCATGCATAAGCAATGGGCTTGCCAATTGTGTATGCGAATGCAGAGCTGGTGACATATCCGCTAGGTTGACCGCCAACGAGAACGGGCTCTCTGCCAAGTACTACCGAGGAGCCATCGTCGACGACGAGACAGCGCAGGCGCTTCTTTGCTGTCTCTACTGAACGTCCCTCGAGAGCTGCCTGACCGTAGTAGCCCAACTTGCCTGCCTTGACGGCGAAGCCAACACCGGCCTCGTAAGGGTCGTGCTCGGTGTTCATGTCCGAGCCCCAGGATCTGTAGCCCTTCTCCAGTCTCAATGCGTTGAAGGCAGTACGTCCGGCAGCGATGACTCCCTGTTCTTGGCCTGCATTCCAGAGTGCATCCCAAAGTGCTTGTCCGCGGTCGGCTGTGGTGTAGATCTCCCAACCAAGCTCTCCTACGTATGACAAGCGCATAATGGTAACGGGGATACCAGAGATGTAGGCACGCTTGGTACGGAAGTAACGCAGACCCTTGGCTGTGCTCGAGAAGTCATCGTCGCTGACCTTGCTGATGATTTCTCTGACCTTGGGGCCCCAAAGGCCAATACAGCAAGTGCCTGCGGTGATGTCACGGATGGTGACCCACTTGGTAGGATCTTGCTGCATTTGCTTGTCGGCTTCCTTGTTGAGGTAGACAAGATCAACAGGACCGTTGCAACCGACTTGGAAAAGCTTGTCTTCGAGGCGAGCAACAGTAACATCGCTCTTGATGCCACCTCTGTCGTCAAGGAAGAGTGTGTATGTGACTGCACCGGGCTTCTTGCCGACGTCACCTGTGCTCACTCGCTGCAACAGCTCAACAGCACCAGGGCCGTAAACTTCCAAACGACGCAGTGGTGTCATGTCGTACATTGCTGCTGCCGTTCTGGTCTTCCAGGCTTCTGCTGCAGCGATGGGGCTGTAATATCTTGAAGACCAAGCATCACGATCTTTGGGCTTCCACTCCTCAGGCAAATCTTTGACCAACTTTTCATTGGCTTCGAACCAGTAAGGACGTTCCCAGGCGCCACCCTCGAGGAAGTAGGCACCGAGCTCCTTCTGACGAGCATGGAATGGGCTGACACGGAGGTTGCGAGGCGAATCTCGGGGTTGCAGAGGGTGCATAATATCGTAGATCTCCACAAAATTCTGCATCGAGGTCTCCTTGACATACGAGCTGGTCAACTGCACCTCTTCAAAACGATTGAGCTCGACAGCTCCCAGGTCAATTTGACTCTTTCCAGTCGTCAAAACCTCAGCAACCGCACGAGCAATGCCAGCTGAATGTGTGACCCAGACTGCCTCGGCGACGAAGAAGCCCTCAAGGTTGGGTGCTTCACCGACAAGCGAGCCGCCGTCGGGCGTGAAGGAGAAAATACCATTGAAGCCGTCCTCGATCTCTGCCTCAGCCATGCCGGGCAAGAACTTCTTGGACAGCTCCCAAGCGGACTCGAAGTCTTCGCGAGTAAATTCGAGGCGAGAAGGCATGTTCTTGTGATCAACGTGCTCAGGAGTGACTCCCAGAGATGCGGCCACGACAGGCATGGGTTTGTGACCGTAGTAACCGATACCGTACTTATCGCCGTGCTCGCGGTAGTACAGGTCTTGGTCTTGGTAGCGGAGAATAGGTAGCGAGGCACCACCTTCAGGGTTGTTGCGGCTGGCAAGAGCTGGGACTGATGTAGTCTTGACATATTGGTGAGCCAGAGGAAGAAGTGGGATGGGGAGGCCGATCATAGCACCAATCTCGACACCCCAGAATCCGGCACAAGAGACGACAATGTCAGCTGGGATAACACCATCAGCGGTCTCAACACCAGTAACGTGGCCATCGGCTCTGGCGATTCCAGTCACTGGTGTCTTGTCGATGTACTTGACACCAGCTTTGCGGGTGCGATTGATAAGGAGCTGAACAGCACGGGCAGCCAAAGCAAGACCATCGGTAGGAATGTGGAGACCACCCCAGACTTGCTCCTTGTTCAGCAGCGGGTACTTCTCCAGACATTCATCCGGGCTGATGAGATGGGCTTCAATGCCCCAAGATTGTGCGTAGCCGTGCTTGCGCTTCAATTCTTCCATTCGTGCAGCATCAGTGGCGATTTCAAGACCGCCTACCTGGTTGAAACAGTTCTGGCCATCTTCTTCCAGTGCCATGAATTTTTCAACCGTGTAACGTGCGAACAATGTCATTGTTTTGCAGGGATTGGTTTGGAACACAAGACCAGGAGCGTGAGATGTGGAGCCTCCGGGCATGTCCAGGGGTCCTTGGTCTACTACTGTGATGTTGGTCCATCCTCGCGACACCAGCTCGTCAGCAACATTGGTACCGACAATACCAGCTCCGATGATGACCACGCGTGGCGAATACAGCTTGGAAAGCATAGTTGTGTGTGTTCGCAAGCAGCTCCTCCTAGAGTAATGTTCGAAGTAAGATATTGTGAAATCCTTGCACAAGACGATGGAACTGGTCTTTGGCAGGAGTAATGCAAAAGGACTAGAGATAAATCAGAAAGGGTTGAATGCTCTCGTTCCTATCGCGGGAAGCCGAGTTAGATATAGAAACGACCATCCTCGACCAACTCTACTTTGGTTCTGGATGTGGTGACTTGTCCAAGGGTTGTGTCTACCAGGTGGGATCGACGCGGGGCTATCAGCTGGGGTGCCATTCCTAAACAGGAAATCAAAACCGTGGACATCTGTATGTGGGGAAGCGATGAGGCCACGAAAGTATCGCAGCTAACGAATCCAAGTCAGACGTTCCGCTCGGTCACTTCATGACCAATTGTCGGCCTTCATAGGTCCTTCTTGGGAAAAACTTGGATGGCATTGCGAGCGCCAGACCGAGTCAAAAGATGCGATGCTGTCGGGCGACTGAGATAAGTCAAATGTACTGCCTCAACAGTCGAAAAGAAGCCTTGACGGAGACAAATAATCATCTGGTGATTAACGAAAGACCATCCACCGATGAGGTCAAGTCGCGGGTGCTCAGGAAATTTCGTGTTGTCGTCTCATCTTGTCGGGCAGCAACCGAGAGCAACGACGACACTCATGAAGCCAACTCAAGGATCCGCGAATCTTGAAACATCGCAAGCAAACCTCGAATCTACTGGATTGTCTTCTGTGACTGAGTTACTTATTGCGCAAAGTTTGCAAAATCAGCACGTACGGCCACAGTCAGCTGAAAACTGGGCATCCCGTCCGCTCTGCCATACATAAGCAGTTGAACGGCAGATTAGTACTCAGGTCGGTGACGACTGGGGAATCCCTGCTGCTGTACGTTTTGTTTTGCAAATTGGCATAAATCAGTTTTGCTCGCAATCACATTGCGCGACTTGGTTTGCCCTGGAGTCGATTCACTTTGCGAAAATTTGGACTTTGCGCCAAATCAGTCCATCGCACTTTCCTAGGCTGACATGCCGATCTAGAGCCTTTTTCTCTAGGCAAATCTCACCTTCAATCTTCCAGCACCCATCAGCTGTCCAGTGGGCCAGAATTGCAACTGATCAAATTTTGCTCCGAAACAGAATTCAAATCGACACGCTATAGCTGCGATGATCACACCTACTTGGTGTGGAAGGATCGCTAATTCAAGAGATGGAACAACCCTCCAGCGCCATGGACAGAACAACACGGGCAAGATCTCAAAGCAGTCCGTCCACTCTTGTCGTACGCTCGAAGATATACTGGTAACATAGAGACTTGGCAAGTCTTTCGAGACGGAAGGCCAAGCTGTTCATGTAGCAGTCGAAACTCTTGGGCTATCTTTGAGTTCAGCTCAAGCACAACCTCTAGAGCCTTGCAAAACCTCCGTCAACAGTCTCGCAAAATTGCACTCAGAGCTTCGATCCGCATGCCTTGATTCCCATTCGACTCTCCCCAGCATTTGATGCAGGCGGTGTTGCAGGCGCAAACAGCTCTTCATTGCCCTTCTCATCTTCATGGAAGCCCTCACGTCCTCCATCGCCCAGCCATTCTCACTGGAGTGGTGTATCATCGCGCCCAACAGGGAAGATTTGTGGCCTGATGTGCCGCAGGACGTAGTAGACTGTTGCCGCTGTTGTGAAAGTCAAGATGAACCCAAGTTTGTACATATCTAAGACCGGCACTTGCTTGCGGTTAGTAAGAGTGTTGGTGAGATTTTCGAGTCCGAGGGTGGTTGGAAACGAGGTTTCTAGACGAATGACCTCATCCACCATGAATGATGTTTATCAGAAGCAAAGCTTGAGATTAGGTAGGAAGCAGCTTTTGGCATCAGCAACGGAACGATGACAGCGAAATTAGGCTCAAGAAACAGACACTTGCATATGAGATAAGATGACACAAATAATACAGAGCAAGAAAGCAATATCGAGTCGAAGACATCTTTTTCGATTTCGTCGTTTCTCTTCTCGCTCAGCGCTTGTGCAGAAGATAAAAACCAGAATAAATAATATAGAAAAAGTACTTTTGCTCACCCCCAGAGAGATCCGGTATCCAGCTTTATTCTTGTTTGATCCCTCTCCTGCGGCAAGAAAAAGTATAACATAAAGATGATAACGCCCGCGAACACACAGATTCTTTTCCGCTGCCATGCTGAAAAATCAAGGGAAAAACCGAAGACATCACAAGAAAGTCATGACGAATAGGCCAAAAGAGAGCCAGAAAGATTTACAGAAAAGTGAAGACAAAAGGAAACATGAGATCGCATCATAAGGCGAGCTTAGCGTCCAGAGCGGTCTCTTGTCTGCTTTCTGCGCTCCTTTTCCTTAGCCTCGTCGTAGACGAGGAATTCGTGGAGGGCGGAGCCACCAGGGACCATGGGGAGGACAGGAATCTTCTGGTCTGTGACGACCTCGAGAAGGGCAGGGCCTTCACCAGATCCCTCGATGAGCCATTGGAGACTGTCCTTGAGGTCATCAATCTTTGTGCAGCGGCGAGCGGGAACACCCATAGCATCACCGAGCTTGACGAAATCAGCGTTGCGCTGGTGGGTGTGGGCGAAGCGGTCGTTGTAGAAGAGAGATTGCCATTGTGTGACCATACCCTGCTCCTCGTTGTTCAAGATAAGAACCTTGCAGCCAATGTTGAACTCGGCAGCAGTGGACAACTCCGTCAAGGTCATGGAGAAGGAGCTGTCACCGTCAATGTCAATGACAAGCTTCTCAGGGCAGGCAACCTTGGCGCCAATGGCAGCAGGGAGACCGTAACCCATCGTACCAAGACCACCGGAAGTGATCATGGTGCGGGGGTGACGCCAGCGGAAGTGCTGAGCGGTCCACATTTGATGTTGGCCAACACCAGTGGTGATGACGGTCTTGTCCTTGATGTGGTTGGTCATGTCGGAGAGCATGCTAATGACGGTCTGAGGCTTGATGAGCGAGTCAGGGCCAGACTCCTTCTCGTAAGCCCAAGGGAAGCGCTCCTTCCAGTCGGCGATCTGACCAAACCATTCCTTACGATCACTCTCGGATGCGTTGTTGACCTGGGGAAGAAGGTTACGGAGGTTGTCAGTGACATCACCCTCGACGGCCTCAGTACATTGAACGACCTTGTTGATGTTCTTGGGCATAATGTCGAAGTGGACGATACCACCACGACCCTCGGCGGCGGCGAGACGAGCCTGAGGAGCGAAACGGGGGACGTGTCCAGTAATACGGTCATCGAAACGAGCGCCGAGGGCAAGGATCAAATCGGCTTCCTGCATGGCCATGTTGGCGAAAGCGGAACCGTGCATACCGAGCATGTGTAGAGCCTTGGGGTCAAGCTCATCGTAAGCACCGAGACCTTGGAGAGTGGTGGTGACAGGAATCTGGGCCTTCTCGGAAAGCTCCTTCAAGAGCTTGGGACCGTCAGGGTGACCGAGAATACCAGCACCACAGTAGATGACGGGCTTCTTGGCCATGTTGATCAGGTCAGCGGTGCGAGAAAGAACGCCCTCGAGCTGCTTCTTGCTCAAGTCCTTTGCGGCGAGCGAGGCAGCACTGGGGTGGGTGGGGAGAGTGCTGCTCATGGGAATAGGGCGGTTCAAGATGGCACCAGTGACATCCTTGGGCAAGTCGACCAGGACGGGACCGGGACGGCCTGAGGTAGCAATCTCAAAGGCCTCGTTGATTCTGCGCGGCAGTTCGGCAATGTTCTTAACCATGACGTTCCACTTGGTGCAGGCTCTGGAGATGCCAATAACATCGGCCTCCTGGAAGGCGTCGGAGCCAATTGCCGTTGTGGGAACCTGACCGCAGAAGACAACCATGGGAGTGCCGTCCATCAGAGCATCTTGCATGGGAGTGATGACGTTGGTAGCTCCGGGACCCGAGGTGACGAGAACGACACCGGGCTTACCGCAGGCACGCGCATAACCCTCGGCCATGTGGCCAGCTCCTTGTTCGTGGCGGGGGAGGATAAAGTCGAAGGCTTCCGAGTTGTAGATGGCATCGAATACGGGCAGGATAGCACCTCCGGGGTAACCGACTGTCAAAAAGGATCAGTTGCGAGACTGACTGTGGACAATCGACTGCTACTCACAGACGTGCTTGACGTCGTGTCTCAACATCATCTCGTGGAAAATTTGACCACCGTTCATTCCCACGAACGAGTGGTCCATCTCGGGCTGTCTGAAGGCCTGGAGAGGCTGGACATCTTCCTTGACAGAGCGGTTGAAGGCAGGGCTGGGGACGGCGCGTGCTGGCGAGGATTGGGCTGCTGCTGCTGCTGTGCTCTGTTCTCTCTTCTCGACCTTTGATTGTGAAGTAGTGGGATTCGGCGATCTGTAGGGTGAGACGGCGGCGACAGGGCGAGTGGTGGAAAAGTGGCGAGCGCGGAGCGACAAGCGGAGGGCGCGCTGCGGTGCTTGTGACGAGAGCATCTTGGTCAATCTGGCGCAATCAAGCAGTCAATCAACGTGCGAGGGGGTAAGCAGTGCAGGATTGACGCCTCGGGAACGACGCTTTACAAAGGCTCTGGCAGCTGGCTGGACGGGATGACTCAAAAATATTCGCCCTCGTCTCTCACAACCTTCCTGCAGCGCCAAGCTTAGCGTCTGGATCGTTGCTTCCGACTTCGGCCTCCATCTCTCCGGCACGAAAGTGGGGTAGGTGCCTGCCTCTTTACAGACCACACCATGCCATCTACTGTAGCTCAGCGCCTGTTCACGGCTCGCTCTGCACATCCTGATATCGACAGCATTGAGGTGCACCTCGTGTGTCACTTCACACCAAGCTCCTGGTCCGCTCATGCTTCAGTCGAGATTCGTCGTGGAATCCTTGTAATTTCGTGAAAGCGCGAAGAGCCAATTACGTAGGGTCCAGCCACTCGCGGTTTACATCGGCTTATCTCCGCGCCCTGCAAAATGCCTCCGAAACGCCTCCGCCCTTGCATCCGACTCTCGTCCACCTCATGCGTAGTCTATCATGACCGTCCTTTTGATCATAATTTGATCAGACCCTTCCGACAGGACGCTTTGTCTCTCCGCCACTGTGTCTGATCCTGCTTCAGCAATCGCTTCGACCCCTTCTCCTGCTCTGTGCTCCAACATTCCATCATCACATCGTCTATTTGCCGCGACGTGCGATAACGCGAACGATGGCCCTTTGCCACTACTGCCTGATCTAGACGACGCGTATGCTGCACTTGCTGCCGGGTCCATCCGCTCTAGTGTTGTGTTAAGATAGCCCGAGTTGAGCTTCGTCAGTGGGTTTCGAAGAATTGGAATCGTTGCAGCAAGAACAGTAAAATGCATCTCCAGTTGTGTCAGAATTGCAGGCATCGTCATTCCAAAAGTCCGATCACTTTCTTTGTTGGCCTTGACTAGGACCAGTAGGCGGAATATGGTCAATATCATTGTTCTAACATATCAGCAACTTTCCCCCGGAAGCGGCTGGTCTACTTACGGAAAGCGAAGGCTGAAGTAGACTGCGCATCCCAGCTTCTTTTGCAGAGGCATGTGAAGCGTCCACAAGAGCCATGCAGGACACATGATCAAGAGGACCTCGATCAGCATACTCAGCACTCCTGTCGCGATCCACCGATAAAGCTGCATTGTAAGCGACAATATTCTGCCCGACGATATACTTTGGAGGACTCACCATTGATCGATGGCCCACCACAACCATCTCCCATACATGTATACCGTGTCCTTTCCTGATTGCTATCATGAGGAAGCATAAGATGCCAAGCAACATTGATGCTCCTGCAATGAAGCGAGCAAGGCGATGAAAGAAGCTGCGATCAGGGCCCGATAATCGTAGGAAGAACAGACTGACCGCGAGCTGTGCGATGAAGACGGTTGGCACATAAATCAGGTCACTAACGTAGAGAAGCTCATTAAGTTAGCAGGGTGCTTACTGATCAAATGTCAGTATCTCACTTTAAGTGTTGTTCTTGTCTGATATGGCGAGAGTACCGACTCGGCCCTTCCAAGTCCAACTCTCGCACTCGATATAAGTATCACGCTTTGGAACAGAGCGCAAGCCTATAAAATCAGTCTCGTGGCTCTCATGCTAACTCTGCCAACATACCGAAGCCAACAAAGTGGCCCAGTCATCAGGGCCGAAAGATCGTGTCCATGGCCATCGTACAACAAGTCGTACGCTCAGAAAGAGCATACACACGACCAGCGTTAGAGCTGCCGCCACGAAAATATACGCTGAATGGTCTGTCGCCGTGACGGCAGGTCGAACTTCAGCTCCTACATCCATTCAGCTGCTCAAATCTTGATTGATATAGCGGTTCGAGTCAAAAAGCGGGAGCAAGATGCATACGCCGACATGATCGTCCTTGTGGGCGCGACAGTTTAAGGAGAAAACGTCCTAGCACAACGTAAGCGTACCACCAGGCGCCATCATGAGCGTTTCTCGCACAAAGAAGCAGAAACCGAAGCCAAGAATGCTCAGTCAAACCTCATTTCTTTTGGAGCAGTACGTGGCTGTCTTGTGCGATTTGTACTTCTCCAGAACACCATTCAATGGGTGACCCAAGGAGCCGTTCCGGAAGCACAAAAATCGGTTCTCATTACCTGAAGCTATCTGGACCTCTCGTGAGCGCTTTGCCACCGGATCTCATCTTGGATGGCATGTTGTATCAATGGTAGACGGAAAACGCCCAGCTGCAGCTGTGTGGACATGGGTATATTCAAGTGGCGCCCACGAACCGAGAGTTTCCTGGTTTCGAGAATGCTTTCGCAAATCTGCTGGCGAAGGCGATGCGCAGTTGTCCAAACGATACTACGCCATGCTATCAGAATGTCGGCTCTTGTACGACATATCGCGTGGTTTCCAAAAGGCTGATGGCATCTTGCTCGTGCACTACCGGAACATGGCATTTGTGTTCACAGCCTTAAAATCATTGACAACTGCTGACATTCACGACAAAGAAATGCTAGGGCTCAACGAGAAATCTCCTCCACTGGCATAACTTTCGTCCTACACACAGGTATGCTAGCTGACGATGCCGTAAATGTACTCGCGAGCATGTGCATGATGAGCCTTGCGAGCTCCGCACATGGCGTGTCCTTTCTCAAGAGACAAGACAAGCGGATTCCGGGTGCTGCCTATTGTCAGACTACAGGTGATGAATCTCTCAAGTATTGAGCGGGTGGGCTGAAGCCGAAACTCCGGGTCGCGCAATGCAAAGAGAATTTGTCCCACCTTCGCTACCAAAAGATAAGATCTGTTTCGCGCCCACTTCATTCAACACGCTCGTACAAAAGCTGTTGTTAGCACAATATTATGCCGCTAACCTTGTGTCATACACACTCGAACGGGTCGATGCATACTGTGTCACCGTGAGGTCGAATGACTTTCCAATGCTGGACAATCCTGCTCGCTGTGCAACATTTCCCATGAGGTACAACAGATGCAACTGTAAACGCCAGCCAGCAAAGCACGGCAACGTACAGTAAAACCAAGATGCCGCTCAACCGCTTGCGAGGAGGGAACTGACTGATCGAGACAAAAAATGCCGGACATGTGGTAAGAGAAACAGCAAGTCTTTTACAATATTACCCGGTAACTGGAAGGGTCACTATATGACCGCAATGTCTTCCAGATTCTGGACCATCCCTCACTCTGATACACGGATCACCTCACATCAAAATGCTCTACAACAAGGACGAGGCCTACGAGCTTCAGACTCCCATCAGTGAGAAGGAATACGACATGAGACCAGGTCAAGGCATCAAGTCGGACACTGCTCGAGATGCAGCTGATATGATGCGCTTGGGCAAGAAGCAAGAGTTTAGGAGAAACTTCCATGCCTTCTCCATGCTTGGCTTGTCCAGCGTTCTGTAAGTTGTGTCTGGTGTCGAACAATGGTCACACTCCCACTGACTCGAATCAAGTATGGGAACATGGCAAGCCCTGATAGGATCTGCCAGCTTCAGTCTAATCAATGGTGGTCTGGCTGGTTCTATCTGGTCTTATATCGCGACATGGGTTTGCACAATAACAGTGACCCTTTCTCTAGCCGAGATGGCTAGTATGGCGCCTACCTCAGGAGGTCAATACCACTGTGAGTGTCTCAGACAATAAACACAACAGACCCATTGATGCTGACGATGTATTTTCCTCAGGGACGAGTGAATTTGCTCCAGCAAAGTGCCAAAAAGCCCTCAGCTACTTTGTAGGATGGCTCTCTGCGCTAGGTTGGCAAGCTTCAATTGCACTTACGTCGTTTGCTGCTGGAAACGTGATTCTCGAACTTGCTGCCACCATGCATCCTAACTACGCACCTGCTTTATGGCATGGCACTCTTATGACCATCTTGATGGCAATTTTGGCCGTGATCGTCAACACTTTGGGCGCAAAACACCTGCCCCTGTTAGAAGCGACTATCTTGTTCCTGCACGTCTTTGGTTTCTTTGCCGTCCTTGTCCCATTATGGGTCATCGCACCTAAAGTCTCGGCGAAAGAAGCTTTCACCTCGTTTGCAAATACCGGTGGATGGAGTAGCATAGGTGCTGCGGTGGTGATAGGCCAATTGACTGCTGTTGGATCTCTCGGAGGTAGTCGTGATTACTGCGTTTGGTTTTTCTTTGCTAATTCGTTCAAGGATCCGATGCGCCTGCTCATCTCGCCGAGGAAGTCGCCAATGCAAGTTATGTGGTGCCACGCGTCATGCTTGCCACTGTCCTTCTGAACGGTGCCATGGGTCTTGTCTCGATCATCACCTTCGTCCTTTGCATCACCGACTACGACAAGATGGTCGCGAACAATCCTTCTGTGTACCCATACATCTCTATCTTTCAGCAGGCGATTGGCTCCGACGTTGGTGCGACGCTGATGACGGTCCTCTTCGTTCTGCTAAATCTGGCCGCTGCCCTATCAGTATTGGCTGCTGGGTCTCGTCAGATCTTTTCTTTTGCTCGTGACAAGGGAATGCCCTACTCAGGATGGTTCAGAAAAGTAAATTCTCTCCGGTTGGCTTATACTGCATTGAACCATACTAACATTTTTCTCCTTGAAGATCGTCACCATCGGCACACCAATTCCTCTGAACGCCATCCTCTCATCTCTTACGATCACGGTCGTCCTCGCACTGATCAACCTCGGCTCCACAACTGCCTTCAATTCGATTGTAGGCTTGCTCGCCGGCTCAGGAGGCTTCTCGTACTCGATCAGTATCGCGTGCATTCTCTGGAGGAAGATTAAAGGGATGCCTCTGCCTCGAGGTAGATTCTCCCTTGGTGTTCTCGGCATCCCCATAAATGCCTTCGCCGTCTTGTACATGATCCAACAAGCCATAATCAGCTTCTTTCCCATGTTTGCGACCGTCACGGTCAAGACCATGAACTACGGATGCATCATGTTTGGCGGTGTGGCCATCATTTCAATCGTCTACTATGTTGTTAAAGGCAGGTACGTGTACAAAGGACCAGTCGTTGACATTCATCGCGAGTAGTGTGTGGAGTTCTTTTCAGTCCGGGGAACTTTGTGGAGTGGACCATGTTCTAGCACCATACGGAACTGTTTAAGCCTTTTCACTTATAGAAGTCGAGTAATGTTGCAGAAAAATTCTCCGTCGAGGTTCTGAATTAACCGAGATGGCTTGTTATGAAACTCGCCAAGATGCGCTAGCGATACATTTCTTTGTTTTGACACTTGTTATAGGCTTCTAGTCTTATATTAGCCAAGCCGCCGGAGAGACATTTCCTCTATTAGAGCATCCCGCATTTTCGCTTCGGTATAGCCCTGTTCACCTTCAGATTTAACCCTCATGCCCAGCACCGCTAAGCATATACCTCAAACGCCGAGGTACCCCTCATAGGTCACACGTCTCGCTTGCCGGTGGGAACGTCCTTGGCTGCGAGGTATACTAACAAACACTGTGCGATGCGAGCAACTAGCTTCGGCCGATAGAGCAGGCCAGAAACTCCAGGCAGAATCCATGTCCCGAACCCTAAGCATCTCACCGAGTGCATTGCCATTTTGCTACGGATACATTGGCTCACCCGCGGATAATATCTCTAGGGCAACTCATGCACGATGGCTGATTCAAAAGCTAGGTCTATGATATAAAGAGGTGTTTGATCACTGCAAGACTGGTTCGTCAGACACATCCAGAATCACCTTTGAATCAGCATGAAGTTTGCCTCAGCAGTCCTGTTGGCTCTCAGCGCCGTGTCGACTGCACTTGCTGCCTCGTTCACCAACCCTTTGAAAGCAAAGGATGGATCCGATCCTTTTATCGTTTACTCTGGCGACGGATATTACTACCTGTTGACCACCGAGTGGACCAACATCCAGATCACTAGGTCCAAGACACTTGGTGGGCTCAAGACTGGAGAGACCAAGGTTGTCTGGCAGGACAGCACTGCATCTCGCTGCTGCAATGGTAAGGTTTGCGAAGAACACAGGATTATGATTTAGCTTTTTTTTTTTCCAATGAGAGCGTACAAGGGCAGAATGCTAATGTCAGATTTGTATAGTCTGGGCTCCTGAGGTGCACTGGATCGATAACGCTTGGTACATCTACTACAGTGCCTCGAACAAGGATGATCTTGGTACCCAGAGAATCCACGTCCTGAAAGGTAATGGACAAGATTACGACAATTGCCCGACGACGAAATTACTGATTATCCGACGCAGGCGGCTCTGCCATCTTCGACACGTACACCTACGCCGGCCAGCTCTTCAACGAATGGAGCATCGACGGCACCGTCCTCCGCTTCTCCGACAAAAACTACTTTGTCTACTCGTGTCAACGCACCAACCTCCAATCCCTCTGCATCGCACCCATGAACTCGCCAACCTCTGTCGGCACCGCAAAGACGCTTTCTCAACCCACCCTTTCTTGGGAGAAGATTGGCGAATTCCCTGTTAACGAAGGGCCTGCTGCGCTCTACCACGGCGGCAAGACTTTCTTGACGTACTCGGCTAGTTACTGCTGGACCTCTTCGTACCAACTCGGTCTTTTGACTTATAAGGGCAGCGGCGATCCTACTTCTTCTGCCAGTTGGACGAAGAGTGGACCCGTGTTTAGCAGTGCCAATGGCAATTATGGTACTGGTCATAATGGGTATGTTTTTTGCTCGACTTTTTGATGATTTGCGATTTGGCTGACAGTATGACAGATTCTTCACTAGTCCTGATGGTAAAGAGACGTGGAACGTTTATCATGCGACTGCCAATACGGCTGGTGCTTGCGATGGAAACAGATACACTGAGGCTCAAAAGGTGAATTGGAACGCGGATGGAAGTCCTAACTTTGGCAAGGCTGTTAAGCTGGGCACGACTCTCACTGGACCTTCCGGCGAGTAGATGGCCAAGAGGTGCAAAAGCAAGAGTCGGATTCGACCTACTGTCCACTGTGACTTGAGTTATCCTCAGGTCTTGAATAGATAACAGAGAGGGCGAATGAGACTGGGAATATGAAAACTTCTGAAAGGAGTGGCAACCCAAGTAGCTCTTACTCTTTCTGAATTCGGTTTTGAGAGTCCAGTTTATCCCTTTGATTTTCTGCCCATAATTTCTCTTTCGATAGCAACTAGCAACATCATTTCGTTCCCACCATTAGGGTATAGATCGAGAGACAACGGTTCCTAAAGTCGCCGAGTGTAAAGGATTTGAGATGTACTGCTCCACATCAAATTTTCTTTCCAAGAACGGACAGGGCCTTCTCTGCACAAGATAGGCCTAGATCTTTCAGCCGTATTTGCAGGGATGAATAGAGCCAACGAGTGGACAAATGATTGAGGTTCAAGGTGTACTACTCATGCATGTTATCAATATAGGGAGAGCGCTTGCATCTGAAGAAGCGTCCTGTACTTACGCCGATGACTATCTCTTCCTTTCTCGCTCGTGTGCTAAAAACCCCTGCTCTGCTCCTTGCTTGTTCGTCACGAAGGTAGAACGAAAACTGTCGACCGATGTCTTCCAGAACCTATGCCCAGAAATTTCCTTTTTCCAATCAGCAACTTTCCCTACGACCTTCTCGATCATGCTCTTCGACTATGTGTCAGATCGAAATATGTAGCAGGAGAGAAAAGTGGTCTGGGCTGAATTTGATCATCTGCCAGTGATGTCTTCGATCAAGTCTTCGAGGCCCTTCTTGATCTCTTCCGAGTTGTGCTGTGGAAAGAACTTCAACCTTTGAACACTAACGAGATGAGAGATTAGCTTTTATCTAGGCGAGAAGCTCACCCTAGCGACCGAGTGCTAGCAGGCGGTATCCCAATTTAAGGTATCTGATGGTTGAACGATGCTTGTTGAGGCGCTTGAGCAATATCGCGGATTCGCACTTCAGCAGAGTAAATGCTCGATCTTGACAGCAAGTCTCATCGAGTGTTTTCTGAGTGTAACCCATTGCTCAGTCGGTATCGACTCCAAACTCAGAGCTTTGAGGGCTCTTGTGACCCCATATCAATGATATATCAACAAGTAGGACATGTCGAGATTGGAGATTGCTGGGATAGCGCGAAGCAATGTTCTACGTCAAACACGGTTGATCGGTCAGAGCAGGTCAGGAAAGCTGATGATGTTGGTTCCAACATCTCGGAAGGACCACGGCGCGATGTCGCAATGATGGCGGGGTTTGTCCAAGGGCGGGAGCTGTTACAAGAACGCTGAGCACTCAAGGGCAAGCCACGCGGTCGTCAGAGGTGACAAGTCACGATGTTTATGTCAAGAGACGATATCATAAGCGGTCCGGCAATTTGAAAAGAGATATTCCAGGCCGACAGCAGGACAGAGCAGAGCGAAGGCCGAAGGGCGGAATTCAGGCTGAGAACAAAAACCGAGTAGGTATTTGTGACGTCAGACGATGCCCCACACTCACAACATCATCGGTGGGCTGCGAGAGCTACATCTACCACAGCAGCAGCCTCTGCTCTTTTCCTTTCTGTCAACAAACACCTCACTCTATCGAATTCACTCTTCACCTTTTTTTCAACCTCACCGTAAGCTCCCATTGTGTCTCTGAACATACAAGATGGCTACTAACAGCCCTTCCAGCATAACAAACATATACAGTACGCCCTCCCCTCAACGCATTTCCATCACACGCGTGTCTAACAATCTGACAGCAATGTCTGCTCCCAACGCCGGCCGTCAGTCTCCCGACCCCGAGAACCAGAGCTCCAAGCAGCAAGCCGAGCCCACCGCCGGCAACCCCAACCAGCAGGGCGCCGGTCCCTCCGAGGGCTCCAAGGAGGCTTCGGACAACCAGAAGGCAAACCTCAGCAGCAACCCTACCGGTCCCCTCGACCAGGCTGCCAAGGACAAGACCTCCAAGTCGACTTAGATGTCTCCTTTCTTTTCACGATTGATCCCGCCTGTTGCTCCTCTTCCTCATGATCATGGCGGAGGAATGTTTATGACATGAATGTCCCATTGGGGCGTAAAGCTCCTACTTAGATACCTTTGATGTATATCAAAAATCATTTCGGTTCAACATGATAGCAATCGTCGTTGTGACTTGTTTGTGATGATCAAGATTGTGTCTTGCGATGCTACAACAGGTGATGAACGGTTTCGTCGCTCGTTTCTATCTTTCTGTGCTGAATCAATCGTATGCCGATAGAAGACATGGCCATCAATTTTTCCATCTCGGTCGTGCCTAACAACCTGAACAGCGTCTTCACTGATGCCGAGCACTGTAGTCTGCGACTTCAGCCTCTGGCTGCATCCCAGTCTCCGAAGCTTCGCGTGGCAAGTCGGAGCCCAATTTCTGCGACCTACTTGCCTCGTAGGCTGCCTTGAACCCGTCCATGTTGTTGTACCCGAACTTTTGCAGTAATTGGATAACTGCCGTCAGGTTGGCAAATACTGGTGCATCTATCTTGCGCAAAGTCGGAATCCGTGCACTGAAACAAGTGTTCTTGTGCCAGATTCCGGCAACATGTTGTGGTCCAGGGCCGTCGAGCTTTTTGTCCGTCTTGAAAGTGTTCATCTTGAGTTTCTGCAAGATGAACTGCAGAGCATGGTATGCCGTGTGCAGATTTAAAGCATGCATCCTGTTCCTGACGTGTCTTACGTCGAGACTCTCTCCCCAGTCGCGGTCCTTGAGTTTCTGTTTGTATGCGTCCACTACTGCTCTCAAGGCATCAATATATGTTGGCGCAGTGGCCTCAGCATGAATTTTCCATGGAGTTACAGTCAGTGCGATTGAATGTTGAGGAGCATTAGACTCTTTATCGAGCACGGCGTGCGTCATCCTTGGGTATATGCCGTACTGCGCAGTGTGCTCAAAAACCTAGGTGACCAGTTAGCATAATCCCTGCATCGAGCTGTCTTGCAGTCAACCAACTTTCAATAGCGATCTCGTCGCAAGTGTGCCATTGAAGATCACGTCAAGGTCGCCGTGTTCAAACAAGGCCGCTATGAGGCTGAGCTCGACGTTGTATCTAACTTCTTTCTATCGTACTGGTCAGCATGCATTCATGCAAGGGATCAGTCCATCTCATGTATGAATTGCCATGCGCATGTTGACAGCCACATGATGGGAAAGAAAGAAACACCATACCCCATAACGTCCATAAGCAACCACTTTTCGATACCCGATCAAGGGCATTTCAAAGTGACCAGTGACTTCCATAAAATCTTGTTGACCTGCCGAAGGCATATATTTTGATCCTCTGAAGCTCAAGGAAATATCATCCTTCCAACGCAAAACAAACTTCCTGGCGGTTTGGAGATGGTCTTTGTTTTCTTCATCTGTCAAACTCGATTGCCATGCTTCGTAGTATGCTGGCGGCGGCAAGCAGAGTTTTGATACCCACGCATCGACATCTACTGTTTCCAATCTTTTCCTGCTTCCCTTTCTTGTGCGTCGTGTTGCTGGGGAGCCTTTCTCCCTAGTGACATTGTTGTTTGGTAATTGTCCCGTAGCATCTATACCAGAGACCACACGGCGAATTTGTAGACCGCGGACAATTTGGATTGGACCCGGCCGATTTGCTGATAATAGGCCGGGTCGCGAAAAGACCTGTCCACGAATGCGAGACGTCCAAGAAATTCTAGATCCGAGTTGCATCTGAGATGTCGTGAGGAATTTGGGACTAGTCATGAGTCTTCAAGGATGAAGAATGCTGCTGAGCGCTGCTCTAAAGTTTCGCTCCGTCGTGAACATGACTCAGCATGCATTGTCATGACTCGCTCAGCATCTTCGTTCCTTCTGCGGTATTCTTTCTCCGGCCATAATCATTGGTCAAGAACATGTCGCCTCGGACTGATAACATTGAAACACTTTGAGGATATCTACGAGAAAGCCGAATGCTGTAGTTCTCCCCAGTGCTCCTAAAAATCTGTCAATCCTGTCACACAACCGCAAAGAGGATTCTTGGGCGGCATCTCAACAACACCATTTCTATTGTCAGATTGGAATTTACACGGGCAGAAGCTGAACGAAGAGGATTGCAAAACGCTACAAAAAACTCCAAGAACTTGCCAGCACAAGATCTGCCATGGATGCCATCACGCCAGCAATCTTGCTACTCAACCTGCCACCCTCTGCTCTGGGCGGCATGGATCTGCTTTCCTTCACGACCACTCCAAAATTCCAGGGCATCAAGAACATCCCTCCTGGATTTCATTTCGTGTTTGTCGGTTCGACCAGCACACTATCAGTCCGCCACGGTGTCTGGATCAAAGTGGACGCACCTTCCGCTTCTGGCCCTCCAGACTTTTTCATTCGCAAATGGGATACTGGTAGCGAGGAATTGTTACCAGAAATAGATATGACCATATTGTTGCAACAGCGTGCCAATCTGGGCAGGATATGGAAAAACAATCTGACACCATATCGGCAAAGTGCGTCACAGGATACAGCAGCCACAGAAGATTCAAATCGCTGGGTGCAGCTGACAGACTGCATTTCCGAATCGCTTCTGACTCGGGTGCTGGATACAGATGCCGCAGGCTGGGTTCTCACGTCATCCAGCAGTGCAAAACAAGATTTTGATGATATACCAGGCCTGTCTGCCTCTGACCTCACGGGCAACGAGCGGGAACTGCGCGTTCTACCCATCAACTTGAAGCAGACCTGGCGAGAAGGAGCAACCGGACGAGAGCGTACTGAAGCTGCTCAAGATCGCTCTTGGGCACTTGTGGATCTTGCTCGCCGCTTCTGCAACGATGACATGAACCAAATCATCGGCGAACTACAATTCTGTTTTGCCATGGTGTTGACGCTGAACAACTACTCTTGCCTGGAGCAGTGGCGAAGAATACTCGATTTGGTATTGACCTGCGTCAACGCCGTCACTACACACCCATTCTTCTTCGTGCGAGCGCTCGCAACGATCAAACTCCAACTCCAGCACGGCCAAGACGCAGAAACCGGTCTGTTCGATCTCAGCGATGACGGCGCAACATTTCTCAAATCCCTCCTCCTGCGATTCAAAAAAGCTCTTGACCGTCTCCCTGGAAACGCACACGCAGAGGTCATGGATGAGCTCGACGACTTGCTCGCCTACACCCAAGAATCACTAGGTTGGCAAATACAGCAAGGTTCGTTCGCACGAACGGGCATGCTCAGCCTAGAAGACGGCGAAGAAGTCGAAATGGACAATACTGCTTTTGACGAAGACGACGAAGCTGGAGAGTATGCACCTGCTGTTGTGGAGCTGTCGGCTGAGCAGATGGAGTTGTTGGGTATTGAGTCTGTCCAGCAGATTATGAATGGTAACAAGACGCCCAATCTTAGGGATCGTCTAAAGAAGGATCAGGCGGATGCTGGGCATGATGGATATCAGTATGAGGTGCAGAGTGATGATGATGATTCTGAAAAGGAGCCGTCGGTGGTTGATGACGATGAGGAGGAGGAAGAAATGGATCTAGAAGACATGGATGCCCGATATTGATCGTGGTCGACTAAAAAAGTACCTCTTCCCCACAAAAAGTAATCATTCGACTGTTCCGCTCACGGCAAAAGCCTTGCTGCGGTGAAGGAGTCGAGCAAGTCCTCGCCGCGACGTTGGTCAAAGAGATAGCGATTGGCGCGACCGTACTCCGAGTAAGACTTCACTATCAAGCCGATCGGCCACAGCTCGCGACAGTTGCACAAGAGAGCGCACAGATAGAGCAGGAACATATTGAGCAACTCACACACACACGTTCACTGAAGAACGAGAGAATGGCAAGATGATCAGAAAGATCGGCCGGAACGGGTGCTGCTCCATTGCAACCGTCATCTGTGGTCGAGTATATACCTAAGCTACCATGAACCGTCGTGGCCGATGCTTGATAATATCAGCAGTATCGAAGACCACAATTCTGCCTCGCAATTCCATTTCCCTCCACCCATCTTTTCCTTTCAAACCCCCGGTAATGTACAAAGAAAGCATCAAATCGTCATTGGAAAGCGCCACCGAACGCCTTGTGCTGAAGAAACAGAAGTGTCGAGGTTTGCTCAACTCTTAGTAAGCGCCGACATCGCCACCAACACGGGTCAGCACCTCGAAAACTCTAGGCTGCAACTTGTATTGGATCAAGCCGGCGAAGACCATCGTGTCCTTGGCAACCTGCAAGATCTCGTCGGCCACTCTCTCGCGGCCGCGCTCTTCAAAGCCAGTGGAGGACGAGCGAAGGTAGTCACGCTGCTGGCCACAGCAAGTGATGGTCCAGATCAACAAGTTGCCAATGTTGCGAGCCACGGTGGGAGGAAGGCTGCTGAAAGCGTTGGCAGATGCACGAATGAGGCTCATGTTGCCACCTGCAGAGATAGGGAGGCAGTTCAAGCTGTTGAGGGCGTCGAGAGCGAGGGCCCAACGGCCTTCGGCAACAAGGGACTTGGCCTCGGCCATACCGAGGAGAAGCGTGCAGGATTCGCGGTTGACTTGCTTGATCTTGGCGGCGTGAAGCTGGTTGCTCTCGTAGAGGGCGCGCATGTTGCGGGTCAAGGTGTAAGGGTCCTCGACAGCGGTCAGACTGAGGGAAGCAGAGGTTTCCATGGCTGTAGGATCGCGGGGTCTGAGGGGTGTGAGACGGAGAGGTGCGTCGCCCATTTCTACACTGATAGCTTCTGACAGAGCCTTGTTGCAGATAGCAATGACATTGTCGTACTCTTCGGCCAGGTGGTAAAGCAGAACAGCATCAGTGACGCGGCCATTGTCGTCAGCAATCTGTGCAGCGCTGATGGTGATGTAACGTAGGAATGCTCTCTCATCGGCGATGCGGATGATTCTCAGGCGTTGCTCGATAGAGCCAGGAATGCGTTGACCGTCGGAGCGGATGTCACCAAGCAGCTGGGCAAACTCGCGCGTCTCGAGCACAAGCTCGCGAAGCCCATCGTGGCAGAGTGCGACCTGGCGCTGGCCAATCTCTCCACCAAGGTCACCGTTCAGACAAATTAGAGCGATGTAGTCAGCGGCAGTCGTGGGTGATTGGGCGCGGAAGTCCTTGGTGTAATAGCCAACGAGATGAGCGAAGCTGATCTGAGGCTTTTGACTTGTGGTGTACGACAAGAGATCCTCAGAGTTGCTGTAGTCATTGACACGAAGCAGACCGTAGTAGTTGAGAGCGATGGCAAAATGCACAGCGCTGAGGTAGTTGTTGGGGTAAAGCCAGGCGATAGCACTCTCAAACTGACCAGCCAAAATTTGCAGGAAGAAGTAGGTACCGTATCCGACAGCACCTTCTGCACCTTGGACGAAATGTCTCTGGCCAACTTCGTGGATGACATTTCTAACATCCTCGAGACCGAACACCTCGGAAGCAGTCTCTTCGACGCGATTGACTTCACGAGCAAGAACGAATTGCAGCCAGACCCAGTCTTCCATGTTTTGGTTGATACCGTCGAGAGTACGTCTGCCAAGTTCGCAACGACCAATGATCTTGAAGCAAGCCATACGGTAAGGGTCAACACTGTTCTCAGGGGCGAATTGAGCACGCTGAGAGTAAGTGTTGTTGATTCTGGTCTGTAGCTCTGGAGGCAGACGACGGTCGGTGCTGCGGGCGTAGCTGGCGAGGAAAAGAGGGAAGTTGCGATCGCAGGCCTTGATGGCACGTTCGTTGTCGGCAACATACTCGGCAGCCTCATTAACAAGACCGGCACGGAGGAGGTAGAAGATGAGAACCCAGGGGTAGTCGTCATTGATCATCTGGAGCTCGCTCGTGTCGGGACCAAGCTCTCTACGGGCAGCGCGCAGGCGCACATAGGCACGGACCTTGTTGACGACGGAAGGAACACCTCCCAGGGCAGCCTCCTTGGCATTCTTAGAGATGGCGGACTCGAGCTGTCCGAGGAACTGCTTCTCAAGGAAGCGCCTTGAGCCGTCGATGATACGCTTGCGCAGGTCAAAGGCTCTGCGCGAGTTTGGTGCATCGTCAAGGTAGTCCTGTGAATAGTGGCGTTCCCTGACAGCACGAGGATCGGATGAGGTTAGGTGTTCGGGGCTTTCACCGACAATGTCAGCAAGAGCCTTGTAAGCGTCGATCAGCTTGCTGGTATCTTCGGCAGATGGTTGAGACTCGACATCTGCAAAGCTGTGTAGCAGAGGGTACAGGCGACCTTCAATGCGGGAGATGTTGAGCTCCTTGACCTTGTTGGAGTACTTGTCCTGCTTGTCTCTGAGCATGCGGTTCTCGCTCACGCTAGGCAGACCAGCCGGAGCCTTCTCGGCAACGTCGTTGAACTGACTGGCTCTGGCGGTCTGTCTGCCTGTGGCACCGAGCACAGATTTTCCGCCCATTCTTGAGGTGGCAGCCGAAGCGCCAAAAGGAGCTCTACGGCTGGAACGGCCAAAGGCGCCGCGAGCACCGTCAGTGGCTGTGCCCTCGAAGCTAGCCTCGCTTGTGTCCGACTTCTTGACGAGACCGAAGTGTTCGAAAATCTCGCGGCGCTTCTCTTCCCAGTTGACCTGCAAGTTCTCCTCGATGAAACGGTCAAAGTCTCTCTTGGAATCTTCCATGAACTCATCCCAAAGATCCTTCTTCTCCTTCTCCCAAAGACTCTCGACATAGGTATCGAGATCGCCGTAGAGCGGGTCGTTGGCGGGGAGGGAAACGGGAGCCTTGGAGGCCGTGCTGTTGGTGAAGATGTTGAGATCGCGCAAGGCAGCGGCTGTGTTGACACCGGACGCGGCGAGGAGGTAGTGAGCCTTGCTGTCGGCAGTGCGTTGCTGTCCAAGGCCGCGCACTTTCTTCTGGATGTCGCCCAAGCCCAGCTGCAGAGTGGGCAGCTCGCCGAATGCGCCCATGCGTGTGCTAGCGCCAGCATCGGCTCCCTGTCTCTTGATGTTGCGCTCGATCAGGTTGTCGAAATAAACAGGTCGTGCTTGGCCGTTCGGCTCTTGCTGTCCGGGTCCTGCGCGAGCTGTTAGTTTTGGTCAAGCTATGCTAGATACAGTCGACGTCTCCCACCTTGCTGTGTGTTGTTTGCGGGCTGGGTGTTGGTGGTCGAGCCAAACAATCCGCCAGAAGGCGCCGAAGAAGTTGCTCCACCAAACAGATTGCCGCCGGCGGGAGCTGAAGTGGCTGTAGAGGCTCCAAAAAGACTTCCGCCAGTGGCAGCGGGTTTGGACGTAGCTCCTAGTCCTCCAAACAGACCACCGCCAGTAGCGGCAGGTTGTGTTGTCGCGGCCGTCGCACCGCCAAAGAGATTGCCTCCGGTGGCTGCAGGCTGCGCAGTGTTGGCAGCTCCACCAGCACCACCACCGAGGGAGCCAAACATAGAGCCCATTCCCTTGCTAGCATCATTGTTGCTTGTGTTGGTCGTGCTGGGGGTCGTGCCAGCATTGGATGTGGTGTTGCCAAAGAGCCCTAGCGAGGGCTTGTTGTTCTGCTGCGCAGTGCCGAACAATCCTCCAGAGGGAGCGCCAGTGGTAGCCGCGGTCTGCGCAGCTCCAAACAATGGTGTTGTTGATGATGGAGTCGTCGCAGGTGTGGATCCAGTGTTTCCGAAGAGGCCGCCACCTGCGGGCTTGTTGGCACCGCCCAGGTTACCGAATAGCGAAGACATGGTAGCTGTCTGCTTCTTGAGAGCCGACTTCAATCGAGGACTTTCAGAGGCAGCTTCTATGCGCTCCGACAAGTTCTCATCGAGAGACGCGAAGCTGACTCGTTTGGTGAGCTTCTTCTTCTTTGCGACGCGTTCCGACATGACTCGCGACTCCGAAGTTTCTCCACTGCTTGAACTGCATTAAGCGAACGTCAGCTCTCATGCTTCTCTCTGCGTGCACTGCAGTTACCTTTTTCTTGTTTGCGTGTCTTTCGTCGCTCTGGAGTTAACAAAGTTTCTCGAACAGAAGACAGAATCACGCTTGGTCGATGGCAAAGCCGTCGGTCCATGCTCGCTCCACGCCGAGAAGCTGTATTTCTGAGCGCAGACGGTCCACAGCGCAGCTCTTGTATAGTAAGTCATGTCTGAGATCATTCCTAGACAGTCTCACTCGGCTCGTGCGAGCTTCTGCAACACGATCGCAAAGCACAATGAAATCCTCTCAACCACCACAATCCATAGAGAGCATGGAAAGACCTGTTTCTCTGTTCTTTGGTCCTTCTTTGTCGTCAATACCATGCCATTGTACAGCCATCGAGGCCGTGTTGTTGGAAGTTCGAAGAACAATCGATGTTATATGGACCTCTTGTCGGACCCGTAAACATAATGCCCTCCTTCCCTTCTCCTCGGTGCATCTACTTCCTCTCGTGAATCATTCATTTCTTCTATCTGTCTTTCGTCAACCTCTCCCACACTGCTTCCTGCCACTGCTCTCCGTTCTTTTCTCCACAGCATCAAGAACCCCTCGCTGGACGAGACCTCGACCTTCCTTTCTTTTTCTTCTTTTCATCTTGCCCGCTCCTTTTCCTTCAAAATGAAGGATATGCCATCAATGCTTTTGCCTGCAGGCATCGACCGCCATAGCGTGTCCCCAAGGGAAGGCTGGCACAAGTCGCGGTCCTCGACCGAGCTCAACATGGCACGCCCAGACCTACAGCCCGTTCGTGAGCCCGGTACAGCACCAGACGCGAACCAGAACCTCCAGCCTGCAGTCGAACAGACCTGGGTGCTTGACCAAGGAGTGGGCCTAACCTTGGCTCAGCAAGCTGCTCCCCCACCGCCCTCTGAAGACGAACCCAGAGTCTCGGTCTTCAGCGACAGCAGCAGTGATGGCGTTACCTCACAACAGGAAGTGTCCCCTCGTGGTCTCCCCGCTGATCGCCACGCTTCTACCGCTCGTGCCTCCCGTCCTGCTTCTGCTTCACCCACCTCTAGCGCAGGGCGTCAAGCCTCTTCAGTCGACTTTATAGACGGCGTCGCACCCGAAGAGGTGGCCCTCATGAGAAACAGCGGCAACTACGCCCGTGGTCGTCGTCAACGTCGCGGCGCTATCCAATTCGACGATCCTCCTTTGGAGTCTGGGTCTTTTGCTTCTCCTTCGCAGACCTCTTCTCCCTCTCCTGACGACGATGGCACCGACCACAACGCCGCCACAGCCCAATGGATTCCTCCCTCGCCCCGCACTCCTCGTGCTCGTCTGCAGCGCTCTTTCGCACCTTCGGAGCGTGAAGGTGCTGGTGCGGTATTGGGGCCTGGTCTCCTCCGTCGCTTGGCCCGCCCTTTTTCTGGTCCTTGGCTGGGTCCCTCGTCGCCTTTGTCCTCAGTCTCTTCAGACGACGTGCCTGCTGTCGGCTGTCTGTCTGGCCTGTGTACTATATTCTCTCGCCGTCGTTGAGGTGAGATGTTAACCTGGGTTTACAATGATTGTATCGATACAAGCGCAAGATGCTTGCCGTACTGTTGTCTGTGTTTCCGACAACTTTATTGTTGATGAATCAGGCGCACATTGGCGGGAGTAGTGGATGGAACAGACAGAATGGTGTTTTTGGAATTATTGTCACTGGGATTTGGGTCTTTGGCTTTCTTGGTTTTCAATGATACCCATGTCTTTGCTCTGGTTTAAACTCTTGATACCGGGCTGGCTTTCTTTCTTTCTTTCCAAACGCGTGTTTTGAGCTTTCGTACCATGCAGGTCATTGACAATTGAATAGCAGGCAAATTGAAGTCTGATAGATGAACCAACAGACATGTTAGCCGTAGCGTTGTCTGGCAAGGTTCTTAAGCATCTCCATTGTCTTGTCCTCTTTAGCCCTCACCTGAGCAAGCCTCTCCTCACGTTCTGCCTCGCGAGCACGGAGAATCTCCTCCTTCCTAAGCTCACGCTCCGACTTTTTGCGTTGCGTTGCCTGTAAATGGGCTTTGATACCATCCTCGCCGCCAATAAGATCACTCTCACCGACCTCCTCAGCTCCTGGAGACCTTTCTTCGCGATATGCACGATTCGCAACAGCTTTTTCGCGTTTCTTTTCCAGTTGGCGTTCGCGTGAGCCTGGTTCCGCGCGTGGGTTGAGCTCTTCCAAACGCTCTTTTTGGATCTTTCGGTCCATTTTCCGCTCGAAACGGAGATCTTGCCTACGATTGATCTCGTCTTCCTCGGCAATTTCTGAAAGTCGTCAGTTTCATGTTTTGTGGTCGCATCAAGTCTGGTTTTGAGCATACCATCTCGGTATTGAAGATCTTGCATAGATGGCACCTTGGGACCAACGTGAGTCATGGTGGTGGGTAACGAGGGCCCAAAATCATCATCATCATCATCATCATCATCATCATCATCACTATCGCCGTCCTCTACTGCTCCGTTACTGGGCTCAAGTTGCTCTTGCTGCTGCCGATGGTGCTGTTGACTTTGTTGGTCCGTTGGTGATGGGCTTTGTCGGTCTATCCTCTGTTCTGACGAAGCACGATCGGCTTTCTCTTTGGTCAAAGGGTCGTACCAGCCTTCCGCAAGCTCGCCGCGATTCCTGAAATATGTTAGAATTCTTTTCTAGAGGTCGACAATAAACCATGAGGTGACTACATACCATTTTCCCAAGAACGATTTCCACCTACCTTTGACCTCATTGTCATCAAGCTCATCTATGTCAATCTGCTTCTGGATGTCAAGATAGAGGGCGAACACTTTCTTGAATTGCTTTAAATCATGTTTGACAAGGGCACGCGCATTCAATGGCAGCTGCACGACTGGCGGAGAACGACTTCTTCTCTTTCGGTGGCGGTCACGGTCATGATCACGTCTTGAGCGCCCTGGAGAGCGTGAACGCCTTCTTGAAGATTGATGATGATCGGCAGGCATGGTCGAAAAGATGGAACCGAGTATCAGCGAAGAATCGCAAAGAGCGCCTTCGGCGGCAGTTGCCCCAAGCTTTGGCGACCCTGATGACGTTTCTTTCGAGGAAGTCGCGAGCTCGGGATATTGATGCTCCAGAATCTGACATTTGCGATCAAGAGCTGTCTATATACTCGAGGATGTGCTCAGTTGGTCATCTACATGGCATGTCGCGGCCAGATCAGCACTGGATGAAATATGAGCAGTGAGTCGTGATGCGTTCATTGTGTTGGATAAAGACAACTCGGACTTCTTGCCTGGTGGAGATACTGCGGATTTAGACGGTGATAACTTTGCGATTAGCCTATGGTATCATCGACGGCTGGACGATAGGTAGAGTATATATTTCTCGTTGCCCCTCTTCGCCGTCTTCGGCAAATCAAGTTCATCTCCCAAACACATTTATCATGACCCGCGTACTTTTGACTGGAGGCTCAGGCTTCATTGCTGCCCATGTTCTGGACATTCTGCTCGAGCACGGTCACTCTGTGGTGACCACTGTCCGTTCGCAGGAAAAGGCCAACAAGATCAAGGAGGCTCACCCCAATGTCTCCGAGAAGCAGCTCTCGTTTGCCATTGTCGAGGATATTGCTCAAGAGGGTGCATTCGACAAAGCTGTTGTGTCAGACCCTCCATTCGAGGCCGTCATTCACACTGCTTCCCCGTTCCACTTCAATGTCACCGATGTTCAAAAGGTACTTGACACTGTGTTCTGTCTCTTCGTTTAACTTGCTAAATACAGATCAGGAGCTGCTCGACCCTGCTGTGATTGGAACCACTGGAGTTCTGAAGTCCATCAAGAAGAGTGCCCCATCGGTCAAGCGTGTTGTCATCACCTCTAGCTTCGCCGCCATCATCAACCCTGCCAAGGGTCAATGGGCCGACCACACCTACAGTGAGGCCGACTGGAACCCTATCACCCAAGAAGAAGCCGTCCAGAACCCTGCCAATGGATACCGTGCCAGCAAGACCTTTGCTGAAAAGGCCTCGTGGGACTTTGTCGAGAAGGAGAAGCCCAACTTCACCATTTCTACCATGAACCCTCCTCTTGTTCTTGGTCCTATTGTAAGGAATCCAGCAACCTATTGCTTTCAACACTCTCACTAACAGCGATACAGGTTCACTACCTGAACTCGCTCGACTCTTTGAACACGAGCAACCAGCGCATCAGAGACATTTACCAAGGCAAGGCCAAGAACGAGATTCCCGAGACAGGTACCTTCTTGTGGGTTGACGTCCGCGACCTTGCACTCTGCCACGTCAAGGCTATCGAGGTTGAGGCTGCAGCCAACAAGAGATTCTTCGTTACTGCCGGCCATTTCTCCAACAAGGAGATTGCCCAGATCATCCAGAAGGAGTACCCTCAGACTCAAGGTCTGCCATCAGAGAGCACACCGGGTGGTGACTACCCCAAGGGCGGTGTCTACAACTATGACAACAGCAGAACCAAGGACGTCTTGGGCATTCAGTTCAAGTCATTGCACGAGTCGATCAAGGACACTGTCAAGTCTTTCCAATCAGTCGGCGCATGAGTGGTGAAGCAAACAGAGTTTTGATTATGATTAAGCTAGCTAGATAATAACTCCATGACCGTAAATGATGATGTCTGTACACTTTGTGGGTATTAGCCAATGTTTCGTGACTAGAAACGTGTGCGTCAAAAGAGTTGTGAGGTGCTGGAGATCAGGCTGTTGAGCTTTGTTGACAATCACGAAACCTCAAGTGGGTGTTTGAAGTCCATTTTGAGGCTCCGTGGGTTTGCGTCCCGAAGGAGGGCCCACGGAAGTCATAAGTTATCGTTTGTTTTGTTCATCATAGAGAGCGTGGTGTTAGACGATGTGAGAAGGTGGCACACTTACAGAGTCCGGCAAGACCGCTGCCGTATATGTAGCAGCGGTCGTTGTAGTTCAAGGGGATGAGATCTTGAGAAGAGAGAACGGAAAAAAGTCGAGCTGGTTAAATTTATTCATCGCGCGGAAAGAGCCGAGTGGGCTGTCCAGCCCCGCCAACAACACAAGAGTCGACCACGCTCCGTCATTACTCGAGACTCACCTTAGCTTTCGCTTGTCGCATACCTCTATTTCTTTGCAGCCCGTCTCTTGATACCCTTTCCATCAACATGGCCGGTAAGTTTGCGCAACTTTCGAGGGCCGCAGCTGCATTCTGTCACCGAGTTTGCAAGCGCCTTGGGCCGCCATCGCATCTTGAACATGACTGATAAACATCCGGATTAGACTTCCAAAACATCGCTGGTATGCGCCGAACTAGATCTACGATGTAGCCGTCTTTCCATTCTGACGACAGCTCTCAGAGCAGTTTGTTCAGTTCTACTACAAGACCTTTGACGAGAACCGCTCTGCCCTCGGCGCCCTCTACGTACGAATACACCTGCCATCCCGGCCTCAACAGAAGAAGAACACACACTGATCAACATGGGGTATACAGAAGGACCACTCTATGCTCACCTTCGAGAACTCTCCCGTCCAAGGTGCTGCTGGTATCACAGAGAAGCTCGTCGTACGAATCACATGCTCAACCTGAAGCAAAGCAATGAGAGACTAAGCAGTTCTACAGGGTCTGCCTTTCGCCAAGGTTCAGCACGAGGTTGCCAGCTTGGATGCTCAGCCCTCCAACGAGTCCGGCGGTATTCTGGTTCTCGTTGCCGGAAGACTCCTCGTACGTACAAGAGGTATCTGCTTGAAGGGCAATCACAACTGACGATTCATTTCAGGTCGACGAGGAGCAGAGACCCATGAGCTACACCCAGTCTTTCCAGCTCCTTCCCGACGGTGCCGGCAGCTACTACGTCTTCAACGACATCTTCAGACTCGTCTACGCCGCCGCATAAGCAAGGTCAAAGCATGGTGGTGGGGAAAGAAGATGGACATATCTCATGTTAATAACTGGATTTTCTTCTATGCAGGCCATGAGGGCCAAGGATGAAGGAGCGAACCAATTGATGAGCCGATAGTCACAAAATATCAGGCCAACGAAATCCACGACTCTCAATCTTGAACACAAACTGACGATGATTCTGATACTCCAACACTCTGGTGGTTCTCTGCCATGAATGAGCCAGCTATTGTTCGTGATCCGCTCTGGTATGAGTCTATCTCATCTGCGTTAACATTGTGTGCATACAAGTAGTCCCGAGTCTCGTAGATCGGTACAAATATAAATAATGCAGTGAAATGGTCAAACCTGAGACAAAGATCAGACGCTCAAAGACCCTGAAAAAGGTTCTGTTTTTGGCGGCAGCAGCAGCAGCAGCAGCAGCAGCGGCGGGTCGGGGAAAGCTGTCGGTCTTGACGCCGGTCGTTCCTGCTGTTGCGCGACGCGAATCACAACCGCCTCGTCGCAAGCTCTCGATAGGCACCTGCATTTCCAATTCCAATACAAACTTTCTTCATCAATCACGTCTGTAGCCATATCCTTGTGATTTCACGCTCCGCAGCGAAAGGGAAAGAAAAGCACCAGAATCACTCCACATTTCCAAAACCGCATCAGCTTCAGCTTGGTCCGACCCATTGACGACCAATTTCGAACAAGACAGCTTCACCCTTGCGCCTACACCTAGCCACAGAAGGACGATAATCGCGACTTGTATACGACTCGAGTAGAAGGACAAGATGACGATCGCAGAAGAGCTTAGATCGCGTAACTTCAGTAAGTTCTGAGCGTAAATCTTACTGCCTGCTTCAAGCGCGCTGACTCACGACAGGTATATACGGCCAATGGTATGCTGCTTCATGCGACACGATCGTTCGCTATGGTCACTGACTTTGCTTGACAGGGCCGGTATCATCAGCATGGTCTTGTGTTTCGGTCTCGGCATTGGCAACATCTTCCTCTTCCACTGGGTCATCTTGTTCGCCGTGATATGCTTGTGAGTGATGGTGCCTTCTTCGATTCCACGCCGCGCTGACTAGATGTACAGAGTGTGCTCCTTTATCATCCTCTTCGTCGAAGTTCCTCTCCTTCTGCGCATCTGCCCGACTTCGTCCACGTTTGACACATTCATTCGCCGATTCGAAACCAACTACATGCGTGCCGCCATTTACCTTGCCATGAGTGTCATCCAATGGATCTCGCTCGCCGTCAAGACGACCAGTCTCATTGTTGCTGCGATTGTCCTGCTCATTACGGCCATCTTCTACGCACTGGCAGGAGTCAAGGGTCAAGGATTCGTCGGAAGCAAGACTCTGGGTGGTCATGGTGTTGCTCAGATGATTGTCTAGTTTCTAATTCGGAAGCTTGAATGTCGTGTTTGTTATGCAAAGATGGCGGGATACCCAGAAGCATGCAACAAAAGAGGAAGACAGATGGTGCTGCTGTGCATTTGCAAGAGGCGTCTTGGGGATGCGATTGAAGACGGCCTCTGCAAAAGGACAGGTGTAACTCATATGAAGACTGGTCTTGATGAATATATCGTAACATGACAAGAATGCTTTTCAAGCTTGTTTCGCCAAATGTCTGTCGCCTATATGCTCGCTACATGAACCTCTGCTGAGTGGACACAACAGAGAGGTTGCCAAGTGTTGGCTCAAGTGAAGTGCTTACGCCAGCAATGCATGGCTTGTCGCAGGAAGAGCAAAGGTCATGCGCTGGCGAGAAAACCCAATAGCCTTGATGGCGTATGATCAGAAGAGGGTTTGCTTGAGAAATGCTGTTAATATTTCTACCAACTGCCATTGTCTGACCTCGTAGAAGCGGTAGATACAAGACAAGGATGAGGGCAAAAGAGTGAATGCCACCAAGTCATGTCAACACCGAGAACCTGTTTATCGACCATGTACCTGAATGAACGAGAAGAGGCGTCACGCGGGGCGGGAAGTGTGGCTTGGTTGCTTCCTCGGAAGCGCATCATTGGCGACTTGTACAGGATGAGATCTGAGCGTTCTCGAGGTCGGGCTTCCACCCAGCAACGTGTTGTGCCTGTATACTCGAACAGCCCACGAGAGATTGCATGTCCGACAGCAGGGGGCAGCAGGCTGACGGTGAGGGATATTTGTAGGAGAAATATCTCATAACAGAGTGCAGGCATGCTGAACCGTAGACAAGCGGGCGGCCAATGACAAGAGGCGTGTAGCTAATAGGCCCTCGTCACGCATTTAGCGTCGATCGGGGGCAGTTTGTCTGTGGAGAGTTTCGTCACCAAACTGCCATCTTTCCTTTCTCCCACCGTCCTCGTCTCACGAGTCAATTTTGTGTTCTTTGTCGAGTCAACTCGGGTGTTGCAACCACTCATACACATCTCTCTCTCTCTCTCTCTCTCTCTCTCTGTCTCTCTTGTGAAAACAAAAGCGACCATTCCAAGGTCGATTGTTTCTAGCGTGGTAAGTTTGGATGCATGCATTGGCTTATCGCAGATCTGCAGAGCCCGATACAGGGTGGCAGAGGGGACTCATTGGGCGAAGACTCGCCGCTGCTGAGAAGAATGGCACATGGGCGTTGAGCGAACCAATGAGACATGTCGTCTCTTCTGATATCTACGTCTACATCCTTTACCGCCAACGTCCAGGTCGCAAGGCCAGCAAGACTGATCGGTTATTGCAGTTTTCTCCCTTGTTGTCACAGTAGCGACCAAGATGACTTCCGAACAGCCCAAAGTCCCTCCACGCCCGGCCCGCTCGTCAGAGAGAGCTCCCGAGGCTGTCATGAACGCTCCTGTCATCCCTCCTCGTCCTCAGCGTCGCAACGAGAGATCCGTCTCTCCCATGAGAGGAGAGTACATGCGCTCTCCCCTCAACGACATGCCCTCGGTCAGCCCCAACTCCAATGCCAAGTTGTACAGCCAGAGAAACCTCTCAGCCTCGGATCTTCCCCCTCGTCCCCCGAGTGTCAACCTCCCCTCGATCGGCCAGGAAGGCATCGAGTACGCCAATTTGCAAGAGGAAGAAGCTGCGGCTGCCGAACAGCACAGGAATGTCTCTCCGGACTTGCCCATGCATGCTCCTACGGCATCTGTGCCACAATCAACAGCCAAGTCTCGAATCCAGACCGTCACCCGTACCGACTCCAGCCAGGCTGCGTCTCACGGAATTGGCTCGGCAGGGCCTCCCGTTCATCCCTTGAAGGCCAAAGCGAGCTTCAGTCGCTCCAATCTTTCCTTGTCTCAAGAGCCCGCCGAGGAAGATGTCCACGGAATCCCCGAGATTGGTATTCAAGTGCCTATGCTGAAGTACGCCGGTGACGTGCAAGCCCCTACACCGGCTCCTTCAAAATCTGGTACACCCAGCATCAGCTTCAACGATGCGTCGCAGCGCAACCACCACCGTAAGCGTAGTTCGCGTCAAGAGTTCCACGGCCCTCCCGGCAGTTACGGTCTGCATGGCCATCGCCATGATCCTCAGGATCAGTTCGAGAAGGCCTGGTATGCCAAACATCCTGAGGAACTCGTCAAGGAGCACCGCCCCTATGATCCTGGCCATGCTCCCAATGACTGGGCTCTGAGTAGCGATGATCTCAACAAATTGGTCCATCAAAACTCTGGCCGTGGACTTGGTATGGGTGAGTTGTGCCTCATGCTAAATTTGGAATGGATTGAGACTGACATGCCCAGGCACTTCTCCCGCTGCAATCGGCACACCAGATGAATCTATTGGTTTCATGGCATCCGAAGCCTACACCTCCCGCATGAACTCCCCCAAACCTCGCCCGGGTTCTCTGTCAGGACTCGCTAGACATCCCTCGAGTGGTGCTCAGCCCGCTGTTGAATCTCCCCTGAAAAAGGAGTCGTTCGGTGAGAAGGAGATTTCTCAGAATGACAATGCTTTGGAAAGCGAGGTTGAGGACGATATCATCCACATTGACCCTCCAGCTCACCGCCACAGCAAGATTCACGGCGGTGGCTATGATCCCCCCACTGTAGACCTTGGTCCTGAGGGTGGTAATACTTCCGAAAGAGGCGGTTGGGTTATTGAAAATGGTGATGGCATGCCCATCTTGGCTTCCGACGAGGTTGCCAAAAACAACCCAGAAGCTGTGTACTGGCAGCCTGCCGTCTCGCCACAGAAGGAAAGAAAGGGCAACGACTACTATGATGCTTACGCCTCGGATTCTTCAGCTACTGGCCCTTCTCACAGGCGCAGTAACGAGAAGTTGAGAACTAGCAGCGGAGGTGAATTGGCAAGATTCAAGTCTCGTGAAGCCCAGCCTTCTGGTGCTGGTACACCTCTCGAAGAAATTGAAGAATACGAGCCTCTTTTCCCCGACGACGATGACAAGCCTCAGAAGCCTTTTACTACTGCTGACAAGCTTAAGCGTCCCGAACTAGCTCGTCACCACTTCCCAAGCCAAGATATCTGGGAAGACGTTCCAGAAAGTTTGCAGTACGAGACTGAGGTTTCTGGCCCTCAAGAGCCCGAGGATCTCACAACATCTGCCACATTTGAGACCCCGGAGAAGGAGCAGGCACGCAAGGCAGGCAACAACCCTGAGGATCGCGCCGACTTCCTCTCACAAGAGGCCGAAAGGATGGCCAAGTCGGGTTTCAAGCCCGGTGTTGCTGCTGATGTGCAACGCCCTGGCTACAAGAACCGCTTCCCTAGCAGAGATATCTGGGAGGATTCTCCTGACAGTCTTCAGCTGGAGACGACTGTTGACACGCCACAGATGGAAGATGAAGACATCTCAAGCCCTGCTGACGTCAAATCTCCTCAAATTCCCCAGCGTCCTATCCGCTCTTCTAAACTCTCTGAGGTGTCGACTCCTGAGCCCGACGAGACCTCCAAGCCACACGTCCCTCCAAGGCCAGCCGGTAATCAAGGTCCAGCGATCCCTGAGCGACCCAAACCTCAAGTGCCCGCCAGACCTGCAAAGGCCGAAGCTACCCAGCCTCACCAAGGTGGATCGACCGAGAGAGCCGTATCGCCTGTTAAATCCAAGCCCGCTGTTCCAGCAAGACCAGCTGGCAACAAGTTTGCCGCGCTCAAGGCCGGATTCCTTGAAAACTTGAACGCGCGTCTCGGATCAGGTCCTCAAGCTCCTCCCAAGCATGAAGAGCCTGCAGAGGCACCTGTCGAGGAGAAAGCTCCTCTCGCCGATACTCGCAAGGGACGTGCCAGAGGTCCTGCCAGACGCAAGCCTGCTGCCGAGTCCGCCGCCGCTCCTGCTGCTGCTGCATCCGGCGCATCTACCCTATCTATCGGTACTACTTTCACTGTCTTCCAGATCAATGATCATGGCGAGCTGTCGGTGCCACTCGAGCAACTCTCGCCTGCCCTCGCCAAGGGTGCGCAGGAGATGGAGCAAGCGGCTGCAGCAAACACCGAGGGTGCTGCCCCAGCAATTTCATCTTCAGCTGCGGAGGAAGAAAGGACTGCTCTGTCTGGTCTTCCTGCTCAGGCTATCGGTCACATCGGAGATACACCCGATCCGAAACTGTCGCTGTCAACCATGGAGCGTGCTTCAGCAATCCAGTCTGATTTTGAGGCAGCTCTCGCCGACTCCAAGAAGCATGGTGAGGAGCCTGCTGATGGCGAGACTGATGTCGTCCCCTCCATGGCCGATCGCTCATCGGAGGTTCCGATCCCTGGTCAATCTGCCACTTCGGATACCAGATCGCCAGAGGGTCTCAAAGGAGATTTAGAAAAGACCGAAAGCACAAGCACCAGCTCGAAAGTCGAGGGCACAGATTCTGCTCCCACAGAAAGTCTGGTTTCCAAGATCGGTCAGACTGTTGGCGAGGCCGTCAACTACGTTTCAGAATCCGTCTCGGAAACCGTGCAAGGCACATCAGAACCAACGACCAGTAAAGAGACAGAAGAACACGTTAAGCCGCAAATGACAGACAACGGCGTACAGACCGGTCAACAAGACGTCACGATCAAAAGCCCCACAGGCGAACAAGAAAGCATGACATTACACCTCGGCGGCCGGGCTCAAAAAGAAGGCAATGTGGTTGTCAAGGACAGTCAGGAAATCCTTGGCGATATGGATGAGAGACATCGTACTGCTACTACTGGTCATGGTATGTAGAAGGCATGTTGTTGGTATTTTCGAGAAGGGGTTGAGAAAAAGTAGTGAGGGTTGGGGAATGAGCTTTTTGATACAGATGGGGGATGGATACAAAGTAGTATGAATCTTTTTATTTTCTGTCTAATACAAAGTAGTATTTGTTTTGCCGTTGCGGTATCGTTCATCTGCATCTTGATGTCGATGAAAGTCGTGCGTGTTGATAAGTCGAGTCGCTGGGCCGTCAAGGTCACTGGATCATGGTTGGAACGAAAAAGGCGATACGAGGATATCGACAAGAGAAAAAATCAAGTTGGCTCTATTACAAAGTAGTAGGGCAATCTTTGTACAAGCATGCGGACGAGAAGAGAGAAAAAAAAAATAAGAGATAAGATGATGCGTGTGGCATGATGTCGAGGGGGTATCGTGTGTTACAAGCAGAATCGAGGTGGGAAAAAAGGGGTCGGAAAGAATGATTTACTCGCGGTCGACGTAGGTGCTGGCAAGTCGTCCGAAAAAGGGCAGTTCGAATCTATCGAGAGTTTCGGCTGTTGGACACAAGAAAAATGTCAGCGTGATGTATACGTGCAAATGAGCGAGAGTTTTGCTCTTACCATCACGATAAGCTCTAAAGACAAGGAGGACGATCAAGCCAAGGTCGCCGATAAACAGCACCCAAGACAGGAAACGCGACCAAGAGAGCAGTAAATGAAGGACGAACAGTGCGGCAAAGACCAGACTGGACTGCCACGCGTGGAACCTGTCACTTCGATATCAGCATTCACATGTTCCCGTCGTTGATCTGCGGCTTCAGACAGAACATACCGCACGTAATCGCTCTTCCTCTCGAAAATCAACATGGCCACACCCCCCGCCGGTGGCAGCAGCAGATACGGCAGACAAGCCTCGATATCCATGCGAATGCCCAAGCTCGTCTCAAAGACATAGTATCCATCTCCTCTCAACCGCGAGCTCTGATGAGAGTTTCCGCCGCCTTCCAGATCGTCGTATGCGGAAGGTGAAGGCAGTTGCGAGACGCGTGTTGCAGCCCAAGGATCTTCGATGCTGGATTGTGCCCGGGGAGTGACTAGTGCGGGTCGGGGTGAGGATGTGGATGTGCGGAGGGGTGGTGACAGCGCGCGTGTGGATTCCGGAGGACTGCTTTGGTAGGGTGCGAAGTTGTGGGCCATGGTTGTTTTTAGGATTTGTTTTTTTTTCTACTTCAGAGATGTTCTGGAAAGGTATAGGATGGGCTGAGGAGTTTTGTTTTGTTGGGTGTGATTGTGTTGCTTTGGTTAGGTCGACCATAGACCGTCACCGCTGCTTCTGGGCTCTGGGCCAACCCCGCGGTTTCTCCGACTTGATGAAACGCACCGCCTTCTTCTTCGACACCTTTGATGTTTAGTCGGTGTGAGTCAATGCTGTGCCCTTTCTCATTGGATACATCCAGAACAAAGGAAACTATTATGCCGTGCGATAGCGCACTTTCAGATCAAGCCGATGCAAAGTCGGCTAGAGAGTCTGATCTCCTACACTTGAACCTTCTGTCACTCGTCTCGTCTTGTCGTTGACCTGCATCGATATTCCGGCAAGTAGCGTGAGTGACTAACATCGGCTCCCGAGGGTAGCATCTGCTGGAAAAGTATGCTATCGCAATGTATGATGCTTTTTGGATTCGAGAGCGAGTCCCAGGAGAGCAACCTCCCCTTTTCCTTGACGCTTCACTGGCTTATGTCCATCTCTCACTTTCGCAAAAACTGCCCTTCATTGGTCCATGTTCACATTGATTTACTCTTCATTTCACCATCTCTCCTTGAAATTGAGCTCACTAGCTCATAGTCCCGCTTCACTAAAGAAATTGAGCTCTATAAAACCTTCTTTCTTCGATCTGCTTCCTCTTCCACTTCTTCTTCTACCACCTGACCTTTCTCATACAACCTCACACTCTACTAACACAGCATTATCATGGCTGCCACTGCTTTTGTCGAGACCACATGCGTCACCGTATTCGAAGGTAAATTGTGGCCCTGCTTCGTTTTTCCAGATCATTCTGTGCCTGAGGATTCAATCGAACCGAGACCCCACAGACTGGCTTTGCCAGTCCTTATCATGAAACGACACGTTTTCGAGTGGCGCAACCCCGAGTCACTCGCTTACTATGTCCCAAGCGATCACACAATCTTTGGCGACAATGCGGCCGAGAAGGAACGTCGATTGGCCTTTGACGAGGCTATTAGATGTGAAGACATGGATTATTACCACAAGCTCACTCACAATCTCCAAGCCACCAAGAACGCCATAGTTCTGGACGGCAGTGATGACGACGATGACATGGTAGTCATCTCTCAAACACCAGTCTCAAACAAGCGTCCGTTCTCCTCTGCATTCAAACGCCCTAGCCTGCCCACTCCCAGCCCCACTCCCAAGCGCAAGAAGATGACACCCAAATTCCGCCTTCCTACAGCTCCCTCGACCCCATTCGCAGAAGACGACGATAGTGACGGCGATCTGCCTAATCCATCAACGTTCACACCCAGCAGAAAAGCTGCTCCAAAGAGGAAGCCCACCGGCAAGACGCCCAAAGTCGCTGCAGATGATATCGTGACGAGAAAACAGCTCGAACTTCTCATGATCAAGAAGGGCGATGGCAAGACTGAGCCCGAGAAGCCCCAAGTCTTTGTGCCTGTCAAAGAGTGAGTCCGACTTTTGTGGATATTATCAACAAAAAGCTAATGCCCTATGCAGTCCTCTCAAGGTCAACATGTTCGTCGGCGAGGAAAACAAACTGTTCATTCTCGACCGAGCATTGCTCCAAAAATACCCAGCCTTCATGAAGCACATAACCGGCGACAAGCACACGGGCTTCAACATTCGCAACACCACCTTTGAAAAGCTCAACCCTACGACCGTCGAATCAGTTGTCTCGTGGCTCAAGACTTCCGATTACGAGCCCCTGCTGATCGAAGGCAAGCACCCTCACCTCAAAGACATCAGAAGCAGCGGCCAATTCGATGAAGCCGCCGAAGCAGCAAGCCAAATCTGGAACATCGCCCACAAGCTCGAGCTCACAGCACTACAAGAGCTCATCTACCGCAAGATCCAAGTCCAGAGCCCATTGGCCACCAGTTCGCTGCTCATCATGACCCGTATGGTTTTCTGGAACAGCGCGACCGACACTGACATTGACGACAAGATGCGCGAAATGTTGAGACTGGAAGTGGCCAAGCGCCTGCAGGAGATTATAGAGGAAGACGCTTTGCTATTTGCTGATGTCATCAGATGCGATACCGAGCTGGCCAGGTACGTCTGGCAGTACCAGATTGACCACCCGTGGGAAGAAGTTGCAGAAGAATTCTCAGAGGACGAAGACGAGGACGATGAAATGGTTGAGGAGGACGATTGATTGCACGAGGGGCCAGTCCCATGGTCCATTTGGATGGGAGAGTCGATTGATTTTTTTTCTTGATAGCGACGGTCGCGAAGTAATCCGGGTCACATACGTCGAGGACGAGAGGCGAATGAGATGGCCGCATGACAGATTTTCACAATTGATCAAAAAGATACAAGGCTCTCTCTCTCTCTCTCTCTCTCTCTGGATGCAGCTCATTCTTGCAAAAAGTACCATGACTTGCGATGGTGATCTTTTGTGCCACATTTTGTAGCTGGAGCAGGGATATATCACCAAGTTTGACTTGGTCGAAATTACAAATTTTTGGGATGCTTCCTCGCACTCTCTCTCTAGAGGCTGTCAATTTTACTGAACATCATCTCATGCACTGCTATAATTCCCTGTGATGACAGCATGGAGTAGCGGAGAGACGATCATCAACAAAAGATCTTCGGAAACGATCGCTCCCGGGTTCCTGACGATGATTCTTTTTCGACACAGCCACGACCGTTTTTCTTTTTCTTTTCTGGATAGGCAGCATGCACGATGACATGCAGCGTTCTTGCTTGAGGATCTACCGAATCGCAAGAGAACGAACGACAGATGCACCTGAACAAAGACATGATTGACTCTGTTGGAAAGGGCCAGCAGTGAAAATCATGCAAGCCAGCATCTCCGTGCCTTGCACAAGAGACAACGGGCATGCAGTCGGGAACGAAAAACACATGTCGCGTGTCACCAGCGCCCAAAAATTTAAACATTCTTTCGGCTTCTCGAGAAAAAAAAAAAACACATTTCTGAACCAATCGGCAAACGCGAAAGTGCATGCCAAGCGGTGGGAATACTGTACATGTGAGAAGGGACAGACAAAGAAGGAAGGTAAATCCCTAGAGGCTTTTTTCAGCTCGTGCTTTGGGGCTCACGGGCAGCGGCTACAGGCACCTGAATGAGACGCATGGTTTGGACGAAGCTGAAGTTTGGTGGTGGTGATGTTGGGGAGTGTTGCTGTTTTTAGATGTGCCGAGTCTTTGGGGCAGAAACTGTATCCGGTGGTTGAGGTTTTGTTATCGAGCGTCTGGGATGAGTGATAACCGGACCTCATCATCACAGAAAGATCTGAGTTGTGAAGAGACTGAAGGAAAAGTCGGACTTGATCGATAAAAGTCAGAGACACGCTGGACGACAGCTTGGCAAGAAGACGACAAAGTCAAGTTCCCGAGCATGTGTCGAGCAGGCGGGTGTCGTGAAGAAAAAGCCAAGATGGTCGATAGCACATGGCGCTGAGGAACCGCGCGTCAAGAATGATGAATGGTGGGAAAAGGCTCAAGGTTCGTCATGGTCGTGGAGAGAAGCAAAGGGTCTTGGGGCTCTGGAACACAATCATGACCTCGTTGGCCCTGATGGCTTTTGGCATGTGGTTCCTGTTCCTGTTCCTGTTCCTTGTAGCACCCACACGCCCTCGGACACAATTTGTCGAGTGTCTGAATCTCTTTGTCCTACCCGAACAAGCCTGTCTCTTCAAAGCACATTCAGTCGTTTCAGACTCGCCGCCGCCGCCTTGGGCTACTACTAGATCCGCCCCTCGCTGTCGCCGCTCTATTCTTTTTGCAGACATCACACTCGCTATAGTTGCTTGAATGCAAGCCACCAGCATCTGATCATCAACGCGCATCCTCTTCTGAGCATCTTCAAATGGACGTGCCGACAAGAACCATCAATCTGCTTGCCCGCCAGCAGACGCAAAGCGGTCTTGATGCCTTCGTTTCGCTGCTGTCGGATCCGTTCGCGCAATCGGCAAGTCTTGCACACATCTGTCAGAGCTACAACTAACACCCAGATGCGCAGATCGAGAAGAACGCTTTCTGGTCAGCCTTGGGCACTTCCATCGGTGGCTCTGCCTTGATCGCCTGTCTCTTCTGTTTCGCTCGCCCTTACAACAGCGTTGTCTATGCCCCTCGTTCACGACATGCCGACAGCAAGCACGCCCCACCGCCGGTCGGCAAGGGTGTGTTGGACTGGGTGTCACCCGTCATCAAGACAAAAGAGCAGGATTTGGTTGAAAAGGTCGGACTGGACGCCACAGTCTTCTTGCGCTTCGCAAACATGTGCCGCAACATTTTCCTATGCATAACCGTTGTTGGCTGTGCCATCCTCATCCCCATCAACTTGTACGAACATCGCAGTTCTATCAAGGGAACAGAGGCAAAGAACTTTTTCATCCAATTGACCTCGCAAGGCGTCCAAGGAACCTATCTCTGGGGCTACGTCTTGCTTGCGTGGTTTGCAAACATCACCATCGCATACTTCCTGTGGCGCAACTACACGGCTGTCGGACGTCTGCGAAGAGCCTACTTCAACAGTGCCGAGTACCAGAAGAGCTTGCATTCTAGAACCCTGCTTGTGACTGAGCTTCCTAGGGGCCTCCGAACCGACGAGGGACTGGTCAAGATTGTCACCGAGGCAAAGGACACTGGCTCGAACCCACGCACTGCCATTGCACGTAATGTCAAGGATCTGCCAGAGCTTATTGAGGAGCACAACGAGACGGTCAGAAACCTGGAGCAAGTCCTTGCCAAGTATTTGTCCAACCCCAACAAGCTGCCTGCCAGAAGACCGACCTGTTCTGTCAACAAATCCGACCAGACATATCGCAAGGGTCAGAAAGTCGATGCCATTGAATACCTGACATCGCGTATCAAGGAACTCGAGCTTCAAATCAAGGAAGTGCGTGAGTCGATTGACAAACGGAATGCCATGTCATATGGCTTTGCCAGTTACGAGTCCATCGCCGATGCTCACACAGTCGCCTACAAAACCCGTAAGAAGGGCCCTCAAAAGACATCTATCCGTTTGGCGCCCAGACCTCACGACCTCATCTGGAAGAACCTGCCCATGACGAGCAGACAGAGAAGCTGGCAAACCTTCATCAACAACCTATGGGTCGCAGTCTTGACCGTTGTCTGGGTTGCTCCCAACGCTCTGATTGCCATCTTTCTTTCGAACTTGTCCAATTTGGCTCTTGTCTGGCCTGCCTTCGCGACTACGCTCAACGCCCACCCTACAGGATGGGCCATCGTCCAAGGTGTGGCTGCTCCTGCTCTCACCTCTCTTTTCTACTACTTCCTTCCTGCCATCTTCCGCAGGCTGAGCAACAACGCCGGTGACTTGTCAAAAACGAGCAGAGAACGCCATGTCATGCACAAGTTGTATACGTTCTTTGTCTTCAACAACTTGTTCTTGTTCTCGCTCTTTGCTGCAATCTGGGGCTATGTTGCCGCAGTCATCAGTAGCAGTGAGCAAGAGGATGCTTGGTCTGCCATCAAGGATGGACAATTGCTGCAAAAGGGTATCCGAGCCCTCAACTCCGTCTCAACTTACTGGATTACCTGGCTCCTTCAACGTAACCTTGGTGCTGCTGTTGACCTTTCCCAGTTCGTCAATCTCGCCTGGGGATCATTCTCACGCCACTTCCTCAATCCGACACCCCGTGAATTGATTGAGCTGAGCGCACCGCCGACTTTTGATTATGCTGGATATTACAATTACTTCTTGTTCTACTCGACTGTCGCGCTGTGCTTCTCCTACATTCAGCCTTTGGTCCTGCCTGTCACGGCATTTTACTTCTGGGTTGACTCTTATCTGAAGAAATACTTGCTCCTCTACGTCTTCATCACCAAGACCGAATCTGGAGGCCAATTCTGGAAAGTTTTGTTCAACCGCTTCATCTTCCTCACAATTCTTTCGGACGTTTTGGTAGCCTTGGTCTGTATTGGTAATACGACATTCGGTTACACTGAATGGCTGCCCAAGGTTTGCACTTTGGCTCCGCTGCCGATCCTCATGTTGGCTTTCAAGTGGTGGTGCGGACATCACTTTGATAACAAGCTGGCTTTCTACACCACTGGCGTGACTGCTGCGGATACTGAGAACCCGGCGGAGATCAAGACAAGACGAACAGATCGTGTTGGCGTTCGTTTTGGTCACCCAGTGCTCTACAAGCCCCTCATCACACCCATGGTTTCGGCCAAGGCAAGACATCTCCTGCCGACCATCTATTCGGGTCGTACAGCAGAAGTGGATATCTCCATGGCTGGCTACTCGGATGTTTACATGGACACAATGTCCAACGACGAACCTGGCAAAACAGCAAAGGGCGAAACTCCTGCTCCTTTCGAGTTCGTATCAGAGAACAAGATGGACTTTGAATTCTACAAGAACCGTCCTGAATTTAGAGACGAAGCAGGCGGAGACGGAGAACTCTACGGCAGACCTCAGGATATGGTTCGTAGGGGATCACATGGCACGCTCATGACACAAGACGGCACAGTCATGACCGATTACGACAGTCGCAGGGGGTCGAGCGATTCTTCAGCGACAAGGACTGGTGATGATAATGGCACGACATATCCCAAAGGCTATCATCAGACGCCTTCGGCGATGCGCGACAACAGCCCGGCCAGCAGCGTACGCTCGATGGACATCGGAGCTAGTCGTCGTCACGATGATGAACATCTCTTGTCAGGAGCAGCTGGCATGGGCAGGAGCATGTTGCCGGCACCAACGCCTGGCGGTTACGGAGCGCTGAGGTTGGGCGAGATTCACACGCCCGAAAGCGAGCAAGAAGATACGAGTTACGATTATTTCAGACGAGGCAGGAATCTCAACTGAGTTCTGTAGGATAAAAATTTCATGCATAGATTCTGGTTAAGGGGAGGGGAATTGCATCTAGAGGGATAACTCTAATGGTTTGGGCTCAATAGACATGATATGACAAATGGCCGTCTCGCGACAGAGTTGTTTTTGGTACACGGTTGACTTCACATGTTGCCGGGTGGTGACCACATGAGGTGTTGCGGGATCAATGTGTTGTTGTGCTGATCAGATGATGGCAATAGTGGCCATGTGAGTGCTCTGGAGAAAATATCAAGGTGGAGGATGAGGCTGAGATGGTGTCGCAACCCCGGACTTTTTTGGCGAGGCACGAGGACGTCAGTCGCGTCGTTGGTGCTACAAGTCGCCATTCTTAACACGCCCTTGTCGGTAGTGAGGGAGGTGGATGAGTCGGGCATGTCATTGACAATCTATGTCGCGCACTCGGGCAGAAAAGTGGTGGCCGAGGCGACCAAGGTCAACAGCCTCGAAGCGCTGCGAGCTTGGGTCCAGCGCACCACAAACATCGCCCAGAACAAACACGTCTTCCTGACAAACAAAGGCAAGGCCGTGAGACCCCAGACGCTGTTGACCGAGCCCGAAATCTACCTCTTTGACTCGTCGTCCTTCTCTCCCAACAACACCGCCCTTGAGCTCATCCCGGACCCGTCTCCTCTGAACCCGGACGCGCCTCCAGACTCGATCGCCAACCATGACCAACTCCAGTCATGGAACGACCTTTTCCGCCGTCGCCTGGACTGGGCAACGTCTTTGCGTTCCTGCTTTGCAGACCTGGTCGACAGCACCCAGCAGTACCACCAAGAGCAGGCCATCATCGAGCAGAGCGTCAACGTGGCCGTCATGAGCTTGCAGCTCCACATTCGTTCCACCGACCAGAAGTACCGCCACCAAGAAGAATGGATTGAGAATCTGCTCAAACATCAAGAGGCCCACATCGATAGCTGGCAAACCCATCTAGACCGTCTGCACAACATTCCTGCGAACCCACACTTCGCTCGTTACATCCACACTATGGCTGCCGTGGCTCTTCAGCACTCTTCGCATGACTCCGAAGTTACACTCCAACACTTCGTCCATGTCGATCAAGTCAAACAGGCTGCTGCGTCTGCTGAGACCATCTTGACCAACTTTGCAAGCAGAGTTGTGAACATTCAACAGGCCCTTCAAGATACCTCAAAAGACAGCGACGCCCTGCTTTCGGCTGTTCAGACTATGCAATCTAGTGCAGTGGACAACAATGACGAACCGGCAAAGTTGCTCGAAGAGGTCGATATCATCGTCAACAAAATGTCCAGCGACTTGGATCATGTTAGATCCTTGCCAAACAATGCTCAGAATGCCGCTCGTGCTTCCAAGATGGCTCTCTTGCACACCAGAAGCTATCTTCCCCATTTCGATGAGCTGTGTCTCGAACTCAACTCGCTGGCTCAACAAACGGTGCAACAGCGAAACAAGGCCGCCCAAAACTTCTTACACCATATGCAGACTCTGTCAAGTATCGAGTCTCGTCTGGCTCAGGTACACTCGAACCTCAAGAATCTGACCATGTCACAAAGCGACGAGCAAGTTTTCGACACACTCAACGTCTTGTCCAAGCTTCCTTTCGTTTACGGCTCTCTCATGATCGAAGCTGTGCGTCGTCGCGAATGGGCCGATAAGATGAAATCTGACTCTGCTACCCTTGCAGAGGAGATGGCTACCTATCAGGAAGAGGAAGAGCGACGTCGAATCAAATGGCTCAAATCTGTTGACGATGTTGTCAAAACTGAAGTCTTTGAAGGAAAGCCACTCAGCGTGGAAGTCAACCTTCAGGCAGATGAGATTGATTGGCCCATCGTGCAGAGGCAATCATTGCATGATTATATCAGAATCTTGACAGAACTCGGCTTGCCTGACCTAATCGTTCAAAACTTGTCAACCGCTCTCAAAGATCTCGATCGTCCCACCAAGAAGCAAATCAAACATGCCAAGACATTCAAAAATGGAAGTATACATGAAGCCGCTTTCGGAACAACCTCTCTCATGCTTCGTGGTGAGGATGAGTACAAGGTTCTTCGAGAGGCAAACATCAAACTCGAGGAGGAGCTCAAGGGTCACAAGAGCCGGGTCCGCAGGCTTGAGGATATTCTTCATCGCCAGGCCCATATGAACCGCGCTAGTACGGGTGATAGCTTCCGACCCTCTATTGAACTGGTTTCTGACATGGTCACACCCACTCCACCGTCGCCACGACCTTCCGAGGAATTTGTCAGACAGACAGTCGGCTCTAGACGAACGTCTTCTAGCCTGGCTGCTGAAGAAGGCAAACTTGCTAAACGCATTGTGTCTCTGGAAGCTGAGCTTCACGCTGCCAAAGAGCATTCGCTGAGCCTCGAAAAGCATGCTGAGACAAGAAAGCAAAAAGATGCTGATGGTCAACGAGAGATTGAAGAAGCTGTTTCGACCAAGAGAGATATCATGCAGAACATGGAAGCACAGCAGAAAGAGTTCGCGGACGAGCGTAGGGTCTTGGAACAAGACTTGGACCAAGCGCGGCACAGGATTGAAGAGCTCGAAGATGAGATTGACAGATTACTGGGCAGTCGCGACCAAGAAGTGTCTGGCAACGATGCTAGAACCAGATTCCTCGAGGAAGAGATTTCGAGGTTGAAAAACTGTGCCGAGGAGGCAGAGATAACGCATCGGAGGGACCTCGAAGAAGCGCATTTCTCTCTTAAGAAACAACAAGATGAGAACAGACACTTGGAAGAGCAACTGCAAGCTGCGAGAGAGGCCCAAAAAGAGCAACAAAGGTTAGAGTCGGATAACGTCCGAGCTCTCAAGGAGACTCACAAGCACCTCTCACCCAAGACGTCAGTTCCCGAGAAATACATGGATCTGGTCCCCGCTTTGGAGAACCTTGCACAAAAGTCTGCCGATCATGTCAGAGAACTGACTGATGCTATTGCGCTCGTGAGATCCGAGTCTGAGTCGCTTCGATCCCAGACCGAGACTCATAAGACAGACCTTAAGGCTGCCAAAGCCAAACAGGCTGTGACCGAGGCGGAGCTCATTCGACTGCAAGATGAGATGGAGGCCGAGAAATCGCATGCCGAGTCCCTGGCAACCTGCCTCGAGGATGAGCGCGATCAGCTGCGCAAGTTACGGTCGAAGTTTGCTGATGGTGAGACTGGTGCAGACGTGCTCCGCCAGCGCGTTTCTGAAGAAGAGGGTAGAGTCATTCAACTCACGGAAAAGCTCGCAGACGCTCAGACACATGCGGCAAGCCTCGACGTTGAAATCATGCGAGTCCAGAAACAAATCAACGAAGCGAAGACTACAGCTGCCTCTGCCGAAGAACGACTCAGACACCGCGGCGTTCGTGCAAAAGAGATTGCACAGCGTCTCTTTGCTCAGAACACCCGTCTCTTGCGCCTCCTCGAATCTCTGGGCTTCGTCGTCTCTCACAAAGATGGCAACATGATCATCGAGCGAGCTTCGAAAGTCACTACCAGTACAACCTTCGATCCTACCCCAAGCCTGACTCGCGCTCTATCTATGTCGTCACCTCCTCCTACACGTAAAGCGTCTGTTGTCTCGGACGATCCCTCTTCTCTCAATTTCCTACATTGGACAGAGGCTGGTAGTGCATCAGACGAAGAGTCGCAGTATGCCGATTACATGGAACACATCTCTCTCTTCAGCACGGACATTTTCAGCGAAGCCATCAGCAAACGTCTTCGTGACTTTGAGTACACAGCTCGCAAATGGCAGAAGGAGGCGCGGGGACTCAAGGAGAAGAGTGCTCGCCTTCAAGCCGAGTCTGCAGCAAAAATTGCGGTTCGAGACTTTAAAGAAGGTGATCTCGCACTGTTCCTGCCGACTAAAGGCCAGCGGACTGGCGCATGGGCTGCTTTCAACATTAATGCACCACATCACTTCTTGCGTGAGCGCGAAGGTATGGTTTTGAACCGCCGCGAATGGCTCGTTGCACGCATCTCGAAGATTGAAGAACGTGTCGTGGATCTGTCGAAACCGTCGCCGTCGTTTGATGGGCGCAGTATCGGCTCAACAAGTGTGGACGCTGCTTCTTTGGACGAAATGAACGATAATCCATTCGACCTCTCTGACGGTCTGACATGGTACTTGGTGCACGCCTCCGAAGACAAGCCCGGCGCCCCAACAACACCAGGACTCGGCAAAAGCACCGTAGCCAGCTCATCGGTAGATGCCAAAGGCAGCATACGCATGAAGAAACAGAGCGATCTCAGTGAAGCAGCAAAGACGCTTAACAAGAGTCTAGACAGCCGACGCAGCAGCTCCAACTCGAAAAAGGGACTTACAGCTGGCTTTCTAAGTGAAGCTGCAAGAAGAGGTGATGCTGGAAGCAATGCCGTCGAGGATTCGTTGAGGAGAAAAGTCAGTGAGAGAGGGCTGGATATCGACTCTTCTGCCGCCACGGCCGCGACGTCGCCACAGCTCGAGTATTCGCAGCAGCAAGCTCAGGTGCGCAAAGATCTTCTCTGGGGTCCTTGAAAAATTCGCAATATCCTTTTTCCCATTAAACCTAACACTATTTGCACAACTTTTTTTGTGTTTTTTCCCACTTTATTCACTTCTTTGAACAAACTGCTTTGCTCGTTTTCTTATGCTCTTCTTTTTTCCGTGCTGACATGTTTTTTGTGAATTGATCCGAAAAATAGCCCCTCCTCATCTCTCAATCCCAGCGCATGACCATGCCTCCTCTACCAGCATCGACCTCTGAACCACAATCATTTCGCTCCGCCAGTCCATCCAAGAGCATTCGCTCTTTGGCCCAACACCTGCAGAACCATGCTCGCTCCGTGTCGCCTACCAAAAGCAGAGTTGCAACTTTGCCGCAGAAACAGAGGGTGGGAGATGTGGCCGAGGGGTCTACTACGGGAAGTGACAAGAAAAAAGGGTTGTGGAATTTGTTCAATGCCGAGTATGAGATTTGAGAGTGTGGGAGATGGAGAGGGATCATGGGGGTTGAGAGATGGATGGAGAGGGGGGGGGGGGGGGGGGGGGGGGGGGGGGGG